>VDFB02373365.1:275752708-275910696 GCA_007258455.2 Sequoia sempervirens
TTGTAGTGGAGTTATGTTTTTTTGAAGGAATAAAGGAAAGGAGGTTGGAAGTTGTAGCTAAGACATGTCTTGTTGAAGGCATGAGAAGGGAGAACAAAAAAAAAATTGCAGCAATAGATAGTCCTTTGGAGGACATATTGATGAATGCAAAATGTGTTAAGGAGTTGCAAGAGAAAAAATAAATTGTCCCTTGGAGGACATGTTGATGAAGGTGGATGGTGATAGAGAAAGAATAGCAATAGTGAGTCTTGTAGAAATCCTTGTGCAAAAGGATAAGACAGAGAAGAGGGAAGTGGATGCAGTGTTACCATTGAAGGAGGTAATGCATAATATTGAGATGGATAAGTTAGTGAATGCATATGAGATGTTTCAAAATGATTGGTATGCAAAGAAGGATTTTCATGATGCAAATTGGTGGAGGTGGACAGAATATGGTGGGATAAATACCACAAGATCAGAGGTGAATGAGAGATGCATTCGAAGGAGGTGGTTGGTTTCTAGTGGAGTTGATTCCACACCTAGGGGGTTCAGTGCAGAGAAAAGTAATGACTACCAAGTGGTTGCAACAGTAATAGAGAATAAGGTGATGCATGAGTCATATTATTCTTTTGAAGAAGAAGAAATTGATGATTATGTATTTTTAGAATTCTATAATGAATATTTGTGGGAGATGAATTTTGTGAGGAGAGGGAAAAAAAGAGGAAGGATGAAAGATGGAAGGGACATTAAGTTACAGGGGAAATTGACAAAGAAGATCCAGGTGAACAAGGTGGTAAGATGAATTCTGAATGAGCATCAGATCCATAATTTTTTATGAAACATTTCTTCCCTACCCTAGGTATCTGATGCAGGAGAATCTAGGGGTCAGGCAATAATCTTGCATCGACAAAACAATCTGAATTATTTTCCAATAAGGGCTAATCTATATGCACATTTTGATCGAGTTTCCACATTTTCCGCAAGAAGTCCGATGTGATAATTATATTTTTGTTGAGAATATCATAGTTGTCTCTTCGACAACCTGATTTGGGGTTCTTATTTTCATCTAAGAGACAAAGTAGTGTCGATGGGAGTTTTGTGGATGTTTCTTCGACATCCAATGTCTTTTTGAGATTTTGAGGACTGTGGGATTAGTTGACCATTGCGTTGAGGTGACCTCATGGTGTAAGAAAGAGATACTCCTAAGTCTCTTCAACTAGGTGTGTCTCATCGATGGTGTGGTAGTAGCGATGTCGGTGTGGTATGGTGGTGTTGGTGTGAGATCCTCTGATGTCTCTTAGACATCCTATTGATATTCTTCTAAGAGATTATCGATGTGACTTGAGGTTTTCAGAGAGAGATTTCCCAAATTATTTGTGACATTCTGAAAGCAGTAGATGAATGATGATGGAAAACACAGTGGATGGCAAGTTAGGTTACAATACTTGGCAGAGCAATATTCAATGTATTCCACATTGTTGTTGTGGAATAACTATCTATGAAGGCCAACTCAATAGAGGTGTTGATTATGATGTAAGAACTTGGTAATTTTGGATGATGATTGAGAAAAATGGAAACTATGACATGAGGAGTAGGCTGACCTGGATAACTTGAGAAAGATATAAATGATGAAGAACTGCAATGGTGTAGGGGCAACTACACCTTAATGGTGAAATTGAGGTCTTGAAAGACATCTAAGTAGGGTAGTAAATAGGATAGGGTTGGTTTTTGTTGTTTGTCTTTAATAAGGTCCCATAAGACCATTTTTAATGTAATAAAAGGCTTGGGAAGTCACTTGAAGGGAATAATGTAAAAGTTGTTTATAAGTTGCAAAGTTTGACATTAAAAGTTGTCAACTTGCAAATTGGCAATGTAATAGGTTATTAGTGTTTAAAAAGTTGTTGAGGGTAGTTATGTAAATTGGAGGAGCTGGTTGAAGTTGGAAAATTTATAAGAACACCTTGCAATCCCAAATAAAGGGTTAATGAATGCATCTTTTTAGGAGTATATGCTATGTTCAATGCCAAAACTCTATTTTTCTATATTTTTCCTGAGTTTTTGGTCCGGTACAGACTCATGCAAGTGTGGTATGGTTTAAAATATTTCATGATTTCAAAGTAAATGTGTTTACATATTATTTTTTTCATTTTGGAGGGCTAACTTATCATTTTGTAGAAGAAAACTTCAAGAATGTAGGGTCTGCCCTATTGCACAACTTTAAGGGTTTGAAGGTTATATTATAATGAATCTAACCAATCCACCCACTATTTTTGCACTATGACTTTGTGGATTGGTGTGAAATGTAGTATTGTAGATGTTTCTATGCTTTGGAAGGTAAGGGTGGTTGTTAAATTGACAATGGAGTAATACCTTAGGCTGGGCAGTGATGTTTTATCATGAAAATGAGAAACCTAAGTAGTGATTTTGAAAAATAATGAAGTTAATGGTCTTGTTAGTGTTCATTATGTTTGAGTAGGGGTATTTAAAGGTTATTGGACCAATGTTTTAATTTGGGAAGCCTTGGAAGTGTGAATTCCAACAAAACCCTTGAATTTTTTGCTTATTTTGGAGGGTTTCATGGTGTAGTGTGTTAGAAGTATGATAGTAGTGAACTAATTGTGGATTCAGTGGTTTTTGGGCATTTTTTTTTTCCCAAAGTTACAGAGGCTTTGGTGAAGTTTAGAGGGTACTCTCTTTGTAAAAGGTGGGCTAATCCACTAGCCTTTTCTATGGTAGGTGTATTGGATCTCTGATCTAGTCTAAAGGAGTTGATAGTGGTTTTCATGTATGTTGTATAACTTGCAAAAGGGTATCTTAATCATCTCTAATTTTTTCAAGTGTTTTGGAAAATACTGGTGAAAAATCCCTAAAACCAGGTTGGCACTGCTACTAGGGAAAGCATGCTTGAAAGGTGAAATTTGAAGAGATCTTTTTATTTTTCTTTGGAGACTGATTGATATCCGCTTGATTGTATTTTGAATGGTTTGAAAAGCTCTTTTAATTTTGTTAGATTCCTCTTGAAGGTATTTTAACACCTTGAGTGAGTTTGGGCCTCTTGGTTCTGCATCAAAGTGGTATCAGAGGATAGTTGTAGATGTTGTGTTGGTGTTTTGAATTGATTTGGTAGGTAGGTGAGGAAGCAGGATTGTGAAGATTCCTCCTAAAGTAAATTTAGTTGTGAGGAGAATGGATGATTAGGCTAAATAAATAGAAGCCTTGAAAAGAGAGATGGCTGGTTGGAAGGAAAAGAAAGAGAGGAAGAGGATGAAAGTGAAACTAAAGAAGAGTCTTCCAGTGAAGAGGAAGAGATAGATCCAGATGATGTGAGAATGGTGAAGCTTTTGAAGTCTGTGAATAAATATGGGCATGAAAAAATGGATGTTCCTATGTATGGAGGAAAACTTGATAGTGAAGAGCTCTTGGATTGGATAGGGGCTTTGGAGAACTACTTTGAGAGTGAAGAGATTGATGAAGAGCACAAGGTGAAGAAGGATAAAACAAAACTGAAAGGACATGCTTTGTTGTGGTGGAATTTTGTGCAAGAGGAAAGGGAGAGACAGGGAAAGAGAAAGATCACTTCTTGGGAGAGGATGAAGACCAAACTGAAAGGTAAATTCCTTCCTTGTGATTATAATGTTTAGTTGCTTAAGAGGTTACAAAATCTTAGACAAAAGGATTTAGATGTACACGCATTTACTGAAGAATTTAATAGGCTAAGCATAAGAACTAAACATGAAGAATATGAGAAATAAATGGTTGCTAGGTACTTGAATGGTTTCAGGTATAACATTTAGGATGAGATTAGCTTGTTGGCACCTAAATCAGTTGAAAAATGCTTTCAAATGGAAATGAGGGTAGAAGAAAAACTCAAGAGGAGACAAGAGAAGGTAGCAAGAGGAAGAGGCAGCACCTCTAGGGGTAGAGGCACCACTTCAACATCAAGGTAGACCAAGGAAGACCATGAATATGTTTATAAGAAAAAGGAGAAAGCACCTGAAGCAAGAGGAGGATGGAGAGGTGGAATAACTAACTTCATACAAAGGAGAGATTAAAATGAATTCTCAAGGAGGTGTTATAGGTGAAATTAATTTGGACACCCAGCTTTCAAGTGTCCTCAAAACCAAGGTTCAACTTCAAGTGGTGATAGAAGGAGTGAAAGAAGAACACAATTGATCCAAGAAGAAGAATGTGAAAGTTCAAGTAGACCTGTAAATCCAAACGTGGGAGAAGCACTCATGATGAGAAGGACCTTGTTGTAAGCACCTGAGGAGGAAGACATGAGCCAAAGAAGGAGTCTCTTTAGAACCTCATGCAAATGCAAAGGTAAAGTGTGCCAATTTGTTATTGATTCAAGTTCTGAAGATAATATGGTATCTAGGGAGATGGCAGACAATTTAAACCTAGAAAAGATACCTCATTTAGCACCCTACAAAGTTTCTTGGGTGAATGATAGTCAAACCTTAGTGGTGAATGAGCAAGCCTATTTTGATTTCTAGATTGGGGAGTACAAAGATAGGGTCTTGTGTGACATATATTCCAATGGATTGTTGCAATTTTCTATTGGGGAGACCATGGAAATTTGATAGAAGGTCCATGTATGATGGCTAGACAAACACCTATAAAATTTGGAAGGATGATAAGAGTTTCAAGTTGAATCCTTTGCAAGGAAGTGCAAGAGACAAGGGTAAGTCTAAAGTTATAATTTTTGGCAAGAAGGAGCCTATAAGGCTTGAGGACACTAAGGATAACATTTTTGTTGATTTGAAACAAGGTTATGGTGTTGCACAACAAGAGAAGCACCTCCAAATGGTGCTATGATAGGGAAAAGTTTAGCTTTGCAAAGGGAAGAGAAAAAACTCATGCCTAAATCTGATTTGGTTAAGGTGAATGATAAAGGGACCATGAGGAGTTTGTTCTTGCACAAAAAGGAAGATGAATTGGATTTTGATATCAGCATGATGAATGGAGGAAAATTTTCAAGGTAGCATGGAAAATAGGGTAAGGTGTTTGAGGGAAGGTTTGTGAAGCAAGATGGAATCATGATTGGGACCATTGTATGTCCTATAGGTGAGTTCAATGCCACAAAGAAAGTGAGATTTGTTAGTGTGGGGATGGATAAGGTTGTTAATGCATGGGTGCATGATAATGGTAGTGTGAAAGGTCTGAGAATAGTGAGGAAGGAACAAAGTGAACAAAGAAACACAAGTCTGGTCACAATAAGTGCAAGGAAGGGTATGCAAGGAATTGTGGGAAGTTACAAGTGTGCAAAT
The DNA here is from genome assembly GCA_007258455.2 of Sequoia sempervirens. Lineage (NCBI taxonomy): Eukaryota > Viridiplantae > Streptophyta > Pinopsida > Cupressales > Cupressaceae > Sequoia > Sequoia sempervirens. Next base: position 275,757,958 of record VDFB02373365.1, read on the forward strand.
GAAGCCAAGAAGGAGGTAAAACAAAATAATACTAACTATTGTTTGTTTGTAGGTATAAGGATTGGAAGAACATCAAATTTTGATCTAGACATAGGAAGAAAGCAGACATTAGGTTTTAACATGAATATGAGAGAACATTTCAATAGGAACTCAATCATAAAGGTAGAGCAGGTCAAAAGGACTTAGTATTTAAAATAGTTTAAGGAAGCTACGATTCAGAGGATTTATGGAGCAATGTTAAGGAATGGAGTACCCTTCAACTCTTGTGACAAGATTCTTTTCTTTGTGGGGGTGTATGGTGCAAGAGCACCTACACCTTAATGGTGAAATTGAGGTCTTGAAAGACATCTAAGGAGGGTAGTAAATAGGATAGGGTTAGTTTTTGTTGTTTTTCTTTAATAAGGTCCCATAATACCATTTTTAATGTAATAAAAGGCTTGGGAGGTCACTTTAAGGTAAGAATGTAAAATTTGTTTATAAGTTGCAAAGTTTGACATTAAAAATTGTCAACTTGCAAATTGGCAATGTAATAGGTTATTAGTGTTTAAAAAATTGTTGAGGGAAGTTATGTATGTTGGATGGGTTGGTTGAAGTTGTAAAATGTATAAGAACACCTTGCAAGCCAAAATGAAGGGTTAATGAATGCATCTTTTTAGGAGTATATGCTATATTCAACACCAAAACTATGTTTTGCCAAAATTTTCCTAAGTTTTTGGTTTGGTATAGATCCATGCAAGTGTGGTATGGTTTAAAATCTTTCATGATTTCAAATTAAATTTGTTTACATATCCTTTTTTTCATTTTGGAGGGCTAACTTATCATTTTGTAGAAGAAAACTTCAAGAATACAACCTGGTTTGCCCTGTTCCACAACTTTAAGGGTTCAAAGGTTATATTATAAGGAATCTCACCAATCCACCCACTATTTTTGCACTATAACTTAGTGGATTGGTGTGTAATGTAGTATTGTAGATGTTTCTATGCTTTGGAAGGCAAGGGTGGTTGTTAAATTGACAATGGAGTAATACCCTAGGTTGGGCATTGATGTTTTATCATGAAAATGAGAAACCTAAGTAGTGATTTTGAAAACTAATAAATTTAATGGCCTTGTGAGTCTTAATTATGTTTTATTAGGGGTATTTAAAGGTGTTTGAACTAGTTTTTTAATTTGGGAAGCCTTGGAAGTGTGAATTCCAACAAAAACCTTGTGTTTTTTGCTTGTTTTGGAGGTTTTGATGGTGTAGTGTGTTAGAAGTATGATAGTGGTGAAATAATTATGGATTCAATGGTTTTTGGGAATTTTATTTTCTTCCCCAAAGTTCTAGAGGGTTTGGTGAAGTTTAGAGGGTACTCTCTTTGTAAAAGTCAGCTAATCCACTAACCTTTTCTATGGTAGGTGTCTTGGATCTTTGATTTGGTCCAAAGGAGTTGATATTGGTTTTCATGTATGTTGTATAACTTGAAAAAGGGTATCTTAATCATCTCTGATTTTTTCAGGTTTTTTTGAAAAATATTGGTGAAAAATCCCTAAAACTGGGTTGCCACTGCTACTAGAGAAAGCATGCTTGAAAGGTGAAATTTGAAGAGATATTTTGATTTTTCTTTGGAGATTGATTGATATCCACTTGATTGTATTTTGAATGGTTTAAAAAGATCTTTTAATCTTGTTAGATGCCTCTTGAAGGTAGGTTGACACCTTGAGTGAGTTTGGGCCTCTTGGGTCTACATCATGCAAGTATGGGACACAAGTGGAAGTGTAAGGATGGCAGACAATGTAGAGCTGAATGTGAATTAAGATTTTCACTCATGAGATGCATGTAGTAATATTCATATAAGAAGTCATGTTCTCTATAATGACAATCTAGTAATAAAGATATTTTATGTTGTGCAAACTTGGTTGTGCATTGTTGTTCTAGCTTGTAAGGGGAGTCCCCTTCATCAAATAATTTTTCAGATGTCACCCCAAAAACATATTTCTTAGGATTTAGCCAAGGGTTATACTACTCCATTCTATCAAAAATATTAGCCAGTATGACAAAATGGCCTTCCTTGGTGATTGAGTTTTCTATTATATCATCTGCATAGTCTTCCATCAAGATATGCATCATGTAGTGGAAGATAGTTGTCATGACCTACTTATAGGTAGCTTCGATGTTTCTAAAACTGAAAGGCATAGCGTTCCAACAAAAGGTCCCCCATGGATAGGTGAATGTTGTTTTATATTGGTCTTTAGTTGCAATGTGAATTTGATTGTAACTTGACAATCTATCCATTAAGGATAGCATTATGTTCCCCACTGTTAAATCTACAATCATATCTATGTTAGGTGAAGGAAATTCATATTTCATGAATGCCTTATTTAGATATTTGAAGTTTATGCATATGGAAATTCCCCCAGTGGGTTTAGTGACTGATACCAAGTTTGATATCTATTAAGCATAATCAATTGGTTGAATGAATGCCACATCTAATAACTTTTGAAGTTCTACTTTGACTAGGAATGCTATCTATGAGTGCATTTTGTGTAGATTATGTTCCACTTATTTTTCCTTTGGTGTTATTGTTAGATGATCTACTACCAGATTAGGATCCAATATAGATATGTCTATGTAGGACCATGTGAAGTTTATTTTTTTGTTCTTGAAAAATGACATGAAATTGATCCTTTCCTCCTTGGATAAAGAAGTTGCAAATTATGTTATCCTAACACTATCTTTAGTATTTCAATGTCCACCTCCTTGGATTTATTAGTAAGAATAGGGAACTCTCTTGATCCATAGGAATATTTTTAAACTTTCCATCCTTCGGTGCCTCAAAAAGATTTTCACCCTTGGATACATCCTTTACTTTTACTATTCTTTTATCTAAAAGTGTTGCATTGCAATTTTCACCATATTTACACATTTTATGTTTTTGAAACTAAAAGGTTTGGCACCCTATCCAAGGTGTGCCATTGTGTAAAATTATATGATGAATCCAACTCTATGATCCCCTAGGGGTATCTAATCTCGAAGTCCCAAAAACTCAGCTATAACTTCATCATTCAAGAATGTGTCTACCTAGGTGGATCTCATTGATCCTAATCGATAAGTTGGAGGTATATAATAGGAAGTTTGTCATTGGAAGGTGAAGGATTGAAAGACATATGGGATATGGTGCAAAGGTTGTGATCATGGAATATGTTGGTGATAGACTCAAAAGAGTCATTGTATGCATCTTCATTATATGACTTGTCCATGGAAGGAGTTATATCTTACACGAAGACCTTAAGGAAGAAATTTATACTCAACAACATGATAGTTTTATTGTGAAAGGATAATAACACTTGGTTTTGTGGGTTAAATATATCTTTATATGGTTTGAAACAATCACCCAATATGTGGTACCAAAATTTTGATACATTTACATTGAAGTTGGGATTTTGAGGAGCAAGGAGGATCATTGTGTTTACATTATGGTTATTGATGATCAAATAATAATCATTGTCTTGTATGTTGATGACATGTTATTTATGGGTAACAACAAGGTGATGATTAGGGAGCTTAAGACTCAACTTTCTGGTACATTTGATATGAAGGATTTGGGGGTTACAAAACATATCAGGTTGGGATGGAGATTAGTAGAGATCAAGTTCACATAAATATTTGGTTAAGTTAGAGTAAGTATGTTGATACCATTTTGTAGAGGTTTAACATGCATGATTCTAAACCAATAAATATTCCATTTCTAGTTTGTACTAAGTTGATTTTAGACATGTGTCCTAATTTTGATGAGGATTTTGAAGGGATGGATAATGTTCCTTATGCTAGTGTCAATGGTAGTTTGAAGTATGCAATGGTTTGCACTAGATTAGATATAGCCCAAGTAGTGGGAGTTTTGAGCATGTTTATGTCTAACCCTAGTAGAGAGCATTGGACTTTTGTTAAGACGATGTTTAGATATTTGTGTGGTACTTCAGATTACTATCCGGTTTATCATGGTATTGATGATGCAGTTAATTCATTAGATATATAATGTTTTGTTGATGTATATTGGGTAGGTGACCCGGATAGTTGAAGGTCCACTAGTGGCTATGTTTCTACCTTGTGTTGGAGGTGTAGTGAGTTGGATTCAAGAGGCAACACACAGTTGCATTTTCCACCACCAAGGTAGAGTATATAGCTGTTGCACATGTGTCTAAGGAGGTAGTTTGGTTACAAAGGCTTGGTAATGGTATTGGTTTTGATTGCAGGAAAGTGATGATTGGATTTGATAGTAAAAGTGCCATATATTTAGCCAAAAATCCTATGTATCATGCTTCCACTGAGAATGTTGATGTTCAATATCACTTTGTGCAAGAAATGGTTGAGAATGGTAAGGTATCGATTGAGAAGGTTGACATTTGGATAATATTGTAGATTATCTCATGAAGCTAGTGACCACAGATAAGTTCTCTTGGTGTAAGAAGTCCACGGGCCTTGATCACTACACTTGATTATATTTTATGTGTATCTCATGGATTTAATTGAAATGTATAATGTCAAGTTGGAGAATTATAGGATAGGTGACATTATAATTGTTGTTCTAAGTTGATAATTGTGTGTCTCCACATTCATTGGAAATTTTTCTAGAGGACATGAAGGGAAAATATTAATTATTTATTTTCTTATGAAAAATTGTAATTGCATTTAAAGAGGTGGACCCACTACTGTGATGGTTACAGAGCATCCTGAGAGCATATTCCCTTTAGGTATCCAAATTTTGGGTGGAGACCACTTTACAATATATGTCCTTGCATGTTGTTTGCATGTTTTTCATAGTGGGGAACCCAAGTTTGCATGTCAGTGCATGTTCTTGAATGAAGCTTTCAAAGCCATCAAAGAGTTATGGAGGACTTAGTATTGACCAGTTTTGATTTCCTATGGGTTAGGCACCCATGTGAAGGCCATATGATCATTTAATATTTTTTACCATGTTTATGGGTTGCCCACTAAGGGGGGCATGGGTTTTTCCAGATGGTTTTTCTTGTTGTTCTTGGATACGATTTATGGTATTCTCCCCCACAAACTTCTATATATTGGAGCATTGAGATGGTTGTTTGAAGAGTTTATTTGTAGGTTGTCATAATAACGAAGTGTTGTCAAAATACAAAGAAGAGTGTTGTATTGGTGTATATATCTCATTTTAATATTAATACAAACATTGGATCTCTTTGGGTGTGGATTTTTTTCCTACAAGGGTTTCTCAACTTATATCTTATGTCACTTGTGATTCTCAACTTGTGGTACTATTTTTTTTTCTCATGTTTGGAATTGTTGATCAAATAATAACTTTATGGTAATATTGGACACATAATTTCAGATTTGCAAAACATTATTAAGTTCTATTATTGTAAGTTTCACCTTGAATTTCCAATATTTGGTATCAAAGCTAATGGTCTATTAAGGGATGGACACCTTTCTTTTGAGTGTTGAAGGTTTTTTTGTTGTAGTAGGAGCTTTGCATTGTGGGTTTTGCAGATTTGTGAAGAAGATTGAAAACCATGGATTCTTCCTCTTTTTTGGATATTAAGAAGTTTAATAGAACTGGTTACAAGATTGGAAGTTGAAGATGGAGGATCTCCTTGAAGAGAGAGATCAGTGGTTGGAAGTTTCAAGTGAAAAGAAACTGAAATCAATATTCGATAAAGATTGGAAGAAAATGGACAAGAAGGCATGGGGAACCATTAAATTTTGTATTTAGATTCTATTCTATTGAATGTTTTAGATTCTTTCATCTCTCTTTAGGAGAGGATTTTTTCCATGAGGTTTTCTCCTTTTCTCCAATTATGAGATTTTTTTTTTATTATACATTGGTACCTCATCATACCTTGTTTTCTAGGACTCATTCATGCTTTCTTTTATTTTTATGTAGGACTTTTAGAGTTTTTAGCTACTCCCTAAGTTAAACATAAGGGCATGGTTAGAGTAATGATATATTAATTAATAATTAATTAATCTTTAATTGATTATTAAGTTAATTTCACTTTATGCACTTAAGCTAAACTTATGAGTGCTTTTTATTTTATTAGGAGTGCTTTATTATATCATTATACGTATCATCACATAGGACGAGGACACTTGTGATCTGTAATTAAAGGTTTTACAAAATGTTTTGCATATAACTCTTGATTATAGATTTATCCTGATCGCAAACAAAATTGCGTCATTATGTTTATTTAACAATTGAAATTACAAAAAATGAGTTCACTTAATCCTTTGCTTATCCTAATAGCATAAAATAATTACTTAAATTTCATATTTAACATTCAAATTAGGAATTAAAACTGAAATGAATAAGAGAGAATAGAGAGACAACAAGAAACTTGATATTGGAGTTCACCCATATGTTTGGGCTATGTCTCTGGGTATGCTTCTCAATGAGGAACCACTTTATTAATGATGACAAGCATTAACTGCTTCTGTACACCATCCAAACCTTAGACCTGCATTCAAATTCTTCACAATCTCTCTCAACACCTAAAGAAACTATCTTAAATTACAAATTCAAGTGTCTTTGTGTAAACACGAGCCTTCAAAATTCCTCCCAAAATGCCTAAGTTTCTCCACAATGAATTCATTAATTCTCACAAGCCTATACCCCCATTTTTTATACAATTACATTTACTCAATATGGTTAATAACCATATGATTTATATAATCTTGCATATCTCCCCTTTCACAAGTAAAAATATCAAATAATCCCCTATTAAAGAGATAAATCTTCATGTATCCCTTTTATAATTTCATATGCTCTTATGGGGTTAAAACAGTAATATTTTAAAAATCTCCCAAATCACCTATTCTAAGCCCTATTAGATTTAAAATAAATTAAAAAATATTTTAAAACCTTTTTAAGGTTGTCGAGCTTAATATATTTTTATATTTCAATGGCTCTCATATAATTGAGCCCTTAAAAATATCTTAATAATCTTTTAAAATGGGCTTATTTAAATTATTATTGTTCCCCCTTATTTCTCTCCTTATTTTATAGTTTACATAAAATAAAAACAATTCTTATGCTTATTTTAAGATTTGTATATATGGAGGGGCTCCCCTTATATATTGGGCAATGGTCAAGGCAAGAGGATTTTAAGGCATAGGTCAAGGGATCAAAATCCCATCAAATCCTCTTCGTTTTAATTTTTAGACCAAACACTTTTTCTTTAATAAATATGGTTTAATCCATATTTTATCAGTTAGTTGGTCCATGTTAGTGCCAACTCACTACTCCCACCACGTCATCCACCATGTGTCCTACCAAGTGTCAAGCTTTGGTGATGCCACATCACCACATTGACCAATTTTGACCACAACTTTGACTGGTCATAACTTCCACATACGGACTTGGATTTGGTTCATTCAAAATGTGTCAAAAACCTCTCAACGAGCTCTACATGATGGAGTTGGTATAGAAATGTTCCTTGATTATTAATTTTTACAGTTGACCATCTTTGACCTTATTTTGACCAAACTTTGACTAGTTGCATTAGGAGTAAAGAAGCTTTGTTTCTTACATTTCACATATTGTTGGAAAGTACTCAATGAGCTCTACGCGATAACGCTAGCTTCGTCGAATTTTAAGACTATGAAGCTTTTGGACCACCAAAAGTCTATTTTTATATAGGATTTAAGTGAGGGCATTGTCACCTGACTTTCCCAGTCTCATCTATCCACTCTACTAAAATTTTGATCATCTAAATCATCACAAACAATATGAAGAATGAGATAGCATAGCTGGTACAATCAACTAAATACCCATCAATACTCATTGTCGCATCCACTATCCACATAGAACTAATTAGTAGAATGACAAGAAACAATACTAAATAAATTGATGTGAAGGAAAAAGTATCAAGTTGTTAAATCTCCTGAATAGGAACATCATTAGAAAATGAATCATTCAAACCCTCTTTTACCAACTTAGGTTGAAGGCTTAAATGTGCTTGCAACTAATCCTAACATTGTGATGTCTGTGACACCTTATCATGATTAGAAATTGTTTCATTTCCATGTGCTTAATATCACTAGTCGTTATAGACATGAGGGTTAATGTCTTGCTTGCATTTACAACCATTTTCAAATGCCACATGTTTACAATAGATTTATCACTCTTCATGCGATGATTTTTCACAATGAATTCAATTCCATCTTTAAACAAATGATACATGTTATGTTCCCTATAGAAAATGGCCTTTCTGTCATATAAGTAAGAACTTCCCAAAACCATCCCACATATGTCAAGTGGAATTACATTTAATTTTAAATCATCTACAAATGTCGATGTGATTTCAAATTGGATTTTACATTGCCTTGAAACATGTAACTAAGCATTATCATGCACCCAACCCAATAGATATGGTTTTGGATGAGGTGTTGTTTTTAATCTCAATTTGTTAACAATTTGTTCAGAGATTAAGTTCACTTGTGATCCACTATCTATGAGTGTATCAGTTTTTCTTTTCTTTATAATACTACTTACATGAAAAAATTCATTCCTTTTACTTCCAATGGGGATCACATTATTCTTTATAGAAGAAGCATGGGAACTAGTACTAGCAATAGGAACAATACCTTTTATACCCACAACTGTTACCTTGGTTTCATCATTAGAACCTGATATGAGGTCATGCACGATAGCTGTAGTCTTTTTCTTACCGTTTCAATCCTTGAACCACTTTAGTTTCTAATTAGGATGAAATTTCTAGCACTTTGCATCTTTGTGCCCTTTTTTTTTGCAGTGTGAGAAATAAGGCTTTTCCTCCTCTTTCTTTACAGAAGTTGTTTGCTGCATTTCCTTCTTCCCTTTCTTGTTTTATTTATGCTTACAGGATTCCATTACTTGAAACTATTATTTGTTCCTGTTTCAAGATGAATGGCTTGCAAACTAAATTTTTCAAGGCTAGATGGATTGAACATAAGTATTGTATGCCTCAAATTTTCACATAATCCACCTATATACTTCAACAAAGTTTCTTGTGTGTATAATGCAATACCCAAAATTAAATCTCTTTTCCTAAATTCAAGTGTATATTCCTGTACACTTTGTCCTTTTTCTTTCCTTAATGATTTCCAATTCATTACTACTTATTGCATGTGACCTAATGGATAAAACTCTTTCTTAAGTGTAGCTATAAACTCAAACCAAGAAGAAATAATTTTACCACATCGGCTTAGATCTTCCTAAGTTTTTCTCTCCCACCTAATTAAGGTTGTGCCTCCTAGGTGAAGAGTGACTAATTGGATCTTTGAAGTATCATTAGTAAACTTCTAAATCCTACAATAAGATGAAGTAGACAAAGAAGATGAAGAAGATGTAGAGGATGAAGAAGGTGAAGACGACTTGGTTTAGGATGGTCACCCCCACTTCTTGCTCCTTTACCTTTGTCATCTTTTGAAGAGGATTCACCTTTCTCCAGGGAAAAATTTAGGAACCCCCCCCCTCGGAAAAGGTTTAAAATCCTAGTGAATCTTGTATACTTCTCGATAAAAATATTAATTTTAGTGGAATTTTTTTTCATTTTTCGGGAAAAAAATCTCAATTGGTGAATCTTTTCTAATCAGTAGAAGTCTGTGGAAAATCTTGGCGAATTGCAATTTTTTTTAAACTGATAAAATATTTTCAATGGTGATTAAAATCTATTTACAAATCTAGAAAAAATTCCCATTGGCGAATTAAACCTATTTTCAAAACAAAAAAAAAAACAATTTTGTTGGCGATTAAAACTATTTTTCAAACCAAAAAAATATATCCATTGGTGAATTAAATCTATTTTCAAATGCATAAGAAAAAACATTGGTGAATCAATATAACCACCACCGTTTGATGATTTTTTTATGGATGGCTATAGTTGCATTCTAGAAGTAAATCTCTGAAGCACTAGATTTTTGAATTGAAACCTCTAGAATAACACTAGAACCGTTAGATTTTCAAACATCAATGGTTGAGATTTTATTAATTATTTAGGTCTATTGGTCATCATGCTCTTGTTTACCATATAATATTGCCTAAGTCGGACCAAAATATTTTATGAAAAATCCTTAAATCTTAAGTCTTTAATCTTGAGGTTCGGGTCTCGTCAACCTAGTGATGTCCCCATTTTAAATTATGTGTGTGCCTAAAGTTTGTTTTAAAAGAATGATCGTTCAATGAATTTTCAATGGATGGCTATAGTTGCATTGTAGAAGTAAATCCTTGAAGCACTAGACTTGTGAATTGAAACCTCTGGAATAACACTAAAACCATTAGATTTTCATAAATCAATGGTTGAGATTTTATTAATTATTTAGGTTTGTCGCTCATGATGCTCTTGTTTTCCATTTAATATTACCTAAGTCAGACCAAAATATTTTATGACAAAGCCTTAAATATTAAGTCTTTAATCCTGAGGGTTGAGTCTTATCAACCTAGCGATGTCCCCATTTTAAATTATGCACGTGCATAAAGTTTGTTTTAAAAGAGGGACCGTTCGATAAATTTTCAATGGAAAACTATAGTTGCATTCTGGAAGTAAATCCTTGAAGCACTAGACTTGCGAATTGAAACCGCCAAAATAACACTAGAACCATTAGATTTTTCAAAAATCAATGGTTGATATTTTATTCATTATTTAGGTTTATCGATCATCGTGCTCTTGTTTACCATTTAATATTTCCTAGGTCAAGCCAAAATATTTTATGACAAATCCTTTAACCTTAAGTCTTTAATCCCGAGGGTCGAGTCTCATCAACCTAGTGATGTCCCCATTTTAAAAATAACTTTATTTGCATGTGCGTGCTATGCAACCATCTTGTCATCTGGCGTGAGCATTCCTTTTAAGCACTTATTTTTAAGGATTCAAGTGTTGAAATAAATGTTAATTGTCACATCAATGATACTAGTGAATTTAAAAATGATAAGTGTGATGTCATATTCATTGTGTTCATGCTAACTTCTATATATACTTCACCAACTTGATGTTCTTCATATCATTATAATATATTTGGCTTTGATTTATTCCTTTTTTATTATCAATTTAATAGAGATATTATGGAGTCTTCATGGTGTGTCATGGTACCCAAATTTTTTTGGGAGAAAAGAAGGGACGATGCATATGACAGACAAAAGTTGGGTATGGTTTTTACAATTCCTTGTGTGTAGGTTGAGGATGCTATAAGAATAATTGTGGGTAGGGAATGGATTCAAAACAACCCTCATGCTCTATATTCTAAGGTAGCTTTGTATTTCTTTTCCAATTGCATGGAAATTTTGCTCGATAAAGATTTGGTGAAAACACTGGCAATATTTTATTTGCATCCTTTCATTTACTCTGTTTCTTCATTGGATTTAGCACTGGAGCATTACAATTTTGAAAGTGGGTTAGCACTTGTTGGTGGAATCTTAAGGAAAGTGGAATTACATGCTTCTATAGTGCAAGTCCTTTCCTTGGTTAATATGAGATGGGGTCTACTATGTGATACGAAAACTAAATCATTAAAGAGTCTAGAGTTTTGGAGGAAGGTTTTGGGTGATTCACTTTTCTTCTCTGTTGTTAGTTTGTTAAATTTGATTCATGTTATACTTAAACACCTGATTGAAGGCCTCAGCTAATGTTACAAAAAAAATTAGTAATGAATTGTGTGATGTGTCACGTGTCTATATCTTATTGTACAGTGTAACACTTCTTGTAATATGTACTTTGTGACAGGTTTTTTGTCACAGTTAGTGGCTTTTTTCCTTTTGGCCATCCTGGTTATGTACTAATTACTATGTACTTCAGTCTTTAGCAATAGCTACTTAAATTAAAATAATTTTCGTGGCTCCATTCTTGTAAATCCTTTTTGCTTTGGTCAATATAAAAACTTATTAGTGGAAATTGATAATGATTAAGGTAAAAGAATAAATTTGATTCTCTCTTTTCATTGTGTCGAATTACTCTACCTTTCATTTATTCGATTGAAATTCTCAATCTTTTTAAAGAAAGTTTGGTTGTAGTATTGTGGGTAGCAGCACAGACTAATGCTATATGAATAGCCGGAGTGATTGATTGAATAGGTTTATATTGAAAAATACATGATGTACTCTAGTATTGTAGATGATGATTTCAATAATCTAGTGATTTGGTGAAACGAGATTTGTAATGATTTCATATCATTTGAGTGGCATTGGTGATTTTGACAATTGACAACTTGTTAGCTTGAGGTACAGTTTGCATGTAGCTAGGCTGTCAGAGTCCAGACATCAATCAAATTAAACATTTAAATTGTAAATGTTAGGCTTAAGTTACACGAACTGATTAAGTTGGATTTTTGGTTTGCACGAATCACAATTATGACTATACCCAACCTCACACGTGACACATGTGAAGTGTACAAGGGACCAGGCTAGTAGTGGCACTATTGGTGGCACTTTTGGCCCATAAATAAGGATAGTGAGCATAACTAAAATCATTCATTGAATTGTCATAAGGGTTTTCATTTTATAGGGTTAATAACTTAATAAGGATTCAGGAAGAGGATGATACGGTATTATTAGGGATACTCTAAATTCTCCTGCCTCCAGTTATGTAGTTACAGAGTAAAAGACCAATTTACTTCAAGTTTAGAATGGGTGGAATTAGAAAGAATTTGATTTCATTCACCTCACTTCTCAGACAGGTTTTGTACCAGGATGATGAGTTCTGATGGAGATAAGTGTTATATCAGTGCATGGAAGATGCAAGTAGAAGATGGGAGCAATTTTACTACCCCTCATTGTTTGCATGATTCTGATTCTCAAAGGGGATAAGTACATTTTTTATCTTCACAACTCTCATTTCCCCAGTGTTGGCCTCCTACAATGATTTAACAACTAGGACTTTACAACCATGATTCATAGATTGGACATCTAGCCTAAATAGCCATTTCAATCATTATGAAGTTGCATTTAACTTGTCAACCCAGGGATGCGAACTTGAAATGGGTCGTTATAGTATGTGCACTAGGAACTCAAAGTAGTCATTTTCATTCTACAACTAAGAAAGATGCAATGCTAAAAGTAAATTGCTTGAAAAAGAATAACATAAATTCTGAGCATCAACCAATAGCTATACTAAGCTTGAAATGCATGATAGAAATGAAAATCTAAACAACAAACATGAAATTTCTCTATCTTCTTTAGTTGTAGGAACAATCACAAAATGGGATTCCAATGGCTGTAGGAACAATCAGCGCCAAATTCTTAACTAATTTCTAAACAAAAAGTAATAACTAGGCTAAACAAAGCTAAAGGAAAAATTGCTCACCAAGTGGGCCCCCTTGGATGATTATCCTCTACTACTAATGAAAACTCAAGTGTTCAAACCTAGAACTTCATTTTATTCATCAGGAAACATGAATACAATAGAACAATGTAACTATATCACTGGAAACTAAGAATGCAAGTACAATATTAGATCACACAACCTTGTGAAAGGGAGCATTTGATCCTTATTTATACTACCAACTAAGAAAGGTGGTCAAATCCATGAACTGGGAGGACGCCAATTTAGGGAAAGAAAATAAAATGGAGAGGCGGTTACACATGCATGGAATCTGGTCAAACGTGTCTGCAAATTTAGAATAGTAGTAACACTAATACTTGCTCAACAACATTAAAGTCCACTACAAGGTGGTTACAATTGATTTGCATGGGGAATCTCCTATTGTTGACCTCCTTTCACCTTTGAATGACTCCCTTGTTGGACATTATGGTGCATGCTCAGCTGGCGTTGTCTTTCTCAATTTAGCATCTTCAAATTATATCTGCATGGAAATGTTAGCATGCACAATAATTGCATATCTATAACTACCTTAAAGAGCGTTCATTAATCACCTCCAGTCTAATTAATATAGATAGTACATATAACATGCCAATTCCATTAAAATTTTGTAGAAATAAGATTAGTCCCAATGTCTATAGTTTTGAGGAAATATCATAAAAATATCAACACTTAACATCAGGGTCCATGATAACTTCAGCAAAAAAATCATAAATTCTACCCAAAATTAGACCATAAACTAGGCTCATCACTCCCCCCAACCTAAGGTTTTGTTGGTCCTCTAGCAGGGGAAGTGTTGCTCTTCTGCTTGGTCAATGCTCTAAAATTTGCAACTGACAAGTACTACCCTACATCAGTTTTTTTTGTGCGTGAATTAGGGTCCCAATAGAATCCTCCCAATCTATCCAATCTGCTCCATCTCTATCTCTCTATAGCAATATCATAGTTTTAAAACCTGAAGTTTGGTATGGGCCACATGAGGAGGGGTGGCTGAAAAGTCAGGGAAGCCAAAATCATTGCTTTGTTCTTCCAATCTATATATTTTTGTCAATTCTCTTAAGTATTGCAACATAGTTCTAGGTGAAATGAGGCTCAACCTATTTTAGCTCATTAGTTGGGTGTTCCATCTTTGTGAGAGGTATCTCTTCATGGTTTCCTCTTTTTCTATTACTTTTACCTCATACTCATTGTAGATTGATTCTATCCAAGGCATAATTCTATTACCATAGATAGGTCTAAAAAGAATTTTGTGCCATTCCCTATAAATTTCCCTTGGATTCCTTGATTCAGCCTTGATGGGTAGATGGATGTTGGATTCCAATTGCTTATAAGCCCCATATTGTTTTCCCCAACTGATATCATTTTGTACCCAAAATATGAATGACCTTAATTGGAAATCTCCAACATATAGTAGTGGATTCCAATCATGTTCTTGAGTCACAACATAATTATGCAAATAAAACTCACATAGTAAATTCTTCATTTCAGGGGAAGCAATTCGATAAGCATTGAAAAATTCAACAGGAGTCTCAATAGAAGGGTTCAAATCTGAAACAATTCTAGCCAGCTTAAAAGAAAGATATTTCTCCTTCAAGTGTAGAGCATAGACCCTTAGAGGGGTCCTACACTCTAAAATCTATGGTACCAAGGCTGCCATATCATCCACGTTCTTCTTCAAGGTGGAAATTTTTACATCCTTGTCTTCATTCTCCTCATCTTTCTTTTGAATTTCCTTCTTCAATCTTCATTTCTCCTCCTTCCATTATTCTTCTCTTCTTTGTGTCTCTTTCCATAAATCCATAGCTACCATGTGCATTGATAAATCAGGGGGTTTAAGCATTCCTACCAGCATTTTTCCTAGCATTGTTGCTTGCTCTCCATATAGTACTAACTACAAGGATTCAAGTTGTCCCATCAATTCTGGCTATAGGGGTACTGATTGTTCTTATTTTTGTTGTTGCTATAGGATCTCTTGTTGCACGAAATCCTGATTTTCTTCATACTCTTGAGTCTCCACTTGTTCTGCAATGTCAACAAGATATGCCAATGTTATGTTTGTTGCCGTATTAAATACATCCTCTTCCTCAACATTCACCTACCCCATTGGAGCTTTTGTGTCCCCCTGTGATATTTCTATAGACTTAAGGCTTTCCTGCAGAGGCGTACCAAAGGCTGGCCCAACAGGTCTTAATTTTTTGGGAGGGCTCTCATGTTTTTCTTTGGCTGCAGGATGAACAGTTCTAGCCTTCTACTTCCTAGATCTTGGTACTTTTTCTACCGGCTTCTTTTTGGATTTTATTTTTCTCATTTCTGCCTCTTTTTCTATGCCCTAGTTTTCCATAGGATGCCAAGTGGAACATCATCATCAAAATCTGGAGGAGAACTTTCTTTGTCTGATTGCTCTATCCTAGAAGAGCTAATTTCTATGGTTTCTTCTACTGTGGGAGGGTTTACACTAGGTCTTGTGCTAGAGGTTGAAGCACCAAGAGTGGCTTCAGTCATGCTCAATATCCTACTAGACCTATGAGGTTAAGGTAAAACCCTAGGTTGCAAGTGCTCAGGTCTAATTTGACCAATTTTTATGAATTCCTCCTAGGTCATTCTAGATACATCATGCAGAGACTTCTCAACTAACAATTTAATCAAATAATGGTGGGAAATGGAATTTTCCCTACCTTTTTTATTCTCATTTTCCATGATTGAAAGAAGGTTGCATAGCACATTCGACACAGTCATCCTCCTCCCATGCCTCATGTGATTCAAGAGTTTAAAACACATGGAATGTAGATTTTACTGGCATCCTTCACAAGTGATATATTTTATGACATAAGCAGCTATCTACTTCCATGGCTCAGGTAGAGAGGTTCTCTTCGCACCTTGTTTATCTATGCTCAATGGAGGGTCGCTTGGTTCTGTAAATTTGGCCCTAGATGATCATGCATCTCTAGAAGTAGGGTAATCTTCACTATCAACCGACAACCCTGTAACCTCTACAATTATTTATTTATTAGCCAATACTTCCAACCCTTTTACTGTGGTTTTCTCTTCAAACAATGTCTAGGTGAATTCTAGTGCAATTCCTTCATCAAAACCATCTAGCTTCATGAAATAATCTAACCAACCAAAGTTTTTGAATTCAACTAGGTAGGTTGCATCTTGTAGTAATACATCATGCACTGTGGGTTCATTTTGAATTAACCCACCTCCCATTGTCTTCAATCAAACAATCACTCTGAGGTTTCCTTCCTACAATTCTCATCTGAAAACCAAATTCACCTTCCTGCAACACTTGGTAAATTCCAATGCCAATATCGACTAAATTTTCCCTTTGTACCTTTTTTTTGCAACTTGAGATTGTGATAGGGTTAATAATGGCAAGGAAGGAGTAATAAAGGAAAGCTATGATGGAGATAAATGGCAATGGTAGTTGGTGTCACTTCACACATGCGAGCTGTCATCTCACATAGATTTCAAATCGACTCAATTTAGATTTTGTTGATGTAGACCAGCATGGGCTAACACGTGGGCAAAGTATTCACATCTTTTTCCTTCCCCCAACCTAAATTTGGGCATGTGTCCTCACATGCAGAATGATGATTTGACAAGGGCAGGGAATAATGGCATGCTATGGTGAACATCCATATTAATGTACAACAATTAAATGAATGCACTAAAAGAAAATTAAGATATAGAAATTAATGTGCACATACTTGAATGTGTGGAGGATTCATTGCAAAGATTGTAGAGAAAGTATAGTTTTCCATTTTAGGAAATAAGTTGAGAAACTAATGAAAATGAGGTGGAATGAGGTGGGGTGGAATGAAGTGATGTGATGGAAGAGAGAGAAATGTGTAAATGGATGGGTAGATGGGTGGATGGGTGAAGAAATGGACTCCCACAAAAGTGGAAGTCTTTATTATGATAAGTACATACCTTAATTAGCCAGAAGGAGGGACACTAGGTCCACTTCCTTCGGCTGCAGGAAGCTTGGGTGTAGCATGTTGAGTGAATTGCTTCAGGAACTTCTCCTTGTAAGTTGGCTTGTGATATAATATGAGGTGATGACTATTGAAAAGAAACTTGAATATGATTGGGTCAATATTAGTGAGCTAAACAACACCATTAGGGAATACTTCAGCAACCTCATATGGTCCTAGCCACTTTCTCTACAATTTTCCAGCATTGTCCTGATATTTGGAATCATAAAGCAAGGCCTAATCTCCTAGTTGGAATTTCTCATCCTTGATAAATTTATCATGCCACCTGATTCTTTGATTCTACACTCCTCTATATGATGCAAGGATGCTCTCCTCATTTCATCCAAAGCATTCAGCTACATGATTCTCTCTCTTTGTGCCTCAGAGATAGACATTCCCAAATCTGCTACAGTACTAAGACTCTTATGTTCAAATTCAATGGGCATCATGGCTATTTTTCCATACAACTCAAATGGAGTGAAGTATGTAGTTACTTTCCAAGTAGTTCTATAAGCCCAAACAACTTCTGGTAAATTTTTTTGCCCAGTTCTTTCTATCGATAGCTACGATTTTGGTCATAATAGCTTCAATTTCTCTGTTGCTCACCTCAACTTGTCCATTGGCCTAGGGTTGATAAGGAGTAGAATTCCTATGTATTATGTTGTACTCATTAACTAGTGTTGCAACAAGGGTTGATGTGAATTGATCCCCTTGATTAGTCACTACCTCTCTTGGAACTCCATACCTTGTGAAAATCTCCTCATAAAGAAATTTTGCAACCTTCTTATCTCTTGCATTCTTCATGGCCTTAACTTCTACCTGGACTTAGTTACATAATCATTTCATGCTAGGATATAAGACTTACCATTTGATGGAGGGTCAATGGGTCCTACAAAATCCAATCCCCACTTGTCAAAGGGAGTGATTACTACCTAAGGGAAAAGTGGCATCTCATCAGATCTAGTTGGTCTACCCATTCTTTGACATCTATCACACTTTTTGGTATACCTTCCTACATCCTTGTGGAGTGTTGGCTAGTAATATCTTGTGTTCAAAATATTCATTGTTGTCCTCTTGGCTGCAAAATGTCCTCCACATGGTGCATGCATGCAAAATGTCACATGTCTCATCTTCTCTCACACATCTCCTCATGACATGGTCTGGTCCAGTATAAAACAAACATCCAACAATCCATTAGAAAGGAAAATATTTTTCAACGAGCTCCCTTCTCTCTTTTGGAGAGAAGTGAGGTGGAACCCTACCTATGACCAAATAATTAGCTATGTCAGCATACCAGGGTTTTTGTACATTGATGGAGAATAGATGCTCATCAGGAAAAGAGTCATCTATGGCTTGATTATCTTTTGATGTAGTCAGCCTCAAGAGAAAATCTGCAACAACGTTGGCCTTCCCTGGTTTATCCATAATGGTTATGTCAAACTCCTGCATCAACAATAACCATCTTGCTAACCTACCTATGATCAGGGGTTTATTCATCAGATATCTAATGGTTGCATGATCAGTGTGCATAAATATTTGAAACCTGTTATGTAATGCTTGAATTTGTTTAGAGCATAGATCACTGCCAACATTTCTTTCTTTGTCATTATATAGTTGAATTCAGCTCCTTGAAAATTTTTGTTGACAAAATAATGACATTTTGAACAACTCCTTTTTGTCCTGAGACTGCTCCTATGGCATATTCTGATGCATTTGTATGGATGTAGGAAGGAAGCTCCTAGTTAATCCCTTTGAGTACAAGAGCATGAGTCAAGGCTACCTTCAAATCAAAAAATTCCTTGTCACAATCTTTAGTCCACTAGAATTCAACATATTTGGCAAGAAGAGTATACAATGGTGCTTCTATTTTACTAAAATACTTGATGAACTACCTATAATAGCCTACATGGACCAAGAAACTCCTAACATCCTTCTATTTTGTAGGTGTTGGTAGATTTTTGATCACCTCAATCTTTGCAGGATCTACTTGAATTCCTTTGTGAGAGATGTAGTGTCCAAGAACTACACCTTCCTGCATCATCATGAAGCACTTTTCACTATTTAAAGAGAGATTGTGATCTTCACATCTTTGTAGGACTTTCCCGAGATTCTCTAATGCTTCATTGAAAATAGCACAATAGGTGGTGAAGTCATCCATATAAATTTCCATCCAATCATGAGAAATTTCTAAAAATGTGCTAATGACTGCCCTCTGAAAAGTTGCAGGTACATTACATAATCCAAATGGGAGTACTGATTAGGCATAGGTCCCCCATGGAGAGGTAAAGGTGGCCTTCTACTAGTTCTTTGGTGCAATTTGGATATGGTTGTAGCTATTGAATCCATCTAGAAAAGAAAAGTATTGCTTTCCTACAAGTGAGTCCAAAACTTGATCTATGAAAGGTAAGGGAAAATGGTCCTTTTTGGTAACAACATTGAATTCCTTGTAATCAACACAAACTTTCCATTTTACTCCTTTTTTTGGCACAATCACTAATGGAGACACCCACTGGCTATTTGAAATGAGGTAGATAAATCCTGCATCTAGCAATTTCTACAGTTCTCCTTTGACAATTTCTCTCAGTGCAGGGTTAATTCTTCTTTATGGATGCCTCACTAGGGTGCAATCATCTTTGTGTACATTCTGTGAGTCCAAATCTTAGGATCCAATCCCTTCATCTCATGATAGTCCCACACAAATGCATGTTGATGGGTCATCAATAAGTTTTCCAATAATAATTGTTGTTCTTCACTCAATCTTTTGTTAACATTCAGATACTTTCCTTTTGACATCTATACTTGTGTTGTTGACTATATCATAGGTGATTCATTGACATATGGTACCTTGAGTTCATATGGTAACAATGTATGGGAAATACTTGTTGCTACAGGAATTCCATCTATAGGAAGAGTGGTTGCAAGAAGAGTGGCTCTAGGAAGAATGTCTACAGGAACAATGGTTGTAGGAAGAGCAGGAAAAAGTGTCTTGACTGGTGTAGCAGAATGAGAAGATGATGCTTCCTCCACTTCACAATGGTTTTGAATGATGTTAAGCAATACTTCATCTTCGTCTTGAAGCTACATGAAGGAGCTTCTACCTAACATCATAAGTTGCACCACAAAATTAACTTCCTCAGCCTCTTCACCAACATGTGGACACACAGGATTATCTTCATCATGGGATGGTTGAGCAAGAGGATAAAGAACAAAATTTTTGGTACTCTTCCCATCAGAAATGATTATTTCACGTAACTAACATCCAATATATGTGTCTGTAGTTGCTAACCATGGCCTTCCAATAATAATGGGATACCCACCTAGTGTAGCTTTAGGAGAAAGAATCATGAAGTCTGCTAGGTACTCCTAGGAGTCTAGAATTACCACAAGGTCCTCCACTATACCATTAAACTTAACAATAGAACTATCAGCAAGCTATGGGAAAATAGGAGTAGATCTCATGCTTGAAACATTTAGTTGTTGCAAGATTTCCTTAGTCATTACATTTATTGCTACCCCTAAATCAATCAGAGCATTCTTTATTTAAATCCCATTTATAACAACTGCTACCATGGAACTACCTGGGTCATTGTACTTAGGGATAGTCAATTTTACAAGCATGATGTTAGCTAGCTATCCCACCACATGAAATGTAGTGGTCTTTCTTTTTCCTGCATGGCTTCTTGAGGCATGCTTCTTTGATTGCCTTGCCATAAATTAGGACATCCTTTATGGAATAAAATAGAGGTATCTGGGCACATATATGTTTTAGTTGATCCAAGATTACAAAGGTTGTGTCCTCCTTTTCTTTTTTCTTCTTGGAAACTTCCAATCTATGAGGAAATGGTGGTTCTTGTTCAGTCTGCTTGACTTGGACTGGTTCAGAATTTTTAGGTGCACTTGGCTGAATGGGACCATTCAGAGGTTCCTCTTCCTCTTGTAGAGGAGGCTCAGTGATAATGGACTTGGAAGGGGCTACTAAATTAGTTCTTGAATGCAGGTGGATGTCACTTACACTCACAACATATGCAAGGAATTTATTTGAATCAACAAAGTATACATGTTGTTGTGGTTTGTTATTTGGATTGGGTGTGGGTTGAGCTGGTAGCTAGGTAGGCTTAGGTGGATTTGAGATTGAATTAGCAGGTGGAGGCATTATAGAAGACTATTGAGGCTGAGAAGGTGGTTGCATATAATTGATTGTCTGGGTAGGCCATTTCTATCCTCCCCTCCATTGATTTGTTTGTTGCCAATTTCCTAGAGGTGGTTGCCAGTGCCCTTAAAATTGCTGCCAATTCCCCTAAGGTTGCTACCACTGGGGTGGAGATTTTTGAGGATTGGTCCAAGCATTTGGAGGGTTACCCTAAGGCTATGGTGGATATCCTCCATTGTTGGATGGATATGGTGGCTTCCATTGGTTACCAGATGAATATGAATTGAAATATGGCCCAACATAAGAGAGTGGATCTGGTGGCATACCTTGTCTTGGAGCCCAATGCCTCCTTTGTGCAACATAGTAGACTTGATCTTCCTCAATCTAAGTTGGCTTCAACTCAGGTGCAATCTACTTGCCTTCAATATTAACTACCATCTTGCATTTGTAGTCCTTCTTCCTTTGTTTGCAATGGGGGAAATACTCTACCAACATTGCCTCTTCCTTTTCTTACTTCTTCTTGGCTTGAAGTGTATCCAGCTGAGTAGCTATATTTTTTATGATTTCTTGATTAAAGTCTACAAACAAATGATTAATATCCATTCTTGAAACTCCATTGGTAGATGAATTTCCCATGGAAGATTGGTAAACTCTCCATTTCTTTGAGGGTACCCTAGAGTAGTTCTGACATATTTTCTTGATATCTTCCTAGGGAATTTGGGAGATATCTCCTCCTCCCATCAGGTCTAAGGAAATAGTGCAATTGTTATTGATTCCTCTCAGGAAAATAAACTTTTGTGAGTCTTCATTAAGTGTATGGTGTTGATATTTTCTAGGAAAAATAGAAACTTTGCAATATAACCATCCAGGCTCTAATCTTCCTTTTACTACATTCTAAAAATGATGCCTCATCTCATGTCAGTGCCCCTATAATACTCTTTGTATTTCTTGAGAATTTTTTCCTTCATTTCCTCTCAAGTTTCCACAATATCTATACCTAGGCTCATGAAACATCTTAATTCAACTTCTTTTAGAGTGATAGGAAATAGCTTAAGCCTATGGACATCAACAGTATAGTCATAACTCCTGTAGAGTATGTCAAACTCAAACAAGGTATCAAGATCTTCTATGACAAGTCCATAAAACATGGGGAGTGCTATAGCAAGGATATTTTTGATGTTGTCAACTTCATTCTGATGGGAAATGGGGAAAGGAAAAGCTGGTTTGTTAGGTTTGTTTCTATTTGCATCACCAATGCCTGCTTGATGTAGTTCTAAAGAAAAGGGATTCTCAAGCTAATTTTGGTCTTTAGAGGAAACTTCAAAGCTAGTCAGATTAGGAAATGCATCAGTGAAGGGGTGTGGATCTTCTTCTTCTTCTTCTCTTGGAAAGTTCTGATATTCAACTAGGTGGAATGGATTAGGATTGTTAGGAAGGAATCTCCAATAATCATCCCTTCTCCTTCCTCTATGCATGCAGTATCAACTCACTATCAGCCAACTTAAACAAAGAATTGGTAAAGAATAAGAGGGGTCATTACTTCCTAAATGAAGGTATACTAAGACAACTTCCAAAAATACTATAGTAAGAAAAACTACCAATGACTCCAAAGAACTCCCTAGTTTCACACCATCCCTGACAACGCCACCAAAAATGTTGCCCTCCTACAATGATTTAACAACTAGGCCTTTACAGTCATGATTTAGATATTGGAAATCTAACCTGAATAGCCATTTGAATCATTATGAAGGTGAATTTAACTTGTCAACCTTGGGACGTGAACTTGAAATGGGTCAACATAGTATGTGCACTAGGAACTCAAAGTAGACATTTTCATTCTACAACTAAGAAAGATGCAATGCTGAAAGTAAATTGCTTGAAAAGGAATAACATAAATGTTGAACATCAACCAAAAACTATACTAAGCTTGAAATTCATGATAGAAATGAAAATCTAAACAAAAAATAGGAAACTACTAGATGTCTACTTTGGCTACAAGAATAGTCGTAGAATGGGATTCTAGTGGCTGTAGGAACAGTTAGTGTCAAATTCTTAACTAATTACTGAATAGAAAGTATAACTAGGATGAACTAAGCTAAAGGATGGATTGCTCACCAAGTGGCTCCCCTTGGATGAGTATCCACTACTACTAACAAAAACTCAGATGCTCAAATTTAGAACTTCATTTTATTCTTCAGGAAACATGAGTATAATAGAATAGTATAATTGTATCACTTAAAACTAAGAATACAAGTACAATATCAGATTGCACAACCTTATGAAAAAGGAGCATCTGATCCTTATTTATACTACCAACTAAGCAAGGTAGTCAACTCCATTAATTGGTAGGATGCCAATTTAGGGAAAGCAAAGAAAATGGAGAGGCGGTTACGCTCACATGGAATCTGGTTAGACGTGTCCACGGATTTAACACAACAGTAATGCCAATACTTTCTCAACAACATTAAATTCCACTACAAGGTGGTTACATTCGATTTGTATGGGGAATCCCCTATCGTCAACCTCCTTTAACCTTTGAATGATTCCCTTGTTGGATGTTATGGTGCATGCCCAACTGGTAGTGTCTTTCTCAATTTAGCATCTTCAAATTATATCTACATGGCAATGTTAGCATGCACAATAATTGCATATCTATAACTACCTTAAAAAAATTCATTAATCACATGCAAAATTAATATAGATAGTCCATATAACATGCCCATGCCATTAAATATTTGCAGAAATAAGATTAGGCCCAATGTCTATAGTTCTAAGGAAATATCATAAAAATATCAACACTTAACATCAAGTTCCATGATAACTTTAGCAAACAAATCATACATTCTACCCAAAATTAGACCATAAACTAGGCTCATCACCCAACATGGTTGGCCAGGCAAGCCCCTTGCATTTATTTTTAGACACCATGGCCTACCAAGCAAGCCCCACACATTTATTTTCAGTGCTCATCTTTTGCATGGGAGCAATTTTACAACCCCTCATCTTCTGCTTGAGTATGGTTTCGAAAGGGGCTAAGTACATTTTGTATCTTCACAACTCCCATTTCCCTAGTTTGATTGGCCCCCCTTTCCCCATGCATTTATTTTTAGAGCCCATGGCTAACCCGACAAGTCCCATGTGTTTATTTTCAGAGCTCATGGTTGAACCGGCAAGTCCCATTTATTTTTAGAAAAACATGTATCACATTTACATTTTCACCAGAGGTCCAGTAGAAGCTTGGTGCTTGCACTTACATTTGTATTTGTACTATTTAATAATGTGGCATTGTAATTCAGTTGTAATAAAATAAATGGTTGTGCTATTAATGTGACATTGTAATTTATTTTATTAAGTCCTTTGCAAGTTAAGTTCTATTAATGGTTGTGCTATTAATGTGACATTGTAATTCATTTTATTAACGCCTTTGCAATGTTAAGTTACCGACCCCTTGGCCTTGATGTCAATCCTATCGCATTAAAGTTTAAATCAACTTTAAAACACATGTTTATTATTTATATCATAAATTACTCAACCATTTGATGAAAATTTGATGTATGGTTGTAGTTGCATTCCATAATGAAATGCACAGAGCACCAGGATTGCGAACTTAAACCTTCTGAGTCACCCTATAACCATTAGATTAACAGAGATCAATGGTCTAGAATTTTTTTTCAATGTAGAAGTAAATCATAAATGGCTTGTTTTAAATTTTTCCATCCATGTACTAATTTTGTACTATGTAGTCCAGAAATAACATGTAGACGTTTTAGTTTCATTCACTTTAATATTTCAAAAAATAGCACTTTCTATTGCTAAGTGATTTTAATTTGAAGTTAGAGGGTCAACACACAGGGAGATTTCATTCTTCAGTTTGCTCATTGCAGTGCACCACCCTGTTCTGGGTTCCACAATTCCACTTCCAAATAAACCATTCCAGTAACCCAATTTCAACTTTAAGAATCAAAATCCGGGTAAGTTCAAGAATTCCTATGGCTACGTTTCATCATTTGACATTTCTTAAAATCTTATTTTGTCAAAATTTGAAGTTCATGTTTAGGGTTAAGATGCTTAAGAATTATGAAAGATTGAGTAATAGGGAATTCACAAATTTCACATTTTTGATTGTATCAACATGTCTACCACTAGTACCACTAGAGCAATGTCAGAAAAAGAATACATTATGCAAAATTGCTTAAAACCCTAGGTTTCACTCATGAATACCATGATATTTATGATCCTAAAACCTATGGTAGGCATACCTCAAAACTTATATTTTCAGCTCATAATAAGGTTGCAAAGCTAATGCAAGTTAATAGTATCAGTGCACCATAGGTAACTAGAGTAGGGTGCATGATGTTATATGATATTTTCCCTTGCCCAGAATTTATCACAGTTTGTGCCCTAAATTATGATGATAACAAAAGAGAAATTTTTAATAAAGATAGCAAAC
Source organism: Sequoia sempervirens (assembly GCA_007258455.2). Classification (NCBI taxonomy): domain Eukaryota; kingdom Viridiplantae; phylum Streptophyta; class Pinopsida; order Cupressales; family Cupressaceae; genus Sequoia; species Sequoia sempervirens. The sequence goes on from VDFB02373365.1 coordinate 275,783,828, forward strand.
AAGAATTGTTATTCATTAATGCAGAAGAACTTAGAAAAGTGTTGGCCTTGGGGTTTACAACCGAAGAATTTGGAAATGTCCACATTGACCTAGAAAATCTTGCTAGTGATTATGAAGCAGTGGATGAAATGGAGAAAAATTCTTTCTTAAATATAGAATAGTTCAGGATAGAAACAAATTGAAAGGTGATCATAAGCCTCCTTATGATTTAGATATTTTTAAACCATGGGTTGATGATACTATTTCCATGCTAGCATCTTTCCTCAGACTGGATAGCAATTTGGAAGTGGATGCAAGCCTCCTTGAAATGGTATATAATATGCATTATGGTGTTTCACATGTCAAATATAATTTTATTGGGCACATTTTAGAATCCATGCATAAACAATTTTTAATGATTAAAGGAGGTTCCACCAAGACATTTAGGTTCACAACCTACTTGTGCTATCTTTTTCTATTCAAATTTGGAGGAATGTTTCAGACCAACAAGCTTTAGATTAAGCCCTATAGTAATGTTGAGGAAAATAAAATGGCTCAAGTATATGGATGGACTACTATAATAAGGATGCATGATTCTCGAAGGAACTATAGTCATTTTGTAGACTACTATTTGACTCCATTGAATCAAGCAATTACAAATACTCCAATGCCTAGATTTCCTATGTCATGTAGAAATTGCATTCAACTAGGAAAAGAAATACAATTGGCTAATTGGTACTTAATGGAAGAATATATTGTGTTAATATTTTATGGATTGGAAGTACAATCATACAAACTTCCAATACATGTGATAGAAATGGTTTTTACTTTGGAATATGTAAGGTAGATACAGAGTATTGATGAACTACACATTACCAGTTAGGGGAAGAAGACCTTATTTCCTTATTTTCCTTTTTCATGTGGAGGGATCACATTTGAGAGAAAAGAATTTAGTGTGGCACATGATCTTTTGAATTTTTTTGATTTTGATGTTATCTGTCACTGGCAGAATGATCCATGTGGCACCATTAAATCAATGATTGTGCTCAATAAGAATGTTGGAAGTAGAATTCAACATCAAAGTAAACCCTTGCTTGAAAACTTGAGAAACAAGGATTCTTGGGATGAGATCAAAATAGCAATGGAGAAAAGTGCTATTAATAATGGTATTTCTTTTGAACAATTGTTAGCATAAATTATGGCATTGCATCAAAAGACAATTAGGAGGTATTTTTTGTGAAAAAAGTCATAAACCATATAGTAGGGTAAAAATGCTAGATTCTCTAGACAGGGAAGTTACAGAAAAAAAATTGGCCATGTTCAAAAATTACTTCCGTTTGGTCTATGAGGAAGGAGCTAGGTGATCCAAGAGCTCTTGCAGAGTATGGAGATAATGAAGAAGATCGTGAGTTTAGCAAATTGTGGAATATAGAGCATCCAAATGAAGGAGAAGATAAAGAAAGTGATGATGAATCTAATGATGATAGGGAATAATAAATCCATGTCAATTTCAAACTTGGTTTAAGTGAGGCCAAAAAAGAAGCATTTACTACAGGAGCAGCCATAACTGAAAAAATGGGTTATGAAGGTGATCCTTTGGGATCCCAAAAGCAAGGCCCTTGGACGGTAACAAATGTAGAGCATAGAAAACTAGTTGATAAATTTGGCATTAGGTTTGGAGGTTAAAAATTAGACCTAGGGCATATAGGTGAATTTGTTAGAGCTTCAAATCCTCATTCTCATGGTTAGAAAAAATCACAACTAGGACATGCCCATGGTGGATAGCTTAGTGCAACTGGAACTGCCTCTGGTGGTGATGGTATGGGTAGTATTACTAGTAGTGGTCAACATGTGCTACAATGAAAAATTACACACAAGAGGACAACAACAGAATATACCACATAAACACTAGGTGATCAAGGCATATAGAAGAGGCAAAGGATTTTGATAGGTCCAAGTCACACTACCAGTGGATCCAACACAAAGGAATTATTTCCAATCACTCTTCCACTGCTAGTTAGTCTGACAGCAAGATCATTAGGAACTACAAGTACTCCTATTCCTTAACCATTCAAGCATTCCATTGTTCCTCTGTCCCAAGGTTTTGATTACATTGAAGAGTTTAAAAAGAAATCATAATTGAATAAAAAATAAAAGAAGCAATTGATGGAGAGTGCATCTGCTATAACTTCAGAGCCTGCAACAACCATGGTATTACCCACATTTGACACAAATAAAGAAATCATGGAGTACACAATTCTTGTTCCCTCAGTTAAAAAAAAACTAGCAAATCAGATGGTTCCATCTGAATTCTAGCTGAACAATATTCAATTGAATTTTTCTAGACTTAGAAATACTGAAAAAATTAATGTATCAAAGAAGAACAATGAATCGGTGTACACATCATTGCTAAAGCAAGATAAAGAGAAAAAAAGGTTTCAGAATCAAATTGAAAAGTTATAGGAAGACCTAGCAAATGAGAAATAAAAGAGGAAAGGAACAAATAACAAGAGCAATGAATTAGAAAAATGAATAAAAAAATCGGCCTCTACATCAACAAGCAAAGAGGATAAGAAGAATGAGACTATAGTGAATGAACTGAAGCAAAGGATAGATGAGAGCAACAAGAAATATGATGAGGAAAAATCCACTTCAAAAAAATTAAGACTAAGCATTGCGAATGGAAATGCACAATGGGAACAAAAATTGGAGGAAGAGCTGATGGAAGAAAAAATTGAAATTAAGTCTTGTCAAAATAAGTTATCGGCATTTTGTAGAGAAACAATGAGGCATATGAAAAAAAATATATGGGATGAAATAATGCAGGAGATTGATCATTTTTGTGGCATGTTTCAATTGATTGATGTTATCAAACAACATCATAAGAAGCTCAACAAATATTTAATGGACAACAAAAATGTGTTGGCATTAGAGAAATCGGCAAATCAAATTCAACAAACAGTCTACAAATCCAATGACAATGTTTTGAAATCAAAAGGGATTACTAATCGACTTGCTACATCAATGACATTGCCATCTGTCATTGAAAAGTGTTTGAGAATGCGTGAAACAAAGAAATATTTTTATTTGGCTGCAAACAAGCTGAAGAAGGTGGATGAAAAGGTAAGGAACTTCATAGAGCTTGGTTTTCTAGAGGATTTTGACACAAATGAGAAATTCATTGGAAAAAATAATTTCAAAAAGAATATAGAGGATGCAAGGAAGATTCATTTGGACCAGTTTCCTCAAAACCAAGATGTGATGAACTATTTGGATTCCATCAAACCATTGCTAACCATGAATGCAAAATTGATTGAAGAATCTAAGATAGGTTCCAATTTGAATAATGAATTGTTAACAAATATTCAAGTCAAACATGTTCATCAGTTAGAAAAAATGACAATTCTCCCTCCTGAAGAGTGGAAGTTCCTAGAAAAGGTGATGCAATGATTTGATTTTTGATAATATGAGTTTCCAAGTTCCAACTCAGCTCTGTGCAAAGTTGTCTTTGAGCAAGATTTTGCATTGGAAATGCCTCTATGTATTCCTTCATGTGATAATCAATTTAAAAGCTCAAATTCAAACATCAGTAATGTGTTGATGTTCAATTATTTGTCTTATTTATTATATCATTTGAATAAAAAGTCTGGTAGTGGTTTCAACTACTAGATACACTTTAAACGATTGTTGATGTTCATTGTTGTATATGCTACTAATACTATTGTTAATATGTTATGAAGCTAATAAGAATTGAGTTGAGTGATGAATCGCTGAGTACATGTTCAAGTTTTACTTTTAACACAATTAAAACATGAACTATAAGGTGATTTTAATTCTAGGCATCCATAATCTTAGTGAAATTGCATTACAATTCACACATCAATACTCAATCTCCATGACTACTTAGAAGATCCACTAAACATTTATATGAATTCATGCTTTAATCAAGGTACTTTAACTAGTTCATTAAACAAGAGACAAAATTAAAACATACATCAATGCATAATGACAAAGAAGATTAATGAAAGATCATTGATCAGATTTCATTAATAATTCATGTAAAATGTTATAGTTGGAGAGATGATACACTCAAAATAAGGGAAAAAACAAGCTTAGTTGCTAGTCCTCTGAGTTTTATAACCTTGTCACGGAGTTCTAAATTTTCATAACTTCTTGATTCCCTGACTTGGTTCACTTTGTTGAGTAATTGAGTTTCAAAACTTTTAGAAGTAACCTTTGAGCTATGGTGTGTGGATTTATTCTACTTTTGATAAGTATTTTGTTAACAAATTATCTATTATTGGAATTGGAATGATGGATTTTTGGTTAGTTTCATTGTTGTGGTTACAATCACTCAAAGTCATGATTTTGGTGCTTTTCCTAACCTTAGTCGCTAGTCCTCAGAGTTTTATAACCTTGTCGCAGAGTTCTAAATTTTCATAACTTCCTGATTCCGTGACTTGGTTGATGGTTCACTTTGTTGAGTCCCAAGTCTTTCTTGGTCATCTTTCTAGTTGGTGGGTCGGAGGTTTCAAAAAAATTGAAACTTCAGACTTTGGTTCTAAGGTTCCATGTTTCAGTGACCATGCAACATTATGGACTTATCTTTCCTTTCAAAGGCATCATCAATTGACATCTCATTGAATGCTATGAACAAACTAACCTTAAGTTGTCTTTTCAGGAATTTCGAAGAGCATGTAGGTTTAATACCTATCTTTTTGAGGAATGAAATTGATTGCCGCATTTACTACACTTCCTATCAAAAATGATGGCATAAGTGGGTGGTGAAGTTTTACTCAAACATTTAGCCTTCTTTCTCATTCTTTACCAAGGCCAATACTTCTCAAAGTGCAAACATTCTATCTCCATGAATTTGTGCTCATGTAGAGTGGAATTGAAAATGACTGGTCTGACATTAAACACACCTCTTATTGATGACATAAGCTGAGGTGGTGAAACTTTTGCTAAGTTTTTGAGCTACATTTCCTTCTTCTGCAATCTACTATTCCAGGTGTTTGTTTGTTTCTTTATCTACTGGGAATTATGTAGTTTGAAATTGGAAATCGTTGGCTCAGCGTAAGGGATGCGAACCTTGGACCTTTTAAGTTAGAAGAGTTTTGGGCACCCCTAGAGTGATGAGAAGTCTGAGCTAGATATAAAACTATTAGAGAGTGGGCTAGCTCATGCTAGAGGGTTTCCATAAGATGTGTTGAGTGTGGACCTAATAAGTGCATGTGTGAGAAGGTACATTTCAGAGACACGAGAAATTAAAGTCGTGGAGGAGACTGTAATTACATAAATTTCTCCTGAAGTTGTTTCCTATGTGCTGAGGATTCTAGAAAGGAAACTTGGAGAAGACATGTTTTTCACAGTGGCAAGTGAATTTTTCAAAGGGAATAAAGACTAGTGTAAGAACTCTATGGCCAAAACCTAGTTGAAGATTGAAAAGAAAAGTAAGTCGCAATTGCTGACTAAACTCAAAAGAGTGCATTTTAAGGAAGAAATTGTAGATGCTATTGCTTTATTGCACCACATTGTTGGGAATGCATGAGTTGATTTATTTTAGGATTGGATGTGCCAGTTTATCTTGATAATCTATGATGAGAACATTTTCATTGATTGGGCTAAAGCTATTTGCTTCCATTTGAATGAGCAATTAATTAGTTTCCATAAGACTGCTACTTTTTGTTTGTGTTATTTCTTGAAATGCATTGCAACTAGTCAGAGGTCCTTTTGGCCTAGGTTGGGGCCACAAGGAACCCCAGCTTTTGATATGGGCATGTGTATAAACACTTTTCTCAATGCACTAAAAAATTTGGAATGGGTGATTTTTGTAATGTTAATGATGCATTTTTAATGGAGGTCATGAGGAATCTAGATGGAAATCCAAAAAATTGCCTTTCCCACGAATCAATTTCTCTTGTATCATATTTTGGGAGTTTTTATATCCAATTTGATAAGTTTTCCTTTCTAAGAATAGGGGGTTTTGAGAAAGCCCCATTGAAATACCTTGGTATCTTGAAGATTTACTAATATTTCTAGAATTTTGTCGACAAATGGCCATGGTTAATATTAAGTATATGAGCATGGGAAAATGAGGATATGTCTTCCCATTGGTGACCACTTATTTTATTTGCAAAACAAGCTAGGTGGCCAAGGAAGCTTAAGGAGTTCTCAAGGAATATAACCTCTAGTGTTTGTCTATGAGAGCTAATTTTGACAGTCAGGGTTTTGTGCAGCAAAATATCTATGGAGGGAGTTTATATTGACATCAACCATCTATTGAAAATTTCTAGGAAGATTGTATCAATGAGAATGAAGTTTTGAGAAGAGATTATATGAGGCTAATGCTAAACCAGATACAAGCTTTTGGTCTACCATTTCATATTTCTAAAAATTTAGCTAAAGATTCATCAATCATAGATCCTGGATATGAAAAATTTCCTGATAAATCCCACCCTAGGGTTGATTGGAGCCAAAGTGAAATTTTAGATATGAGGGTACGAGCTGCCCTAGTGCTTAAAAGAACCAAGGACTGGTTGGATGGGAAATGATGACAAGTTCTTGGTCTTGTTCAGAAGCCTAAGTCATCACATAAGAATGAGCATGGGTCTACGCAAGCATCTGGTGCAAGTGTATCATCGGGGAAACCCTATGTTAGGTCCTCTAGTACAAATTCTCAGTTAGGAGGTGATGGTGATAGGCTAGACGAAACAATCAAGTTGAAGACCATCTATGAACAAGATAGTGTGCTTTCTCCTACCCCTAAGAAGAAGACCAATCAAGAAAAACTTGTTCTTGTAGATTCTGAAGCTATCTTTAAACAAATCACTGAAGATAATATTTTTCCTCCTCTATCACAATTTCCCTCTTCTCCACCTCTGGTTGATAATCCACCTATCACTCCTAATGCTCCTAAAGAAACTATTAGTGGAAATGAAGATTTTGGTCTAGTAGTAGCCTCCCCAGGATGACTGAAAAAGGTAGTGGAGAAGAGAAAGAATATTCCTACAATGATAGTTGGAGTGGATACAATTGCAAAGTTATTTCAAAGCTCTTCAAAACCTAAGAAATCCAAGAGGATGTCAAGGATGGTGACTGATGCTACTTCTAGAAGTCAAATGTTAGAAATTGTTGAGCCTATGAAGGATTTAAATGAAGATGAAATAACGAAGGTGGAATACAAAGTCACACATGTTAATATGGGGCCTCCAATACTAGAAGGTGATGTGTACCATGCCAATTATTAGTCAATGTCTTGATTAAAAGAGTGAAAGAATAGAGGAAGGAAAATATAAAAATGCAATCTCAAGTCCTCACATTGGGTAACTTTATTTCTTCCATGGCCACTCCTCCTACATCTAATGAAGCCTCAAGTTCTCAAGTAGAGCCAGAGGGCATCGATGTACTCACCATACAACAAATTAAAAATAATTTGAACTATTCTAGAGCTTCTTGTGAAGGGATCGATAAAATATCTCAAGAGGCTATCTTCTTTCTAAATAAATTTGTGTTCTTTTACACTCGAGTTATTAATAAGAGGAAGGAGTTAGTAAAAAAACTTCAACAGGTCAAAAAAGATCAAACTAGTCTCTATGTGATCTCTTAGGAAATGAAAGAATTGATATCTATGGATTAGAATATATTAATTGGTGAGAAAATTGTGAATAATCCTAAGGAGCTAGACCCTTCCTGGTCCGATTCATTGGAATGGAAACTAAATATATATCATAATCTATTGAAGGAAATTAATAAAATACATGATCAATATTTTGAAATGTTGGGGGAAATTAAAGAAGATTTTCATATTGTGGGAGTGGAAATTACTAATGAGTTTGTTGAAAGGATTCTAGATATAAAAGAGATCTCTCTGAAGTTTAGAGAGATATTCAATAAAGAAATAGTTGATCCTACTATAGTGAGATGGGAGTCCTTGAAACTTAGTGCAATACAAATCCACTTGAAGTCTTATAAATCTAGAGAAGATAAAATATTTGAGATGTTGGTTGAGTTTGAAATTGCTTTGGGAAAATGGAGAAATAGGTTACAGATTACTACAACACTAGGGAGCAAGGGCATATTTGCTATTGTCACCACATATCAAGATTACAGGTCCAAGATGAGAGCACATGAAAGGGCATTGGGACATGAAGAGGTTGAAGTTATAGAATATGAATCTAAAGATGAGGCAGAAAAGTGATGCATAGTTATTTTTAGCATTTCATGATACTTTCTTTAATTTTAGTTCTTTTAAGTTGAATACTGTTTTAACTTTTGGGTGTGGTTGTCTTCAAGAAACCGTTACCATAGACAATTGGTTTATGCTTTAAATATGGGTTTGGCCAATTCAATTAGGATCTCTTGGGAAAAATTTTGATTTTCCTCATTAGAGAAAAAACTCTTTTATGCTTTCAAGTTTTTTTACAGTTATCTTTCAATATAGAAACTCATATGGTGAAGTTCATGCAAACATAATCTTTGTGTTGTGGTGTATGGATTTATTTTGTTTATTTTGAATATCTTGCCAATGGTTATCTATGTTGGTGTTCTGGATGTTTAATAGATTGCATTGCTATCAAATGTTTATCTTTGAATGAATGCGTATGGAAATGGTTGAGTTTAGTTAAAGAAATTTATTAGTTTCAAAGTGATTCAAGTCTTTGTGCTTTAGTTTATAATTTGATATTGGCATGCCTTTCAAAGCTTTCTAGTTAAAAGCTACACCTTTCTTTTCTTTCTAGTTAAAAGTAGCCTGAATTTCTATTCATTGCATATCATAAAAGTTAGCTACCACCTTGTAAAATAAGCAGACAATTGGTATGAAATTTAGGTGATTTGGTAGTTTAAAATTTAATTGTTTAAGTTGTGTGGATGCTTTTATAAGTTATTTATGTTGAACTGTTAGCTTTTTTTAGCTTATAACTTATAAGTTATGGATGTTGAACTGTTATCTTTTGTTTAAGGAATGGATTAATAATATTTCTTTCAGCTATTTATCAAAGATTTGTGTGAATGGAAATGCAATAGCAATTTATAAGTAGTGTGATAAGTGTTGTTCTTTAAAAATGATGTAGAGTCACATATCAAATTTAATGCCATGGAATACAATATAAAATATAAAATATCACAATTTCATGGAATACAACATAAAATATCATCAACTACAGTTTGGAATATGATTCATGAAGTGCAATATAAAATAAAATATCATGAAGTACAATGATTCACAATTTCATTGAATATAATATAAAATATCATCAACTACTATATGGAATAATGGAAATTGATCCATGAAGTGCAGTATAAATACCTAAAAGTTCCTAATTCTCTTCCATTTCCCAAATAGAGTCAGGGTCCTCAAACTAATGTTCATCATCAGATAAAGTAAAAAAGTTGTCTTGAATTTTATTTTGAGTATGCTCTTCATTTTCTTCGGCATGTGTCTCAAATTCAACATTCATTATGTGATTTGTGTAATGTCATCGATCCCAATCCCACTGCCACTACCACCAGTACCAACATTTGGAATTGGAGTGTTGCACAACTCAATCCCTCTTCTTTCACATGTGGACCTCCAGATTGCGAGTACCATTTCAAAAGGAAAATTAAAGACATTATACACATTTCCTTTCAACCTCAAGCAATTTTCCAAATTCATGTCTACTTTATTTCTTAACTTTTATTTCAAAAACCCTAATGTACTAAAAACTCTCTTATCCTCCACCAACCCCAATATCATTGTTTGACATAAATCAACAAGTTTGAAATATTTTAATATCGAACCACACAATATTTCACTCTTACCTAAGTTTGTCCAAACCTTTTTTATTGATTCTGGTTCAAAGGCCTTCTCCATACCCATGGATTTATACTAGTCCCTCATAGTTGTTGAAAAACTCCTAGATTATTTTCTAAGCTTAGCTTCATTTAAAATTCCTTTTATTTTCTACTCATTGTGTGTTACACTTTTTGAAAATTGTTCGATCAAGATTTTTACTTGATCATGAAAATATTTTGGGTTCTCTTATTTTTCCAAAAAATGATGATACACAATACCCATGGCTTCAAGTATTTCATGTCGAGGGAATCTTTCACGTATCTCTGAGGAAAGATATTTTGCAATTTCCTTCAAATTATCACCAACAGATTTAACAATGCCTTTAAAATCTTCGTCCTTAATAGCTACTTCTTCGCTAGAGCGCTTGGCTGTCTTACAATGGTACATTGGTATCTCATATCCATGTACACAGATACATAAGTGCTCACTTGCATTAAAATATAAATAATTATTAGGATTATTCAAATTAGTAATTTTCTGCCACATGAAATAATTTGGGTCTTCTCGTGTTAGATCTAGATATAGATGATTGAGGGCCAAGCATGTATGTTTACGTAGATTGGCATATTCATTAATAAACATAGTTCTATCTTGGGCTTTCTTCACAAGATTGTTCATCTCATCCAACATGGGGGGAAGACTAGCTAAAGTCAAGAGTGTCTTTATATCGCTTAACCTATGTAAGAGGTCAGGAGCTTTATCTATTGTGCTCTGATGCTCGTACATCACTCCAATCAAGGATAGATATTCTAAAAGAACTCATTATGCTGGTCCATGTAGGGAGATTCATCTGGTATCAGCATCCTTGAGAAGCTTGTTTCCTGTTGTTATTCCCTCAAAAAAAAAAAAAAAATCTGCGAAACGTTTGGGACTTCGACAAAAGTATGCGTGGATCTCGCAAACTAGATTTTCAACTTTTGATACTGTTGGAATCTTGCTTACAATTTTGAATGATAAATTCATTTTGTGGGTCATGCAGTGAATCCCAAGTATGTATGGTACATAAGTAGTTTGTAACTTTGTGCAAAAATTGGTCCTTTGACCTTGCATCACTACAACTCCATCAACTCCTACAAACACCAACTTTTTGGCAATTGTCAACTAATCCATATCTACAATTTCATTCAAAGATTTCTTGACTAGTTCAAATATATTTTACGATGTTGAAATGTCCTTCATTTTATGAACACAAAGAAGATAAACTTGGTGAATATTTCATTCTATAGTATACAAATACATACAGACCCAAGAAGTATTGTCTACCATAGTAACTTCATTTGAAGATAATGCAATGAAATTTGACTCTTTTACTTTCTCCTTTAAATCTTCCTTTTGAAATGCACCAAGATAGTTTTTGACATATTTTTTGCTTCCATTGATTTTCCAAATTGAGCCTCAAGTGTACCTTTACATGTAGCAATGTTCAACATTCTTTTTTCATTCTTTTCATAATCCATGACATACCTAACATGAAGACATTCTTCCTTTTATTTCCATCGCACGACTGATTGTTCCTTTCGATCTATGATTTTTTTTTCATAAACTTTACCAATATTATTTTCTATAGTGTCAATCTTTAGCTGAAACATCTTGGATCTTCCACATTTCCAACTACAAATCATACATTTGGCCAATGTTTCCTTTTCAATATCGTTTGCATTTTCAATCCCCACTGGTACCATGAATGGGTACTTTGACAACTAGCCAAGTTGAAAATTCCTTTTCATTTCCCACTCGTGCCCCAATTTTGATTTACTTCTTCATTTCTTGCTACCAACATCATCATCCTCATCCCTGTCAATTATCTCATTCTCACTAACCAGGGCCAGGGTATCCCTTGGAACATGTTCTATGGTATTTCCATCCTCATTTGATACATTTTGATTTAACTCAATGGCAATCTCAACTTGAACTTTTGGTGGTGGTGAGGTATTGTGAATGCTAACAATATTTGGTGGAAGAGTTGATGATGTAGCTCCATCTTGACTTGATTGATCAAAATCTTTGGCAATTCCAAAGTAATATTGTATGGTACATCTAAGTTTTTGGCATTTTGATGGCCTCCCAGTCTCTTCACCACCCTGAGAAGTGACATGAGTCTCTTCACCACTCTGAGGAGTGGTAGGAGCCTTACCACCCTAAGGAGTGGTAGGAGTCTGAGGAGTGGCAGTAGTCTCTTCACCAACCTAAGGAGCAATAGGATCCTTACCCTTGTTGCTTGAGTCACTCAACATATTGATCTCACTTTGAATAAAAATTGGAAAAAAATGTCTTCTTGTTTAAGGATGGAAAATATAGATCTCATTCCCTACTCAATATCATCTTTAAAACTGAAGCAAGAATGGAAAAGAGATAAAGAAAACTTATTATTATAACTAATAACACTATGAAGAAATGATCACTCACCTTTAAGTCTACGTTTATCACTTTCGCTAACTTTTGAATCGAGAAGTACAACCTCAAAACTAAACAAAATGTGTAAGAATAAATGAAACTTTCGATTGTATTTATATCAATCCATATTTGGTGAATTCCACAAGATTTTTAAATTATATATTAAAAATTTGGCAAATCCCACATACTTATACAATGATATGTTGTAATTTTCAAGGCAAAATGTGTCCTCAAATGTAATTATTTTTTAATGTTATTGGTGAAATAGGTCCTCATAAGAAACTATTTATAAATTTTAAATGGTGAAATTGGTCTTCACAAGCAAATTTTTGTAAATTTTAATTAGTGAAATGGGTCCTGATATAATGTTGTTTTAATAGTATTGGCGAATATGTAGGTGTTTTATTACATGCTTCCGAGATTCTAGGCAAAAATATTAGTCAGTCCATTTGAAACATGTAGTTTGTTATGGTTAATTTGTTTCTTAAATATGCCTCATAAGAAAAATTGTTAGCGAATGGACATGCATTGGACCGATAGTTCATAAAATCTGGGTGATTTGGACACCTTGTTGGTTATTCTTTATGTTGTTAACCAGATTTTTCTCTTAATCTACCTATGGAATTTCCATTTCAAATCAAGGGCAGCTCGAACGACCTAGACCAACTGACAAGGACTTTAAAATAACCTCCTACACTTCGGGCTCTGCAAGACCCAGGAGGGTGATCTCTTTAGCAATATCAACAAATTGAAACAAATACATAACAGAATATTGATCAACAGATAATCTCATTTAATGACTCAACATAATAGGATAATACTGAATAGAATTGGTTGTTCATCAGTAATATTAGCTACTTGGAGCATGGGATAACCACAACACTATAACACACAGGGATTTAAAATGGTTTTGAATTTTGAAGATTGAGGACCAAGCTGAAATCAACATAAGTATAATACTTGACCAGTGCTAGAAAATGGGCTATGGAGTCATATAACCAACATTCATCCTACAGTGTTGAAAATGTTATGAAGATCCTTACAAATGTTATCACATTATGACAACCAGATCACTGAAGCTTTATCTGATAACTCTTCTTATAAATCCACCTGAAACATAGTATTCCTGTCACATATGCTGAAGCAATTACACTATCCTATCAACAAAAGGTAATAATAAATGCACCTTGTGCTTCATTAAAGCAATTACATTATTCTCAGAATAGAAGGCAACAACATATATCATTCTAATGCAGCAAATGTGCATGAAAAGACTCAGATAATCTTATTATTGAATCAAAAAGAGTAATACATCTCAAAAATGGAGACAATTATCAGCTAAATATAAACATGAGAAAACAATTCATAACAGACACTTTCAGATTTAATGACTCAATTACAGTTCTCCCAGTTATACAGTTCTACCCAGAGCTTCTGCCTGACTTGCAGAGCTTTCAGAAATTGGAATCCCAACCTCTTTTTTTACAATGAGAGAAGAAAAAAATAAAAGAGAAACAAAAGTAACCCTAAGATCAGTCTGATCCGTAGATTCCATCCAGAAACTCAATCCACCATCGATCAACAAGCTATTCAAAACATCTCTCATCTCTCTATAACTGAATTTCCTCTCTTTTGCCCCTGCTGCAAATTGCCCTTCAATAGAAAAATGCCCACGTGATGGAAATTCCAATTCAGCCAACTGCATAAAAAAATGCCTCTGCCCATGAAAAAATTCATTTTCTGCTCTTTTCTTTGTTTGCTACAGACTATACTTTCACATTCTCTTTGTATTTTACCTTCACTTTATTAAATTTTCCCAACTTTAATACTTATGCTTGATTTCATTTTATTATTTCATGGTAAAATAAAGAAGTGAACATTTCATTCACTTTACTCATGTATTTCATGTGCTAGGTCTGGGTCAATTTATGTCCATGTCACTTTTACTCTTTAGCCTATGCAATGTTGCATATAACATTTTAGTGAATATTTAATTCACTCTCCCATATAACTTCCCCGTGCACATTTAATTCTTTAGCTTTTCACTTTATGGGGAAATATTAAATATTTCACTCTCGAGCTCATACAAAATATTTATCCACTTTTGAATTCAGTTAAAAGATAGCTTAAATTATTTCACTAGGCCAAGTTTCCACTCTAATAATTTTTCCCTTTATTAAATGAAAGTCTTCTCAACCACGGGTGCTGTCATAATAGTGGTTTACAATTCATGAGAGGAATGAATTTTAGCTGAAATCACATATTTTTAGAAAATATAATGATTTAAGCCTTAAAAAGTTCAATTTTAAGGATTCCAATTGAAGAGGGTTTGATCAAATCACCTTAGATCAAACCCCCTTGGATAGAACCTCACTAGTTTTAAACCATACCTATAAATGCGTCTCCTTTACACCTATCAAAATGCTGATAAAAATCACTTTTGATTTAGCTTTTGGGGGATCAAATGAATTCATTTAAAATTTATTTCAAATGATTATGGTATTCCTCAGAACAAGCTATCCAATGAATATAATTTTAATATGTTTTGGTTTTGTTATGTATTTGTTTTTTAAGTTTTATTAAACATAGGTTTTTCATCGAAAATGAATTTATTTTTCTTCACATGTGGAAAAATAGAAGATTATCAAAAAAAAATTGAAAAATATGATTGCACCAGATATTGAAGTCCTTGATCCAACAAAAATTAAATTAAATTTTGACATATACAAAAAATGTTACGTGTTATACAGGTCGTTGTGTTTGAATTGTAATTCATTTGACTTTGAAACTTGATTAAGGAAAAATATTCAATAAAAACCATATAACCAAGTGGAAGAACTAGATATCATAGTTAAAAATCTAAATTTGAAAGAATTAGAATTTTATCCTTCATGGAAAAAAAAGTTATGCATTATACGATTGTGTGTCACTTTTAAAAATGTTGTTTTCTGAAAAAAATCAATTTTCGTGGGAGATGGAAAATAAGTGCAATTTGATTCCAAAAATTTTGAAAAAATATTTTAGAATCTACAACAAAATTTGATGAGACTCTAGTTTGCACCATCTTCAAATTCCTCATAGTTTAGCCGCTATAGGTGCCCGAATGTGAAAATTTAGTTAAAAATAATAATTTTAGTGTCCAGTTTGGCCAAAAATTGTAAACCACTATTATGGGATCACCCCCACGTTCATTGTTGGTTGGGCCCATATCATGATCCACGTGTCACAAGCCTGGGATTTCGCGGATACTAACCTCCTTGCATCTTTAGGTCACGAAATGGCGGGGAACGGTGGAGATTAGGCTGGGTTGTGATCTTCAATCTCCAACATTGATTTCACTTTCCCTATTTTCATGCCCTAATTTTCTTTTTCTCGTTCATCACTCCTTTGCAAGACAATGGCAACAGCTCCTCCTCTGATTCGAGCATCCTGTACCTCCATTGGCTTGAAATTTTCTTAAATCTCCTCTACATTCATCCACTGCATGGCCTTTTCAACCTTGCTACACACCAGGCATTAGACACAATTTGTGCATTTTTAATTGGAAACCTATCCCCTATAGCTTGTAGTGGCATTCATTGCTTGTCAGAGTATTCAATATGTTCGCACCTTATGGTTTTTCCCCAATCCTTATGCATTAAGAATTCCATGCTCTGCACCATGTTTCTAGTACTGGCAGCCCCTATGCTATGGTGGTGCCACCAATTGCAGCGCACCTCCCTGGTCATTTGTTTCAAATCTTTAAATACTTTTCAGCAAATATATTTGTGCATTTCATAATATCTCCATTGATGGCTCCACTCTTGGCACTCATGTTGGCCCTCTCTTCATGGCTGCATGGTTTGTTTTTATACAAATCTATTTGTGCATATCCAACTTTAGTTTCTGGGTGCGTGCCCTTCCTCCAACTGGTGCGCGGGCTTCCTCAGCATAGTCCATTTCTTATTGTATTGCAAAATTTTCTAAGGTCTTTTCATATAGACTCTTTGTTGTTAACAACAAAACATGGTGTTCATTGCTCTTCTTGCATAGGCTCTCCATTTGTGATGACTATGTTCAGTGGCATTCCCTCATTACAAATCATTGGTTGCGCTTTCCATTTGCTAAAAGTTTTACAAATCCATCATGTTCGTACCCATTACTTTTGATACCCATTCACAATTTGATGCCAATCAATCTCCTCCAAGGGTACGTGGCTGCTTCTTTCAATTTTTAGAAGTCTATTGAAAAAATCCACATTGGTCTATCGGCTGTAACAACTTCAGAGGCCTTTTCAGCAAAACTATTTTGTGCATACTCTGCACCTTCATCAAGCTTTTAATGAGTCTTTATTGTTTTGTTTCGTTTGCAAAATTACACTGATTTCTTCAAGCAACACCACATTCTACATAGTTTTCAAACTTCCCTATTTTGTTTTGATAGATACACATGCATTTATAAAAGGAATTATGTCAAACTGACCCATGCCTATTTCGTTCATTGTGGAGGCTCAAAAGTTTCAAAGGCCTTTTCAACATGTTCAATTTTGAATGCCCTGTTTAGCAGGCCGCACATCTTGTCCAATAGTTTCATTGTGAAAAATTTCTTTGTAATATTAAAATGGCCATCCACTCTAGTGTCCCACTTTACCAATGCATGGCTACCTCTGGAGTCTCCTCCAACTTTTATGTATGTTGTAGGTAGTGTTATCCTTGATGGTACGTGGCCTCTGCTAGTGTGGAGAGCTAGAAAGTTTCTAAAACCTTCTTCATCACGGCACGACTCTCCTTTGTCTCATCTTGAAAGACTCCACCAGCATGTACGTAACATTTTGTACACTAAATATTCTGCCACACTTTCCATTTGACAAGTACATTTTCAACAAATACATTTTATTCATATCCTCCAACAATTGCATTCTAGTTTGTATTTGCTTTGAAATTTAAAACATTTTAAATATATTCACTTCCTGTGTTGCCCATTCCATCATTGCCATTGCACACCCATCAACAGCATATACTTGAGACTTTCTCAAACATTATCAATAGACCATTCTCATGAAGGCAACCTTTGTTAAGTGTATTTGCTTTGAGCTTCTAAAGATTTCAACAAATATATTTTGTGAGCATGCTGCTATAGTGTATTCCACTGGGATCTCTTCATGTTTGTGCAGGAAGATATAGGAAATGTTGTCAAAAGAACGCACCCCTGCTTTCCTGAAACCTCTTCACAAATCCATCATGTCGTTCAATTTTCTTATGTTGGCATCCATTGCAATCTCTTATCGATTCCTATAGCATTGAATGGTCCCTAACATAAGAACATTTTAATCCATCGGATAATCCTAGAACACTACACACATGCTTACATGAAACCATGTTTTCCCATGAATTTCAAATCCATGTAATATTATAGACACAATCATAATGCATTTTTTTAGCGCAACCTAGTGGTGGCAAGATTAAAAGATGTTGCAATTTTACCACATGGTTTTTCCAATGTCATAGTGCTTTCATTGTTATTCACTCATGCACCCCAAATCAGCAATAAGAGAGCATCCTCTATTCTTAACATTTACCATTTGTCACTCTCTTCTTGAGGGATTAACAACTCATCCAATTAACCTCAATAATCTACATTTTCTTCACCAGTAAAAGATTTCACACCCATTCATATTCGGTAGAGAATTTTACAAGTATAACATTACCCCCCCCCCCCCATCCTTCATGTTTTGACAAAGGCCTGCAACAACAAAAGTAATCATATTGGTGCAAAGCATGTCGAGTCTCATGCGGGCCTGACTAAATTTTTTTTGTTTGTTTTCAAACAACTTTACCATTGAATTTATCAGACATAGCCTCTAAGCACTTCTGGAATGAAAACATGAAATGGGTTGCCATTAAAACTCACTTTCAGGCACCTTTGAAAAATAGTGAAAACTAGCCAAGTAGGCTTTGGAATCGGCTCTGAAAACCAAGCAAACGACCTCCTGAATCTATAAAAACTTTCAAGCATGTAGAAATCGGTCCAGAAAATACAATACAAAAGATGGCTAAAAAAAATGAGTCACGAGGTGAGAGATATTAATTAGAAAAGTTGCCTACTCAGACTTTCTGCAACAATCAACTGTTCTGAACCAATTGAAACTGATGAAATCACCACGTCACAAAATTACCAAATAAACTCTAGAAGACTTACCATTTGAAACATAAGCACATTTGGGTACATGGAACATGTGTACAGAAGGGATTAGCTTGAAACATCACCTATCAAAAGTTATTGACGCTCGAAGTTGGCCTCACAGAAAGGATTTAATGCAAAACTGAAGGAATTCTATTTGGTTTTGATCTGCTAAAAATAGAAAATCAACTCGTGAGGCCCTGAAAAATGACATGTGAGCTCATCTTGCTATAGAGAATGCATAATAACATTTGTTTTAACTTGATAGTCAACAGGTTGCAAAATCCAAACTCAAATGGGAGGCTACTTTGCAAAAATGAGAGTTTGCAAACTTCAGAACAATGCAAAAATCCTCCAGCTTCAGTTTTTGAAACCCAATCAAAACTCATCGTGAGAAGCTAAAAACAGACATGCAGATTCACATAGAACACATGAGTGTGTCTGCAAAGGTATTTTGCTTGAAAAGCAACAGGCTTTGAAATATGACCCTTCAAAGTAGGTCATTTAGGCAGGTTCATCAGGTGCACTTCTGAGAGTGTAGAGGAAAATTTTTGCAATGGGAATCTCAAATTTGCAAAATTTGAGAGTGCCAACAGTGGCTCCGACTGGGGATGTATGCCCCCTGTGGGCATAGCAAGATTCCAGATATTTGGGGAAGTAGACCAAAAGCTGAGTCATCAGGTGTCCTCAAACTGCTCCTTTATTCAACCTTTATTTTTTGACTTCATCTGGTGACCCCAGGCCACCAAATGAAAAAGTGAAATTAGTATTTACCTCTATCAAACACAATTCTGCAAAAAGAACTGATTTCCCTCAATTCATGCTTGCATTTGTCAAACCATAACAACATATGTGATTGTACCCTTACAAACACAACTATTAGGTTGCCTTTGTGCAAGTAAGCACTTGCTTCATGTTTAAAGTTGTCATTAGTTGGCAACCACATCAAATAGGTCTCACCATTT
Organism: Sequoia sempervirens; assembly: GCA_007258455.2. Lineage (NCBI taxonomy): Eukaryota > Viridiplantae > Streptophyta > Pinopsida > Cupressales > Cupressaceae > Sequoia > Sequoia sempervirens. The sequence continues at coordinate 275,803,163 of VDFB02373365.1, forward strand.
CCACTCTCTTCATTCTCTGATTTTGTACCAAGTGGCAACATGGGAAAATGGGGATAAAGACCATATGACAGCACAAGCCTGATCACACCCATCTGCCTGATTGAACATGTTGGTACCTCGTAATAGGCCATCATACCTAACATCATCAACATGTTCATAGTCACTATGCATTTGAAAGTCAGGGACACTTTCAAAATGTTGATTACTACGTGGAAAAAATTGATCACATTCATCATTTACATCATTCTCAAGCTACAAACAACCTGCTCTGATGTTCTGCACATTGCCACATTCTATGAAAAATGCTTCGAGCTAACAAAAATAGTACTCACAATCTACTACATGGTTGGTACTATTAATCTCATTCTGATCATTAGTTTGCATATCAAAATGTAAACCATCACAAGAACTTGCCAGAAAAGTTGGCTCATCATGCAAACTATTTTCAAGTGTATTCAAAGAGATACACTCATGCATTAGCACACTTTGTACTTTCCCTTCATCATGCTGGTAGTGAGAGTCATCAGAGATTTCTGCCTCATCATCATCTGTTGTCAGATTGTCATCTTCTGAACATAAGGTATCAACCTTTACAATATCACAAGCTTGTTCAACAACAAGCAATTCTCATTCAGAAAGACAATCTGATTTCTCATCAAAATCAACCTCTAAATCCACATGAAAAAACTCATGGCTAGGCTCATTCAAGTCAACAAACAAAGACTTGTTTAAATCTGCATCAAATCTTTCAAAATTTGGCTCATTAGATGCACAATCCTCATAGTCATCTGCGGCATCAAACTCATCAAAAAATGTCTCTGAGTTTGCATCAACATGCTCACTTTCACGATCATCATACATTGCATCATTGCAATCAAGTAATTGTTCGTCTTCATGCACATTATCATTATCACGATCAGTCGGTTCATAATTTGAAAGAGAATCAGGTTCACTTGCATCATACCTTACACCATGAAGATCATCATCATCAAAGTTTGAAAACTCAATAGGCTGATCATAAACAGGGTCTCCCCAATCATAGGAAAGTGAATTGTTAACAACATTGTCAGGAATATGGTCACAATCTGCCATAGAGAAAAGACCATCCGCTTGCCCATCCTTACTCACCACTGAGCTGTCATAACAACAACCCACGTCATTTTCAATCTGAACATTGAGTTGGGTGTCTTCATTGAGTTTAACATTTACATCCTCTTGAGGGTAGACATAAACATCTTCTCTATCAAACTGAAAACTATCAATAGTTTCCTCATGCAAACTTTCAATAATGGCTTCAAAGGTAACAAGAGGAATAGAAGAAGGTAAAACATCAAGTAAAACAGGGATTCCTTGTTCATCATTATCAACTACTTGTACTGATTCATTCAATACATCTCCTGCATGCATATCCTTCTCTTTGTTCACACTACTGCAACAATCAGCAGGGTTGCATTCCTCACTATCAAAGTGAAAATCATCATTTGTTTCTTCATGACAACTTCTCACACATGACTTCTCTAACTGAAAATCCTTGCATACTCTATCCTTTGCAGTTGATACACTGATGTTCTCAATAGCATTCTTCAAATTTGTAGGCACCCTTATCTCATCATGAACGCTCTCATCAATGCTACATACACTCAAAAGATTGGTATAACCAAGTGTACTGTAGTACTGCTGATTACACATGTCTTCGTCAAACAAGATGTTCAAAATTTCATATCCATCATCTTCTTGTTCTTGTGAGCCTTCAAAAACATTGTCATCATCTTCATTAGAATATTTTTCATTCAAGAGGATCAATTCCACTTCCTGCTTTTGAAATGAATCAGAATTACTAGGGCTGCAAATAGATTTGAAATCCTCTTGATCACCCACACAAGAATGCTTTTCATCTGGTTGCAAACTCCCATCTACAACACCATTGTTCTCATCAGGAAAACATAAAACATCAGAATCATCATAATCTTCAGTTGTGTATTCAGAGTCCATAGAGGAGAAAACACCCTCGGTATCATTTGCATCATTGCAGCCTTCATTTGCTATAGAAAATCTGCTTTCTATTTCTGTATTTTCAAAGCAAATGGAAGACACTTCACATGTTTCATTTATCTCTTCATGACCATCATGGCTGCAATATTTTTCTTGAAATATTTCTTCTATAGGTTGTTAAAAAACAACATCCTTATCACTGCATAGTGCACTGTCATTCTTGTCTTCTACTATACCATCTACATTCGTTGGACTAAATCTTGAAAAAGTATCATCACATAATTGACTTAAGAGATGACTTCCACATTTATCTATCATTTCCTCAATTATTGAAAGCCATTGATATAAACATCCAAGGCTAGAGGGCCTCAAGTGAACTGGCATGGTACTCAGACCTGACTTATAATTTTCATAGAACAAATCAATGCAAAATGATTCATCAGGTCTTTGTAAATTTGGTATAGCAAGCATAAATTTCATAAATCTATCATGAAAATCATAGATAGATTCATCCTTCAATCTTTCTATATCACACAGTGCATCAATACATGATTTAGACTCAGCCTTGTCTGCAATTTCCTCCTCAAATTCTTCTTGAGTACGCAGACTTCTATCTTCAGACAAGCATTCATCATTCACTACTGACTCATCTTTAAAAGTATCAAGGAAACATGTTCTGAGCTCATTCGATGAATCTATGGAATGCATTGGTAAGCAAGTAAACCAACCTTCAGCAATACCTTCTAAAGTTCTTACAAAAAATTTCATGATAACATCTTCTTCTTCAATCTAACAATCTTCCATCAAATCAATGAAATTACTGTACATGTCTTGATGTTGATTCTTCAAAATCATCTCTAAACTTAGGCAAATGTTCCATAATTCCTCTTGGGATAGAATGTGGGTAACCTTGGATTTTACCAAAATCCAAAGGGTTGTATCTTTCATTACTAAGCACCTTCCTATGAGGACAAGGTTGTGTCCTAGGCATGATACTATAGCTTGTAGAGGGAAAATTAAAACAACCATACATTTTGCAAATGGAAATTATTCCCTCTACAACTACTCAATTACAATATTCAACCTCCCTTGATTGTAGTGCTTAATTTCACTAAATAAGGGAGAGAAAGTTTCTCTCTCAGATGTTCAAATACGTGAAGAATACCTGGAAACATTGTAGCTACTGCGAATTTTCTGGAAATATTGTAGATCTGGAACTATATTCTTTAAATCTTCCACAGGTTCTTCTGAGGGAGTCGCCACCTCTTCTTCTAGAGGATTGAACTTCAACAGCAGGAAGTTCTTTCACATGTAAATTTATCTCTGAGTTCCTTTCACCAACAGAGCACCACAGATCTTGAAATTAATCAGGTTCACTATAACAATTATCTTTCTCCAGGCTTGAAATTCTTCAATATTTAAACTAAATTCAAAATGGCAAACAATAATATGACTCTGTAACTAAGCAGTCTACACTTGGAGATTCAAAGTTATCCCCATCAGAGTCACCATTTTGTTGGTTATTTTTTATGCTGTTAACCAGGTTTGTCTCCTAATCTACCTATGGAATTGCCAATTCCAATCAAGGGCAGCTCGAAGGACCTAGACCAACTGACGAGGACTTTAAAATAACCTCCTACACTTCAGGCTCTGCAAGACCCGGGAGGGTGATCCCTTTAGCAATATCAACAAATTGAAACACATGCATAACATAATATTGCTCAACAGATAATCACATTATGACAATCAAATCACTGAAGCTTTATCTGATAACTCTTCTTATAAATCCACCTGAAACATAGTATTCCTGTCACATATGCTGAAGCAATTACACTATCCTATGAACAAAAGGAAATAATAAATGCACCTTGTGCTTCATTAAAGCAATTACATTATTCTCAGAATAGAAGGCAACAACATATATCACTCTAATGCAACAAATGTGCATGAAAAGACTTAGATAATCTTATTATTGAATAAAAAAGAGTAATACATCTCAGAAATGGAGACAATTATCAGCTCAATGTAAACATGAGAACACAATTCATAACAAACACTTTTAGATTTAATGACTCAATTACAGTTCTCCCAGTTATACAGTTCTACCCAGAGCTTCTGCCTGACTTGCAAAGCTTTCAGAAATTAGAATCCTAGCCTCTTTTTTTACAATGAGAGAAGAAAAAAATAAAAGAGAAACAAAAGTAACCCTAAGATCAGTCTGATCCATAGATTCCATCTAGAAACTCAATCCACCGACGATCAACAAGCTGCTCAAAACATCTATCATCTCTCTGTAACAAAATTTGCCTCTCTTTTTCCCATACTGTAAATTGCCCTTCAACAGAAAAATGCTCACGTGATGGAAATTCCAATCCAGCCAACTGCATAAAAAAATGCCTCTGCCCATGAAAAAATTCATTTTCTGCTCTTTTCTTTGTTTGCTGCAGACTATACTTTCACATTCTCTTTGTATTTTACATTCACTTTATTAAATTTTCCCAAATTTAATACTTATGCTTGATTTCATTTTATTATTTCATGGTAAAATAAAGAAGTGAACATTTCATTCACTTTACTCATGTATTTCACGTGCCAAGTCTAGGTCAATTTATGTCCATGTCACTTTCACTCTTTAGCCTATGTGGTGTTGCATATAACATTTTAGTGAATATTTAATTCACTCTCCCATATAACTTCCCCATGCACATTTAATTCTTTAGCTTTTCACTTTATGGGGAAATATTAAATATTTCACTCTCGGGCTCATACAAAATATTTATCCCCTTTTGAATTTAGTTAAAAGATAGCTTAAATTATTTCATCGGGCCAAGTTTCCACTCTAATATTTTTTCCCTTTATTAAATGAAAGTCTTCTCAACCACGTTCATTGTTGGCTGGGCCCACATCACGATCGACGTGTCACAAGCCCACGATTTCGCGGATACTAACCTCCTTGCATCTTTAGGTCACGAAATGGAGGGGAACGGTGGAGATTAGGCTGGGTTGTGATCTTCAATCTGCAACATTGATTTCACTTTCCCTATTTTCATGCCCTAATTTTCTTTTTCTCGTTCATCACTCCTCTGCAAGACAATGGCAGTAGCTCCTCCTCTGATTTGAGCATCATGTACCTGCATTGGCTTGAAATTTTCTTAAAGCTCATTTGCATTCATCCACTACATGGCCTTTGCAAGCTTGCAACACACCAGGCATTAGACACATTTTGTGCATTCTTAAAGGGAAACCCGTTCCCTGTAGCCTGTAGTGGCTTTCATTGCTTGTCAGAGTATTCAATATGTTCGCACCTTATGGTTTTTCCCCAATCCTTACACATTAAGAATTACATGCTTTGCACCATGTTTCTAGTACTGGTGACCCCTATGCTATGGTGGTGCCACCAATTGCAGCGCACCTCCCCTGTCATTTTTTTGAAGTCTTTAAAGACTTTACAGCAAATAGATTTGTGCATTTCATAATATCTCCATCGATGACTCCACTCTTGGGACTCATGGACCGGCCCTCTCTTCATAGCTGCGTGGTTTGTTTTTATACAAATCTATTTGTGCATATCCAGCTTTAGTTTTTGGGTGTGTGCCCTTCCTCCAACTGGTGCATGGCCTTCCTTAGCATAGTCCATTTGTTATTGTATTGCAAAAGTTTCTAATGTCTTTTCATATAAACTCTTTGTTGTTAACAAAAAAACATGGTGTTCATTGCTCTTCTGGCATAGGCTCTCCATTTGTGATGACTATGTTCAGTCGCATTCCCTTATTACAAATCATTGGTTGCACTTTCCATTTGCTAAAAGTTTTTTCAAGTGTTTCAACACAAATCCATCATGTGTGTACCCATTACTTTTGATACCCCTTCACTCTTTGATGCCAATCAATCTCTTCCAAGGGTATGTGGCTGCTTCTTTCAATTTTTAGAAGTCTATTGAAAAAATCCACATTGGTCTATCGTCTGTAACAACTTTAGAGGCCTTTTCAACAAAACTATTTTTTGCATATTGTACACCTTCATCGAGCTTTTAATGAGTCTTTATTGTTTTGTTCCTTTCGCAACATTACACTGATGTCTTCAAGTAGCACCACATTCTACATAGTTTTCAAAATTCCCTATTTTGTTTTGATAGATACACATGCATTTATAAAAGGCATTCTGTCAAACAAACCCGTGCCTACTTCATTCATTGTGGAGGCTCAAAAGTTTCAAAGGCCTTTTCAACACGTTCAATTTTGAATGCCTTATTTAGATGGCTGCGCACCCTGTCCAATAGTTTCATTGTGAAAAATTTATTTGTAATATTAAAATGGCCATACACTCTAGTGTCCCACTTTACCAATGCATGGCTACCTCTGGAGTCTCCTCCAACTTTTATGTATGGTGTAGGTAGTGTTATCCTTGATGGTGTGTGGCCTCTACTAGTGTGGAGAGCTAGAAAGTTTCTAAAACCTTCTTCATCATGGCATGACTCTCCTTCGTCGTATCGTGAAAGACTCCACCAACATGTACGCAACATTTTGTGCACTAAATATTCTGCCACACTTTCCATTTGACAAGTGCATTTTCAACAAATACATTTTATTCATATCCTCCAACAATTGCATTCTAGTTTGTATTTGCTTTGAAATTTAAAACATTTTCAATATATTCACTTCCTATGTTGCCCATTCCATCACTGGCATTGCACACCCATCAACAACATATACTTGAGATTTTCTCAAACATTATAAATAGACCATTCTCATGAAGGAAACCTCTCTTAAGTGTGTTTGCTTTGAGCTTCTAAAGATTTCAACAAATATATTTTGTGACCATGCTACTATAGTGTATTCCACTGGGATCTCTTCATGTTTGTGCAGGAAGATAGAGGAAATGTTGTCAAAAGAATGCACCCCAGCTTTCCTGAAACCTCTTCACAAATCCATCATGCCGTTCAATTTGCTTATGTTGGCATCCATTGCAATCTCTTATTGATTCCTATAGCATTGACTGGTCCCTTACATAAGAACAATTTAATCCATCAGATAATCCTAGAACACTACACACATGCTCACATGAAACCATGTTGTTGTGCCATGAATTTCAAATCCCTGTAATATTACAGATACAATCATAATGCATTTTTTTAGCACAAGCTGGTGGTGGCAAGATTAAAAGATGTTGCAATTTTACCACATGGTTGTTCCAATGTGACAGTGCCTTCATTGATATTCACTCATGCACCCCAAATCAGCAATAAGAGAGCATCCTCTATTCTTAACATTTACCATTTGTCACTCTCTTCTTCAGGTATTAACAACTCATCCAATTAACCTCAATAATCTAAAATTTATTCACCAGTAAAAGCTTTCACACCCATTCATATTCAGTAGAGCATTTTACAAGTATAACATTACCCCCCCCCCCCCCAATCGTTCATGTTTTGAAAAAGGCCCACAACAACAGAAGTAATCATATTGGTGCAAAGTATGTCGAGTCTCATGTGGGCCCAACTAATTTTTTTTTCATTTTCAAACAACATTACCCTTGAATTGACCAGACATAGCCTCTGAGCACTTCTGGAATGAAAACATGAAATGGGTTGCCATTAAAACTCACTTTCAGGCACCTTTCAAAAGTAGTGAAAACTAGCCAAGTAGGCTTTGGAATTGGCTCTGAAAACCAAGCAAACGACCTCCTGAATCTATAAAAACTTGCATGCATGTAGAAATCGGTCCAGAGAATACAATACAAAAGACGGCTCAGAAAAAAGAGTCACGAGGTGAGAGATATTAATTGAAAAGTTGCCTACTTGGACTTTCTGCAACAATCAACTATTTTGAACCAATTGAAACTATGAAATCACCACGTCACAAAAATACCAAATCAACTCTAGAAGACTTACCATTTGAAACATAAGCACATTTGGGTACATGGAACATGTGTACAGAAGGGATTAGCTTGAAACATCACCCATCAAAAGTTATTGACGCTCGAAGTTGGCCCTCACATAAAGGATTTAATGCAAAACTGAAGGAATTCCATTTGGTTTTAATCTGCGAAAAATAGCAAATCAACTCGTGAGGCCCTGAAAACAAACATGTGAGCTCATCCTAGTATAGAGAATGCAGAATAACATTTTTTTTAACTTGAATGTCAACAGGTTGCAAAATCCAAACTCAAACGGGAGGCTACTTTGCAAAACTGAGAGTTTGCAAACTGCAGAATAGTGCAAAAATCCTCCAGCTTCACTTTTTGAAACCCAATCAAAACTCATCGTGAGAAGCTGAAAACAGACATGCAGATTCACATAGGACACATGAGTGTGTCTGCAAAGGGATTTTTCTTGAAAAGCAACAGGCTTTGAAATATGACCCTTCAAAGTAGGCCATTCAAGCAGGTTCATCAGGTGCACTTCTGAGAGTGCAGAGGGAATTTTTTGTAATGGGAATCTCAAATTTTCAAAATTTGAGAGTTCCAATAGTGGCTCCGACTGGGGATGTATGCCCCCTATGGGCATAGCAAGATTCCACATCTCTAGGTAAGTAGACCAAAAGTTGAGTCATTAGGTGTCCTCAAACTGCTCCTTTATTCAACCTTTATTTTTTGACTTCATCTGGTGACCCTAGGCCACCAAATGAAAAAGTGAAATCAGTATTTACCTCTGTCAAACACAATTCTGCAAAAAGAACTGATTTCCCTCAATTTGTGCTTGCATTTGTCAAACCATAACATCATATGCGACTGTACCCTTACAAACACAAGTATTAGGCTGCCTTTGTGCAAGTAAACACTTGCTTCATGTTTAACATTGTCATCAATTGGGAACCACATCAAATAGGTCTCACCATTTCCACTCTCTTCATTCTCTGATTTTGTACCAAGTGGCAACATGGGAAAATGGGGCTCAAGACCATACAAAAGCACAATCTGATCGCACCCATCTGCCTGATTGAACATGCTGGTACCTCCTAATAGGCCATCATACATAACATCATCAACATGTTCATAGTCACTATGCATTTAAAAGTTAGGGACACTTTTAAAATGTTGATTATTGCATGGAAAAAATTGATCACATTCATCATTTACATCATTCTCAAGCTGCAAACAACTTGCTCCGATGTTCTGCACATTGCCACATTCTATGAAAACTGCTTCCAGCTGACAAAAATAGCAATCACAATCTACTACATGGTTGGTACTATTAAGCTCAATCTGATCATTAGTTTGCATATCAAAATGTAAACCATCACAAGAACTTGCCAGAAAAGCTGGCTCATCATGCAAACTATTTTCAAGTGTATTCAAAGAGATACACTCATGCATTAGCACACTTTGTACTTTCCCTTCATCATTCTGGTAGTGAGAGTCATCAGAGATTTTTGACTCATCATCATCTGTTGTCATATTGTCATCTTCTGAACATAAGGTATCAACCTTTACAATATCACAAGCTTGTTCAACAACAAGCAATTCTGGTTCAGAAAGAGAATCTAATTTCTCATCGAAATCAACCTCTACATCCACATGAAAAAACTCATGGCTAGGCTCATTCAAGTCAACAAACAAAGACTTGTTTAAATCTGCATCAAATCTTTCAAAATTTGGCTCATTAGATGCGCAATCCTCATAGTCATCTGCGGCATCAAACTCATCAAAAAATGTCTCTGAGTTTGCATCAACATGCTCACTTTCACGATCATCATACATTGCATCATTGCAATCAAGTAATTTTTCGTCTTCATGCACATTATCATTATCACGATCAGCCGGTTCATAATTTGAAAGAGAATCAGGTTCACTTGCATCATACCTTACACCATGAAGATCATCATCATCAAAGTTTGAAAACTCAATAGGCTGATCATAAACAGGGTCTCCCCAATCATAGGAAATTGAATTGTTAACAACATTGTCAGGAATATGGTCACAATCTTCCATAGAGAAAAGACCATCCGCTTGCCCATCCTTACTCACCACTGAGCTTTCATAACAACAACCCATGTCATTTTCAATCTGAACATTGAGTTGGGTGTCTTCATTGAGTTTAACATTTACATCCTCTTGAGGGTAGACATAAACATCTTCTCTATCAAACTAAAAACTATCAATAGTTTCCTCATGCAAACATTAAGTAATGGCTTCAAAGGAAACAAGAGGAATAGAAGAAGGTAAAACATCAAGTAAAACAGGGATTCCTTGTTCATCATTATCAACTGCTTGTACTGATTCATTCAATACATCTCCTGCATGTATATCCTTCTCTTTGTTCACACTGCTGCAACAATCAACAGGGCTGCATTCCTCACTATCAAAGTGAAAATCATCATTTGTTTCTTCATGACAACTTCTCACACATGACTGCTCTAACTAACAATCCTTGCATACTCTGTCCTTTGTAGCTGATACACTAATTTTCTCAATAGCATTCTTCAAATTTGTAGGCACCCTTATCTCATCATGAACGCTCTCATCAATGCTACATACACTCAAAAGATTGGTATAACCAAGTGTACTTCAGTACTGCTGGTTACACATGTCTTCATCAAACAAGATGTTCAATTCATATCCATCATCTTCTTGTTCTTGTGAGCCTTCAGAAACATTGTCATCATCTTCATTAGAATATTTTTCATTCAAGAGGATCAATTCCACTTCCTGCTTTTGAAATGAATCAGAATTACTAGGGCTGCAAATAGATTTGAAATCCTCTTGATCACCCACACAAGAATGCTTTTCATCTGGTTGCAAACTCCCATCTACAACACCATTGTTCTCATGAGGAAAACTTAAAACTTCAGAATCATCATAATCTTCAGTTGTGTATTCAGAGTCCATAGAGAAGAAAACACCCTTGGTATCATTTGCATCATTGCAGCCTTCATTTGTTATAGAAAATCTGCTTTCTATTTCTGTATTTTCAAAGCAAATGGAAGACACTTCACATGTTTCATTTATCTCTTCATGACCATCATGACTGCAATATTTTTCTAGAAATATTTCTTCTATAGGTTCTTCAAAAACAACATCCTTATCACTGCATAGTGCACTATCATTCTTGTCTTCTACTATACCATCTGCATCTGTTGGACTAAATCTTAAAAAACTATCATCACATAATTGAGTTAAGAGATGACTTCCACATTTATCTATCATTTCCTCAATTATTGAAAGCCATTGATATAAACATCCAAGGCTAGGGGGCCTCAAGTGAACTGGTATGGTACTCAAACCCGGCTTGTAATTTTCACAAAACAAATCAATGCAAAATGATTCATCAGGTCTTTCTAATTTTGGTATAGCAAGCAGAATTTTCATAAATCTATCATGAAAATCATAGATAGATTCATCCTCCAATCTTTCTATATCACACAGTGCATCAATACATGATTCAGACTCAGCCTTGTCTGCAATTTCCTCTTCAAATTCTTCTTGAGTACGCAGACTTCTATCTTCAGACAAGCTTTCATAATTCACTACTAATTCATCTTTAAAAGTATCAAGGAAACATGTTTTGAGCTCATTCCATGAATCTATGGAATGCATTGGTAAGCAAGTAAACCAACCATCATCCATACCTTCTAAAGTTCTTACAAAAAATTTCATGATAACATCTTCTTCTTCAATCTAACAATCTTCCATCAAATCAATGAAATACTGTACATGTCTTGATGCTGATTCTTCAAAATCATCTCTAAACTTAGGCAAATGTTCATTAATTCCTCTTGGGATAGAATGTGGGTAACCTTGGATTTTACCAAAATCTAAAGGGTTGTATATTTCATTACTAAACACCTTCCTATGAGGACAAGGTTATGTCCTAGGCATGATACTATAACTTGTAGAGGGAAAATTAAAACAACCATACATTTTGAAAATGAAAATTATTCCCTCTACAACTACTCAATTACAATATTCAACCTCCCTTGATTGTAGTGCTTAATTTCACTAAATAATGGAGCCAAAGTTTCTCTCTAAGATGTTCAAATTGTTGAGATTATGGATGCACAGTCCTTGAAGCTGCGGTGATGGAGGATCTTTGAGCCAAGAAAGATGATCAACCACAAAGAAAGTGTTGCAACAATGGAATACTGATTTAAATTCTATTGATAATATATATTGATATTAGGTATATTACAAATGAACAAGATGCTGATTATATAGGCAAAGGAGGTATGCCCTAATATGCATGAGATGTTGCCATGTGTCTTGATCTAATAGCGTGTGACAACATGTGTGAACCCTATCTAGGTGATCATTAGCGAGGAGATAAGTTCTAGAAGGACAACTCATCTTTAGAATGTATCTCCTACAAATAGGAAGGGAATATTATCCCATTTATTAAATGATTTATCTAATAATGCAACTAGGACTTAATTAATTAAATGCAAGAGCTAAGTTAGCTTATGCTGGTGTAATAATTAATTAATTACACCTAACAATGCATGAAGAATACACAGGCTTATTGCGGCTACTATGAATTTTACGGAAATATTGTAGATTTGGGCGTATTCTTGTCTTCAGGGTTCTTAGGACGAGTCACTGCACCTCTTCTTACAGAGGGACTAAACTTCAAACAGCAGGAAGTTCTTTCACATGTAAATTTCTTTCTGAGTTCCTTTCACCATCAGAGCACCACAGATCTTGAAATTAATCAGGTTCACTGCAACAATTATCTTTCTCTAGGCTTAAGATCCTTCAAGATTTGAACTAAATTCAAAATGGCAAACAATGGCCTTATTTCTGTAACTAAGTGGTATGCACTTGCAGATTCAAGTTATCCCCATAGTCACCATTTTGTTGGTTATTTTTTATGTTGTTAACGGGTTTGTCTCTAATCTACCTATGGAATTGCCAATTCCAATCAAGGGCAGCTCAGAGGACCTAGACCAATTGATGAGGACTTTAAAATAACCTCCTGCACTTTGGGCTCTGCAAGACTCGGGAGGGTGATCCCTTTAGCAATATCAACAAATTGAAACACATACATAACAAAATATTGCTCAACAGATAATCTCATTTAATGACTCAACATAATAGGATAATACTAAATAGAATTGGTTGTTCATCAATAGTATCAGCTACTTGGAGCATGAGATAACCACAACACTATAACACACAGGGATTTAAAATGGTTTTAAGTTTTGAAGATTGAGGACCAATCTAAAAGCAACAGAAGTGTAATACTTGACCAGTGCCATAAAATGGGCTATGGAGTCATATAACCTAACATTTATCCTACAATTTTGAAAAATGTTATGAAGATCCTTACAAACGTTATCACATTATGACAACCAGATTACTGTAGTTTTATCTGATAACTCTTCTTATAAATCCACCTGAAACATAGTATTCTTGTCACATATTTTGAAGCAATTACACTATCCTATGAACAAAAGGCAATAATAAATGGACCTTGTGCTTCATTAAAGCAATTACTTTATTCTTAGAATAGAAGGCAGCAACATATATCACTCTAATGCAGTAAATGTGCATGAAAAGACTCAGATAATCTTATTATTGAATCAAAAAGAGTAATACATCTCAGAAATAGAGACAATTATCAGCTAAATATAAACATGAGAAGATAATTCATAACAGACACCTTCAGGTTGTGAGCTCAATTCACAGAGTTCTCGATATCTGACTCTACCCGAGCTTGACTGACTTCGCGAGCTTTGAAGTGGAATCGGCCCTCTTTTTTTACAATGAGAGAAGAAAAAAATAAAAGAGAAACAAAATTAACCCTAAGATCAGTTTGATCCATAGATTCCATCCAGAAACTCAATCCACCGTCGATCAACAAGCTACTCAAAACATCTCTCATCTCTTTGTAACTGAATTTGCCTCTCTTTTGCCCCTGCTGCAAATTGCCCTTCAACAGAAAAATGCTCATGTGATGGAAATTCCAATTCAGCCAACTGCATAAAAAAATGCCTCTGCCCATGAAAAAATTCATTTTTTTCTCTTTTCTTTGTTTGCTCCAGACTATACTTTCACATTCTCTTTGTATTTTACCTTCAATTTATTAAAGTTTCCCAACTTTAATACTTATGATTGATTTCATTTTATTATTTCAAGGTAAAATAAAGAAGTGAACATTTCATTCACTTTACTCATGTATTTCACGTGCCAGGTCTGGTTCAATTTATGTCCATGTCACTTTTACTCTTTAGCCTATGCGGTGTTGCATATAACATTTTAGTGAATATTTAATTCACTCTCCCATATAACTTCCCCATGCACATTTAATTCATTAACTTTTCACTTTATGGGGAAATATTAAATATTTCACTCTCGGGCTCATACAAAATATTTATCCCCTTTTGAATTCAGTTAAAAGATAGCTTAAATTATTTCATCGGGCCAAGTTTCGACTCTAATAATTTTTCCCTTTATTAAATGAAAGTCTTCTCAACCGCGTTCATTTTTGGCTGGGCCCACATCACGATCCACATGTCACAAGTCCGCAATTTTGTTGATAATAACCTCCTTGCATCTTTACGTTGCAAAATGGCAGGGAACGGTGGAGATTAGGCTGGGTTGTGATCTTCAATCTCCAACGTTGATTTCACTTTCCCTATTTTCATGCCCTAATTTTCTTTTTCTCGTTCATCACTCTGCAAGATAATGGCAGCAGCTCCTCCTCTGATTCGAGCATCATGTACTTGCATTGGCTTGAAATTTTCTTAAAGCACCTCTGCATTCATCCACTATGTGGCCTTTGCAACCTTGCAACACACTAGGGATTAAACACATTTTGTGCATTCTTAATTGGAAACCCATCCCCTGTAGCCTATAGTGGCGTTCATTGCTTGTCAGAGTATTCAATATGTTCACACTTTATGGTTTTTCCCCAATCCTTACGCATTAATAATTCCATGCTCTGCACCATGTTTCTAGTACTGGCGGTCCCTATGCTATGGTGGCACCACCAATTGCAGCGCACCTCCCCTATCATTTGTTTGAAGTCTTTAAAGACTTTTCAGCAAATACATTTGTGCGTTTCATAATATCTCCATCGATGACTCCACTCTTGGCACTCATGTCGGCCCTCTCTTCATGGCTGTGTAATTTGTTTTTATACAAATCTATTTGTGCATATCCAGCTTCAGTTTCTGGGTGCGTGCCCTTCCTCCAACTGGTGCGCAGGCTTCCTCAACATAGTCCATTTGTTATTGTATTTCAAAAGTTTCTAAGGTATTTTCATATAGACTCTTTGTTGTTAACAACAAAACATGGTGTTCATTGCTCTTCTGGCATAGGATATCCATTTGTGATGACTATGTTTAGTGGCATTCCCTCATTACAGATCGTTGTTTGCGCTTTCCATTTGCTAAAAGTTTTTTGAAGTGTTTCAACACAAATCCATCATGTGTGTACCCATTACTTTTGATACCCATTCACTATTTGATGCCAATCAATCTCCTCCAAGGGTACGTGGCTGCTTCTTTCAATTTTTAGAAGTCTATTCAAAAAATCCACATTGATCTATCGGTTGTAACAGCTTCAGAGGCCTTTTCAGCAAAACTATTTTGTGCATACTCTGCACCTTCATCGAGCTTTTAATGATTCTTTATTGTTTTGTTCCTTTTGCAACATTACACTGATGTCTTCAAGCAACACCACATTATACATAGTTTTCAAACTTCCCTATTTTGTTTTGATAGATACACATGCATTTATAAAAGGCATTCTGTCAAACAGATCCGTGCCTACTTCATTCATTGTGGAGGCTCAAAAATTTCAAAGGCCTTTTCAACATGTTCAATTTTGAATGCCCTAGTTAGCAGGCCGTGCACCCTGTCCAATAGTTTCATTGTGAAAAATTTATTTGTAATATTAAAATGGCCATACACTCTAGTGTCCCACTTTACCAATGCATGGCTACCTCTGGAGTATCCTCCAACTTTTATGTATGCTATAGGTAGTGTTATCCTTGATGGTGTGTGGCCTCTGCTAATGTGGAGAGCTAGAAAGTTTTTAACACCTTCTTCATCATGGCACAACTATCCTTTGTCTCATATTGAAAGACTCCACCAGCATGTACGTAACATTTTGTACACTAAATATTCTTCCACACTTTCCATTTGACAAGTGCATTTCAACAAATACATTTTATTCATATCCTGCAACAATTGCATTCTAGTTTGTATTTGCTTTGAAATTTAAAACATTTTAAATATATTCACTTCCTGTGTTGCCCATTCCATCATTGCCATTGCACACCCATCAACAGCATATACTTGAGACTTTCTCAAACATTATCAATAGACCATTCTCATGAAGGCAACCTTTGTTAAGTGTATTTGCTTTGAGCTTCTAAAGATTTCAACAAATATATTTTGTGAGCATGCTGCTATAGTGTATTCCACTGGGATCTCTTCATGTTTGTGCAGGAAGATATAGGAAATGTTGTCAAAAGAACGCACCCCAGCTTTCCTGAAACCTCTTCACAAATCCATCATGTCATTCAATTTGCTTATGTTGGCATCCATTGCAATCTCTTATCGATTCCTATAGCATTGACTGGTCCCTTACATAAGAATAATTTAATCCATCAGATAATCCTAGAACACTACACACATGCTCAAATGAAACCATGTTGTTGTGCCATGAATTTCAAATCCATGTAATATTACAGACACAATCATAATGCATTTTTTAGCACAAGTTGGTGTTGGAAAGATTAAAAGATGTTGCAATTTTACCACATGGTTGTTCCAATGTGACAGTGCCTTCATTGTTATTCACTCATGCACCCCAAATCAGCAATAAGAGAGCATCCTCTATTCTTAACATTTACCATTTGTCATGGTCTTCTTGAGGGATTAACAACTCATCCAATTAACCTCAATAATCTACATTTTCTTCACTAGTAAAAGCTTTCACACCCATTCATATTCAGTAGAGAATTTTACAAGTATAACATTACCCCCCCATCCTTCATGTTTTGACAAAGGCCCGCAACAACAGAAGTAATCATATTGGTGCAAAGCATGTTGGGTCTCATATGGGCCCGACTAAATTTATTTATTTTGTTTTCAAACAACTTTACCCTTGAATTGATTAGACACAGCCTCTGAGCACTTCTGGAATGAAAACATGAAATGGGTTGCCATTAAAACTCACTTATAGGCACCTTTCAAAAGTAGTGAAAACTAGCCAAGTAGGCTTTGGAATCAGCTTTGAAAACTAAGCAAACGACCTCTTGAATCTATAAAAACTTGTAGGCATGTAGAAATCAGTCCAGAGAATACAATACAAAAGACGACTTAGAAAAATGAGTCATGAGGTGAGAGATATTAATTGGAAAATTTTCCTACTCAGACTTTCTTCAACAATTAATTGTTCTAAACCAATTGAAACTGATGAAATGACCATGTCACAAAAATACCAAATCAACTCTAGAAGACTTGCCATTTAAAAAATAAGCACATTTGGGTACATGGAATATGTGTGCAAAAATGATTAGCTTGAAACATCACCCATCAAAAGTTATTGACGCTCGAAGCTGGCCTCACAGAAAGGATTTAATGAAAATCTGAAGCAATTCCATTTGGTTTTAAGTTGCTAAAAATAACAAATCAAGTCGTGAGGCCATGAAAACTGACTTGTGAGCTCATCGTGGTAGAGAGAATGCATAATAACATTTTTTTTAACTTGATAGTCAACAGGTTGCAAAATCCAAACTCAAACGGGAGGCTACTTTACAAAACTGAGAGTTTGCAAATTGTAGAACAGTGCAAAAATCCTCCAGCTTCACTTTTTGAAACCCAATCAAAACTCATCGTGAGAAGCTGAAAACAGACATGCAGATTCACATAGGACACATGAGTGTGTATGCAAAGGGATTTTGCTTGAAAAGAAACAGGCTTTGAAATATGACCCTTCAAAGTAGGTCATTCAGGCAGGTTCATCAGGTGCACTTCTGAGAGTGCATAGGAAAAATTTTGTAATGGGCATCTCAAATTTGCAAAATTTGAGAGTGCCAACACACCTAGTTGGGTGTGAATAATTTTCCAATTGGCGAAGATTCACAACTAAATTTTTCCTTACCTTTCTTTTTCCTATACAATTCTTCTACCATCATCTTCATGTATAGGAATTCTTTGTGAAATTGTTCTTCATTCTTAAAGATTTCAGGATTGGGAGATTTTCCTTCTTCTGGTTGTTCCATGATCTATCTTTGAGTAGCTCACCTTGATCCAATCTCTTGATTAATCTCCTCAAGTGCACATTCTCCTCGCTTTAATTTCAACCTTGTTAACATCCACCACTTTCAATTTTTCTTGTTAAATTGCTCTAATACCAAACTTGGTCTGTAATTAAAGGTTTTACAAAATAATTTGCATATAACTCCTGATTACAAATTTATCTTGATCGCAAATTTTTTTTGTGTGGTTATGTTTATTTAACCATTGAAATTACAAAAATTGAGTTCACTTAATCCTTTACTTATCCTAATAGCATAAATTGATTACTTAAATATTGTATTTAACATTCAAAGTAGGAATTAAAACTAAAATAAATAAGAGAGAATAAAGAGACAATAAGAAACTTGATAATGAAGTTCACCCATATGCTCGGCCTTCATCTCCGAGTCTGCTTCTCAATGAGGAATCACTTTATTAATGATGACAAGCTTTAACTACTTTTGTACACCATCCAAGAATCAAACCTGCATTCAAATTCCTCACAATCTCTCTCAACACCTAAAGACACTATCTTGGATTACAAATTTAAGTGTCTTTGTGTAAACACTAGCCTTCAATATTCTTCCCAAAATGCCTAAGTTTCTCTACAATGAATTCATTAATTCTCATAAGTCTATACCCCCCATTTTTTATACATTTACATTTACTCAATATGGTTAATAACCATATGATTTACATAATCTTGCATATCTCCCATTTTTCAAGTAAAAATCTCAAATAATCCCCTATTTAAAGAGATAAATCCTCACATATCCCTTTTACAATTTCAGATATTGTTATGGGGTTAAAACAATAATATTTTAAAAATCCACTAAATCACCTATTCTAAGCCCCTTTAGATTTAAAATAAAATAAAAATATTTTAAAACCATTTTAAGGTTTTCAGGCTTAATAGATTATGATATTTCATATAATCGAGCCCTTAAAAATCTCTTAAAAATCTTTTAAAAATGAGCTTATTTAAATTATTATTGTTCACCCTTATTTCTCTCCTCATGTTATGGTTTACATAAAATAAAACAATTCTTATGCTTATTTTAAAATTTGTATATACAGAGGGGCTCCCCTTATATCTTGGGCAATGGTCAAGGCAAGAGGATTTTAAGGCACAAGTCAAGGGATCAAAATCCCACTAAATCCTCTTTGTTTTAATTTTTAGACCAAACACTTTTTCTTTAATAAATATGGTTTAATCCATATTTTATCAATTAGTTGGTCCATGTTAGTGCCAACTCACTACTCCCGCCACATTATCTGCCACGTGTCCTACCAAGTGTCAAGCTTTGGTGATGCCATATCACCACTTTGACTGGTCATAACTTCCACATATAGACTCAAATTTGGTCCATTCAAAATGCGTCGAAAGCTCTTGATGAGCTCTACGTGATTGAACTGGTATAGAAATGTTCTTTGATCATTATTTTTTCTATTTGACCATATTTGACCTCATGTTGACCAAAATTTGACCAGCTGTAACAAGAGAAAATGAGCTATGTTTCTTACATTTTGCATATTGTTGGAAAGCTCTCAATAAGCTCTACGTGATAGTGCTAGCTTCGTCAAATTTTGAGACTGTAATTTTTTTGGTCCTCTAGATCTTCTTGGATCAACTTGTCATGTTATAATCTCTTAATCATCTATGGTTTTTCCTTATAAGTACTCTCCTTCATTTTATTATTTTATTTTGTAAGTTATTTCTTTTTGAGGAAATATTGAATCATTGTTTTTAACTCTCATGTGTGGAAGGTGTTCTCATTTGCTGTTTGATTTTTCTTTGTGTATTTTTTTCACAAATCTAACAATATTAACTTGGAAAAACATTTAGGACATACAAGTTAAATGTACTCTTTATTAGCTTTATAAAATTATACAATCTCAAAAACTCTTTTTGTGCGAGGTGTGAGCATAAGTGTCATCCAAAAAGTCAAAATTTGTAACCACTTTATAACTACTTCCTAACTATCTTGTTGATATACAATAGTCTTAAAATAATAAAACTTATTTGGTTAGGACTTACATCTTTTTTCTAGGAACAAGGTCAATGTTCTAACATTAGTTTTAATTAGTGACATGCCAATTTTACAAAATGAGAATTTAAAATTTGTATATTTTGGAAGAAAAAATATTTTTTTAGTTGAGGCAAGTATTGTGTCTTCTTGCAATTATGAACAATTTAGTTTTCAAGAATATACACAATCTACATTTGATAAATATAGTTTCCTTTCATGAACTGATATTATTCTAGAATAGTTTATAATTTTTTCTTTTCATGATCCTTTCTTTTAAGAACTTTTGCAAGAGTAGAGTGACCCAATTGAGATACCATTTTATAATGGTGATGTTGAGTTGAGACTACATTGAATTGTGGGTCCAAAATGAATGCATATTTCACTCCAACCTTTGAATAACTAAATAGAGATTGAGATCATCTCCCTAGATTCCTATCTTGATTAGTAATGAGATTCAAATATGTTTAATACTATCATCATACAAGCCTTAGTTGCACCTTGTTTCACTTAGCATCGCCAAAATATTCGTAAAAAACATAAACCATCTTCAAACTTATGGTATCAATTGGTATCCCTATCAATAATCTTCCTTGCAATAATCTTGTAGATAAATTCGATGACAAAATGGCAATTGCCACAAACTCTAAGGTTCTTGATATCGCTAATAGTTGTGGCTAAGTATGTGTTTATAATCCCAAATGCAATTGCTAATTTATTATATTGTAAAAAAATAATGTGTTCTTTTTTCTCTTTCTCAACATCATTTAGCATAAATGTTGTGTCTAGTACATGTCCCAAAATCATTGTAGTCTATGAAACCACATTTTACTTTAGTATTTCATTAAACACGTGTTTGATATCTTATACATTTCCACACTAAGAATGCATTCCAATAGGAGAATTCCTCATAAAGAAATCATATTAAAAATCACTTTTCTTGTTCATGACATAAAATTATTTTCCATGTTTCAAAGTTGCTAGTCATCATAGGCTAACATAACGACCATCATCATTTTTGTATTTCATTTCAAAAATACTTTCATTTGTTGAAAAACCTTTAAAACCTTTCTCATTGTGACTTGAAGAATGTTAATTTCTTTATCTATCTACTTGATTTTTTTGGCTTATACTTTCCAATAAAACTTGCATGTCTACAAAAATCATTGAACAATGTTCGAGCAAAGATCTTTTGTAGAAGCTTATTTTATGAAGAATGAAATGTAATATAATCTACATCTACACAAGACAATTATCTTTCATCTTCATTTTAAACTTGTTTCAAAGTCATTTTTAGCAAGAATCAAATTCCACTAGATACATGATGACTGACATAAAGTTGGCCAAAACCACCTTTATCCAACTTCTTTTCTAATTTATCAAGAGGAGAGCTGCTTACTTGAACCTTTTTCAACAAATACATTTTGAGTTTATCCAGTGATTCATTGTGTTCCATTAGATTATGTCTTTTTGAGAAAATTTTGATCAAACAATTCATGCCATATCTATGTTTCCATATTTTGCAAATGTTTCTACTACCATAGGTATAATGCCTTAGAAAAACTCCCATTTACTTATGCTTAGAATTATTCCATATGTTGCTTTAAATCTTGTATTTTAGTGTGGGTAGAGGGCCCTATAATTATTGAAGTTAATGAGAGAACTCATCGTCAAGATATTATGTCAAAAAATTTACATGCTCTCTGCATGCTTCTACATATAAACACATTTTCAACATATTCACTTGTTCACCCATCAAGGTTTCCTTAAGTCCCTTGTCTTCAATAATCTTAATATTACCATCTGCAAATGATTTCATCTAGGATTCAACATGATATTCCCATTGGACTTCCATGCAAGTGAGAAAATTGGTCTATCAAACTCCTAACACTTTTCTCTATTAATAATCATGAACACTTTATACTTTGAATAACACTCATACCATTTTTGAGGCTTCAATCTTGAAATAGGTTGAGAGAGTGTGGAAATGTATAAGATATCAAACACGTGTTTAATGAAATACTAAATTAAAATGTGGTTTCATAGACTACAATGATTTTTTAGTATTTCATTAAACATGTGTTTGATATAAGATAGGAGGTTCTCAGTTCAAGGATTTTGACTCAAAATTTTAAAATTTGTTGAGTTTAAAAATAAGGCTAACACATCCTTTAGTCCTTTCTACACTTTGGCATAAGATAATATTGTTGTGTGCCTATTGATCATTTATGTCTTTTTCTTTATTTTATATTTTTTATCTTTTAATTTATCTTTTGAACTATATTGTGCCTACTCAATGTCACTATGATTATTTCGTATCCTGGCATGCTTTGAATGGTATATACTTGGTCAAGATCTATTGTTTTCATGTGTCATGTTTGATGGTTGTCTCATCACATATCCACTAGGAGCATTAGATTCCTTGTGAGTCTTGGGGCATCTTATTTATTAATTTTTCTTGAGAGTTAGTCCACACATTGTATACATTGTCACCTTGGTCTTATATACCCTAGTGAATAAAATCCATTGTTAGATTAAATAAAGGTTTCTAATCTCGAACTTAGCATAACACATAATCATAATTTCATCCATTGTCATGTTTCTTGCATGTGTATTTCATTCTTTTTCTTCCATCATTTTTCATCTTTCATCTAATATTATTCCCTTATTTTGAGAGATTTCCCACACATTTTAGGCATAAATAATCTCTCAAGGGGTATCAATCACATCAATTTTCTTACCCAATTAGGGCATGTCATCATCATCTCCTTCTCTAATTCCATCTTCTCTTTAAAATTTTCTCCTTGGCTACTTTTATTTTCTTTGAAAAATGTCACTTCAAATTTTCCTTCAAAGAGGGGAAAAATATAGACATATTATTCCACCTAATCCTAGTCACCTAATCCTAGTTATCATCATGTAATTCCCTGATCTTATTAATTACATTTATTTTCTATAGTATTAATTCATTATTAATCAATAATCACATTCATCATTTATTAATTATAATTAATTATCATTGATTAATTATTAATCATTTATCCATTTATCACATCATCATTAATTAATAATATTGATTTTTTCATTTAATTAAATAATATTGCAATATTTAATTAAATGAGAACTAGTTATCCATAATAAAATAAATTCTATTTTCATCTCTTCAGTCAACTATTTGTTCTTTGATATGTTAACTCCATCTCATTTTAGAATCTCAAATTTTCTTTAATAGTTAACTCCATCTTTATTTAGGGGATAGACGTAGAGAAAGGGATGGAGATAGGGATTGAGAGAGGTTTAGAGAAAAATGGATATAGATAGAGTGAGATAGAGAGAGAAAGATGATGGGAGCCTATTAATTACTAAAATTTGACTAAGTCTACAAAATGATAAGATCTTCCAAAACCTAGAATTTTCTTTATATTTCTTAGAGATTTGCAACTGTTGGTGTCAACCACCTCCTAGGAGCACCATCTTTAATAGAAAATCCTTCACAATTTATGAGAGAAGCACAACTATTTCACCAAGAAAGAGTGAATAAATTTGAGATGCATAAAATACATATTGTACAACCTTTAAAGGCATGGAAAATAGAAAGGATAAACAACCACCCAATATGGGAAAAAATTAATTAGAGTGATTTTCCCTAAGTGAAAAACTTAACACTCTAATATCCCCCCTTAAGTGAAAACTTAGGGAGAATTATTATGTAAAAAAATGAAGATGCAATATGGGTCCCGACAATACAACCATAGTAGGTACCCATTTACAACTGCAAAAATAAATCTCTCACAACCAGATAAAAGGAGAAAAACCTTGTGGAAAAAACCTCTCTCCAAAAGAGAAAAGAGAAAAAAATGATGCATGGATGGAGGAATCAATCACATCCCCCAAGGACTACATACATCATGTATATACAACAATCAATGCCCCCCCATAAGAGGGAAAGAGAGAGAGAGTATGTAGCTCCCCCACAATGTGTAATCACCTGCAAAAATGGTATGCTTCCCTTTTGGAAGAAACAAAACCAAATAAAAATGCAGACCTATGCTTCCTATTTTGGATAGGAATTAGCAAGTGAAATCCAAATGTAGGATGAAATTATCTCTAAAATCTACTCATGTGTCACCATGACCTTGGAAGATGATGCCAAAAACCAATTAGGAACATGCCCAATCACAGTAGAAGGTGACAAACAAGGTACCACTGGAAACTGATGTTGAACATTCTTCAAAGACTGAGATGCAATGACAACAACTGTGCATGTTGGTGATTTTTCCAGCAGAACTAAACAATCCTCTAAGAAGTAGCCAACTCCTATAACTAAGAACTATTAGGTTAGTGGCCAACACAATGAGCATATGATTTCTAAGTGTGTACTCCTTCACTTTAGGCTCTGTGAAACCTAGGAGGGTAATCCCAATTGTGTTTTTCGTGCAATATAATCAATCATTAACACATTTTATACACAGATTTATTCCTCTCATTTGCAAATAAAATCAATTTCATTGAAGATTTGGCAGATTTTTGATGAAGGATTTACCATCTGCCAGAAATCAAAAATAATTCCACTACCCTTGTAGAGAATTTTTATTTAACTATGATCTTCTCAAAAGTCTAGAGCCAGGAAAACTATTGGTTCACCTTATACAATATTTTTTGATTAAATGACCAATGTTTAATCAATTGGGAGAATGGAGTCAAGTATGTAAGAGGTTCAGTAATGCACAAATCACTTGTCTAGGGAAGAAACAAACCATCTTCGTATTGCTTTGCATTTACGAAAACTCTCTATGCAAGAAAACATCTACTTCTTAGTAATCCTAAGTCATCCCTCAAAAAATTCATAACACTATACAAGCATTTTAATTAATACTTTGAATTAAAGCTAAAAATAGAGTAACACATTCAAATAGAACATTTGAAGACAAATGATAATACCGTTAATATTACTCATTCATAACTTTGAAATGAACATACATAGGAGAGTATCACTTTCTTGATTGATATTATGTTTTGATATCAACAATCTCTATATAACTCATTTAAAACCGTTACATACAGGACTTCTTACCCAAGAAAAAACAATTGGACTGCTTCAAAATTCTATTCTATTTTTCCTTTTTCTAAACTTAGCTTTTCCCTAGAACTCTATTAAGACTCCAAAATCTTCGACCCTTGTAATAAGCCCTAAAATCCCTTTTATAGAACAAGGGAGCAACAAGCATTAGGATTAATTACACTTACATTTCATTTCATTTGTACTAGAATTTGAGATATTCCTAGTTTGTTACACAATCATTCTAGGAAAATAGAAGAGTAAAAGACCACCTCCCACATTCCTTGAATGAAGACACTCCAACTCCCTGAATGGAAAATTTTGTTGTGACCATGTTGAATACTCATCCTTGTTGACCAAAGAAGATTCTTGAATAGCGGTTCTAGCACAAAGTTTTATATTGTCCATATACAATATACATTCTGCCAAGGTTCACTATTTTGGTACTTCTCCTACACACTAGCCCAAAATCATTCCACCTCAGCACATGAAACAAGAAATCACATGAATGTTGACTAGGACATTCCTAACAAAAAAGGAATGGTATCATCAAAAACAAAAATAGGGCACAATCATCACCCTGAGTCTTCAATCTCAGAGGACATTCGCCCATGTTTTGTTCATGGTGGGACTAGAGAAACTATCACCACCACCTCCTCGGGATTCCTCGATAATACTAGGGAGAAGAAATAATAATTTCCCTTTGTATTAGTGTCTCCCTCACTATCTAAAGGGTCATTAGAAACCTTACATGGAGAGTTGCATTCCTTTAGATAGGAATTACAATGCTCACTCTCCATCCATGCCCTTTTATTATATTTTACCATCTTGTTCTCTCTATGTTTGAATAATTCTTTTGAACTATCTACTCTTTTGGATGGTAATTTTCTTTGGCATTATACTCCTTGAATTTCTCAGTTCCTACTATTCCTTTTGGTGTATTAGGAGCTCCATGCATTCTAGCTCTATTCTCAATACTTTCCTTAGGCTCAAGCAAACACAACCCCTCAGATTTTTGGATCATCATGACATACCTACTTGCCTTAGAATATCTACACACTTCTCAAGAATATTCAGTCCTCACACACTCCCTTGTTAACCGTCAACCCTTATTCATTGCAAAATGAATCATGACATGAAAAATTACTTGACTGATCTGCATTAAATAGGCAATTTGAAGTGTGCTAGATTAATAACTTGAAATCTCCTGATGTGAGAAAGTTGGTAACTTATAGCTAAAGATTGAATCTAAACCATTGCTTTTAAAATAATTAAAACTTCATCCATGGGAAACACCAATGCCAGCTCAAGTGTTGCAACCTATTAATCGGTATGTATTGCCAACCTAATCTGTGCTTTCATTAATATAGGAAAAATACACAAGAAAATTTTCATTTAGAGGGAAACTTTCTTTACACACTTCATCACTTCACTAATCTTGATCTCTAATGTAAGCATTTGTGTGGTGATCTTTAGTCCATTAGATTATCCTTCTTTAAAACTTTATCAACGGTCCTCAAATTTCTTACTACTTTTCCCTTGAATTATGTTGAATCTTCAAAATCTGCCACATGGCCCATTTCGTGTAGTAACCATGACTTGTCATCGATTGAGTTTGTCTCTACCCTACTCTATCAGTGATGCAAATTTCTCAGCAATTTTCTTGAGCCCTTTGTTCAATGGCCTTGACTCTCAGTCATATTTATTTCTTCGTCACATGTTGTTGACTTGAACCTTGCTCTCAAGAATTTATCTACGATGGGAGATGCAATGTCGGTACCATACTAGACACGTACAACCTACATAGAACAAACACTAGAAAGACTTCTTTCATACAACCAAATTATTTTAGAGAGAGAAACACTTTTATAAAGCACCCATCACTCACTGCCACTTTAGAATTCAAGTTTTGAGGTAAATCTATGATGAGCGATAAGGCCTCCATTCATCACTAATCCTCCTCATTTATAGGGTTCATCACACATCGCTAATGTAAGAGTAACTTTTTACAATGTATCTGCAATCATACAATGTGACAACATATCGCTCATTGCTATTACAAATGTTCTTTTTAATGGCTATATGTGATGAGCGATAAGAGCATAAAACTAAGAACATTGCTCATCGCTATTACATAGTTGAATGATCGAATTCCATTAGTGATGAGCGATATCAAAGGAATGTACCGCTCATCACTCATCGCTATTACATAGTTTTAACTTATGACCAAACTAGAGATGAGCGATGAGTTACAAAGGTCATAGGGACTTAAGTGAAAGTCTTAGGCACATGCTCATAAGTTATTTTTATGAAGGGGGCCTCCTAGGACAAATATTGATTCAAAATCCTCCAAGTTGTAAAATATAAAAGTCTTTGGGGCTAAAAAATCCTTACCCAATTTTATGAAATAAAATGGTCCAAACTTAGACTGGAAGGGCCGGTTACTCGGTGATAGCAAATGACTGAAAGCATATTAAAATAAATGGCAATGGGTAACAGGGAGTTAATGGCTTAAAAGCATATTTTAAGCTGTTGTGGAAAGTAATTCCATGAGGGCTTTAACATGGAACAAATTTTTTTGAGGGTTCCATCAGTGCCAAAACTATCATCAAATAGAAGGTATATAGCCTCAAATGTGTCTTCCAAGCAAAAAATGTGAGATTCAATGAATAATGAACCAATGTTGGGCAAATAAGAATCCCAATTAGGAAGACAATGATAATCCTGTTTCTTAGGGATGATGGAAGTAATTAATGAAGGTGGATCAACTATCTCTGACAAGGAATCAAGAAACTTTGAAGCAACCATAACCTCATCTAAAGTATCAACAACCTCAAAAGGATCACAAGCATGGTCTATATTCTTTGAAGAACAAAGAGACACACTGGTATGGGAAGGAGGGTCATCAAGAGATGGCAGAGTATCAAGATCTCCATATGATTCTCAAAGGTAATTCAAAAGAGCATAAGGGCTCTCAAAATGACAAAGTGAATCCAAAAGGTCCTTGTCATTTATATGCTCAAAAATAACTCCATAGACTCTAGCCTTAAATCCTTTCCAAATCATATACCTACTACATGTGTTTGGAACAGGAACTTCATTATACAAATATGGCAATAGATTCTCCTCACTAAGATGGGTAAGAACAACATCACTCCATTTCCTAAATTTCCCTTTCTCCAAAGAAACCATTATAAATTAACAATTCTTCAAAATTTTAAAGATAGTGCTTTCACAAGTATAAAAACTTCCAAAAAGGAATTAAACCTAATTTGCAACAAAATTTGATGTAACCCATTATTTGATCTCTATGCTAACACTAACAAAACTCCACCAAGAAAAATAACCTCATGTGAGACTTGCTCACACTAATGAAAGGCACTACAAAGCCTTATAAACAACAAAAAGGCTACCCACACTGCTAATGTGAGATTAATGTTCCCAAAACAACTTCAAAACCAACTTGGCCCCACTTCCTCTAGGCTATAGGAGAAAATTTGAACCCTAAATATTTAGGGTAAACTTTATAAAATATAAAGTTTTGATTTAAATGTTTGTCCAAACAACAAATTGAGCGCCTTCTCTGTGCAAAAAAAATTGTGTTGCTTCTCCTTCGCATGTGTCTGGCAATAGGTACGACTCTCTCAGCAAGGAGTTCACTTCTACAAATGAGATTTGCAACCTACAATAGGTAAATTGTTCCTCTAGTGATTTTAAATGAAAATCATGTCTTTTGCCAATGCCACCTAGTAGGCGAACAAAATGCCTTCAAACTAGAATTCGCTGCTTCTCTTCAAATTGAAAATGCCTCAATCGCTCCCAACGTAGGTCCCTTCTAATGCATCTCCAATGGAAAATCATGGGTCAAATGTGTAGCAGAAAAAGGAAAATGCATTTTGATGCCTCCAATCAACAAATTCAATATGGGTCTGCTTTCAAACTAAAAATTGCAGCCCATGGGAAGAAACCTCAACCAAAAAATGTCCAATCATTGCCTCCAAAATAGGAATTGAGCCCTTTAATGACAATAAAAAAATGCCTCACAGAAGGGAAAAAATTGTACTAGTGATGTTCAATTGCATTCTTTAGTAATATGAAATTGTAATTATTAAAAATAAGGAAAATAAGGTAATTTTGAAATTTGAAAATTTTCAAATGCCAGAAAAACAAAATAAACAATCTCAAACAACCTTCGATGAAAAATCTCAAAGGAAGGATAGCAGGATGCTTGGCTCTAATACCATGTTGGTGTTAACCACCTCCCAAGAGCACCATCTGCAACTAAAAATCCTTCACAATGTATGAGAGAAGCACAACTATTTCACCAAGAAAGAGTGAATAAATTTGAGATGCATAAAATACATATTGTATAGCTTTTTAAAGGCATGGAAAATAGATCGGATAAACAACCACCTAGTATGGGAAATAACTAATCATTTGAAGTGATTTACCCTAAGTGAAAAACTTAACACACTAACATAAACCATTCTCAAACATCTTGAAACAATATACATGAAATATAACTTAAAGTATAAGAATGAAAATTTCTATATATAAATGCCACTTACACATGAATGCAAATTATAATACACTTGTGTTATGTTTTCCTTCAGAAATTTCTAAGGGTTTGGATTGGATTTTCCTTGTTCTTCCAATGCATAACACAAGCATGTTTCTTTATAATGCACTCACATTTTCTCTTTTTTTAGACCAACAAGTAGAGGGGAAACTTTTTGGTCCCTCATCTTGGTGCACATGTCCCAAAAGATATTTATATTCTACAAAATAATCAATTTCTAGTTTTTAACCTAGTGATTTGTTCATTGTAACACATTTCTAACTTACCAACTATTAATAATACAAAGGAAAAAAAATCCAATTCCATATAAGTTAAGATAAATCTAAAATGAAAGGTATTTTAATTGTTCATGTTGTCTTAGATGACACAAATGAATGGGATTATAGAATTAATCTATTTTTAAATTAGGGCTAGATTAAATTTTTTATATCATGTACTAGGAATAAGGAATGTCTATGTAGTCATTTAATTTAATTTAAATAACCATACACGACATTCACACAAGCATAGACATGTATAAATTTGACACAAGAGTATCCTAGGTAGGAAGGGTAATCTTGCATCATCTAAATTATAATTCTTAAGTTTTTGTTTGTATATTTTTATTTATCAATTATTTGTTGGAAAAGCCACCATATTTTACTATAGTTTATACTTTTGGTTCACATTTTTTATAAGATTTTGGATATCACTATTGGATGTCATATTAACTATAAGCATTGAAATTCATAAACTAGAAAAATAAAGAACTTTAAATTATAGATGAAATAAAATTAAACTTACAATAATTCATCCATTCACTCCAAACCTCAAAATTAAATGATATTGATTAACCTTTGAATGCAGATGCTAAACCTCAACAACATAACAATTATTGTCATTTTGATATATTTTATTTACATAATATTTGAGATATGAAATTGATGAAGAAAATACTATATTTATAGATTTTTTGAGGAAAACTCAAATAAGAGGGGGATAATTGAGAATTTTAGTTAACTAGAGAATTTGTGGAGTCAACTAAACTAATAAATAGAGAATTATCATTTCAAGACCAAGAGACGGTCATAATGAATTATTTAATTCAATAATTGGATAAATATTCACATGAAGTTTCTAATCGAAGACTAAGTTGATTGAAGAATGAATAATCCAATTTAAATTTGGTTGGAGAATAGGAAAAACATAATTATGAGGAAAAACCATGATTATTCATGAAAGAACCAAACAAAAATGAATAAGGAAACTTTATACTTATCTTTGTTCTTCCCCAAGGGAGTGACCAAAAATTTATTGGTTAATAGATTTTGCACCTTTCAATTCATAATATAAAATTTTAATCCATTTCCCAAATGAGATGTTGCAAGAATGGAAAGGTTTAAGGTGTTTTCATTGATGTCAACTGATCAACTAGTTATCAATTGGTTGTTGTTAGTTGTATATGTTGAGGATATTGAGAAAATTGTAATGAAGATATGTTGCAAGTGTTCAGTGGTTGCTCTAGTTTTTGGCCTGAATTTGCTCCTATGTTTATGTAGATTAGATATGTTGTTCATGGTTTTTGGAAGATGCTATATCCAAAATATTAGTTTTTGATTCATTGTATAGTGCAAGTTGTGTTCACAAATTGTGAATTGTGGTTTTTTGTGTTTTTTGTTGAGGTCCGAGAGCAATTTTGTTGGTCTCGATTTCTCTTTGTTCCTCTGGGTTTCTCTTTGATGAATCCTTATGACTTGTGGTTCTAGAGTTGAGTTTCCTCAATTCTATTGAAGATAATTTTGGCACCTAGAAGATTTGTGCTTAATGTTTCCGTGTTTCAAACTAGTTTGGCCAACCTTGTGTGAAATACTACTTTTGAGGTTGAGGAAGTGTGTTGGACTTATTTGGATCCATATAAGCATGTGTTTGGGTCACCCTCATTCTATTTCCACCCTACTTAGATGTTTTGGTTTTGAACTAATTTGAATTCAAATTTGGATGCCCGACTTTGGATATGTTTCAAAGTTGAAGATTGGTATAAATACATGATGAGTTAGTTGTGAAGGATATACAAGAGAAAAGAAGAGTGATAAGAGAAAAGAAAAAAAGTGCAAATAGATGTGACATTGATGCTATTTAGTTTGTGTGTGATGTGAGTGTGGTAGATCAATATGAAGCTTAATGCTAAGTTTCTAGATGCAATGAGAAAAATGTGAACTCTATCATTCATGCATGTCTGCGAGTGATTGTAGTGGAATCCTTTATTGCATTGAAATTGTAGTTTCTCTATAACAAGTCTTCTTTGTCTTCTTTGTATCTCTGTGCTAGTGAGCCCTTTGGGTTGTTAGCCCTTTTGGATAGCGAGTCTTTGTTTTGGTAGTGAGCCTTATTTTAGGCAATGATCCTCTTATAATTGGTTTTGATATTATCTATAGTGTGAATTAATCCTCACCATGGTTTTTCCGTAGTTGGTTTTCCCCATAAATCTAGTGTTATTGTGTTTGTGTGTTGGATTTAAGTTTCTACACTAGAATTTGATGATTAATCATTTAATCAATATTAAGAATTAGTTTCAGTGATTGAATCAAATGTTTAATTCTATGACAACTGATTCAGCCCCCTTTTAGTTGTCCTATTCAACAATTGGAATCATATCTTGGTTCCTTGGTGAAGAGGTTAGCCACTTGAGGAAGGTTTAGGATGGTTGGCAAAATGGTATATGATTATCCAAGGTTTGATGAAACTAATTATGCTATCTAGAAAGTCTTGATGGAAGAATATCAAGAGTATTTTGGATATGATGTGGAGAAATATTACAAGAATCCTTACATTCCTCCTGCTAATGGTCTGAGTGCATTCGATGAGATCAAAGCACATGAAGCAAACAATAAGGTGAAGTACATCTTGAAGAATAGTTTGGTACATTTCGAGTTGATTAAGGTTCAAAATATTAAGGCTGCTAAGGAAGTCTAGGATGCTTTGGAAAGAATGCATGATGGTGATGAAAGAGTTAAAGAGGCAAAATTATAGAATTTGTAGACAGTTTGAGATTCTACATATGTTAGATGATGAGAATGTTAAATCTTATGTACAGAGATTGGATATGATAGTGGCTTGAATGTGAGGACTTGGTGCTACTATACATGAAACTAGTATTGTAAAGAAGATTCTTAGAACCCTCCCTGATGCTTACATCGAGAAGGTGTGTACTATTGAGTAGACTATAGATTATAAGATCTATAAAAAGGATCTACTATTGGGATTTTTGACATCTTATGAGATGAGGAAGCCAAATCTAAGAAATGGATGCAAATCAGAGACTACTTTTAAAGCTACAAAAGCTAAAGATCTGGATGAAGAAAACTTTGATGAAATAAGAGCCAACTTTGTAAGAAGGATGAGGAAAGGCTCCAAAAAGTATGAATGTACAAGTTTCCCTTTAAATGCTTTAGTTGTGGAGAAATAGGTCATTATGCTGTAAAGTGTCTAAAAAGAGCTAAAAGGAATAAACAAAGATATGAGAAAGAAAAGAAAGGAACGAAGATTGATAGAGCCTACTATGTGAATGAGAATGATAGTATATCTGATGAGGATTTAAAATATGAAGATCTTGAAGACAATGAATGCTTGTTCTTGGTGATTAAGTATGAACCTACTTCTGCTAATTTTGAAAAACAAGTAAAGGAAATCCCTTCGGAGAAGAAGAAAAATGAAGGTACGGTTATCACTTCCCTACATGCTAAACAAGAAAAGAATTATTGGATAGTTAATAGTTTTTGTTCACATCACATGACTAGTGATAAAAGTAAGCTTTTTAGCTTGAAAAATATGATGGATGCTTGGTTATGTTTGGAGATGATATTGGTGCTAAAATTTGTGGAATAGGTTTAGTAAGTTTTGATGGCAAGCATCATACTGATGATGTCTACTATGTTAAGGGTTTAAGGCATAATATTTTGAGTGCTGGTCATATGCACACTAAGGGATATGATCTTGTGTTTAAGGATGAGAGATGTCAGATCTGAAAAGGATCCAAAACATTGATTGTTGTAGGAAAGAAATATGAAGGACATATCTATTAACTTAAGGGTGTTGATGGATGATGCTTTATGAATCAAATTAATGATAGTTGGTTATGGCATCAAAGAATGTGTCACATGAATTTTGATAACCTGGAAAGGATTAGTGTTGCTCAAGCTGTGATATATTTACCAAGAATATAGAGCCTCTTAATGCTATTTGGAGGAATTATCAATTTGGAAAGCAAGCAAGAAATCATTATAGATAAAAGGAACATTCTACTATCAGACTACTGGATTTAGTTCATATAGATCTCTACATGGTCCTATAGGAGTGAGAAGTCTACTTGATAAAAGGTATTTTAGCTTTTAATTGATGATTATTCTAGATATACATGGATTACATTTCTTAGAGAGAAATCAGGTGCATTAGATAGATTCAAGACATTTAAACCTATGGTTTAAAATGAAGTAAACTTGAAGATAAAATGCTTAAGTTCTGATAGAGGTAGAAAATTCACCTCCCATGAGTTTAATATATTATATGAAGTACATGGAATAAAGAAACAATTATCTACTTCGAGAACTCCTTAGCAGAATGGAGTTGTTGAAAGGAAAAACATGACAGTTCAAGAGGCAACTAGATTAATGATTATTGAAGCTAGTTTACCAGAATTCTACTGGAAATAACCTATTCATATTGTTGTTTATGTATTCAATCAATTTCAAGAAAGACCAAACAATATAGACTCCCTATGAGCTATGGCATGGAATAATTTCTATTGTTAATTATTTCAAAGTATTCAACAGTAAATGTTATATCAAAAGAGATGAAGAAACTTTAGGAAAGCTTG
Source organism: Sequoia sempervirens (assembly GCA_007258455.2). Taxonomy (NCBI): domain Eukaryota; kingdom Viridiplantae; phylum Streptophyta; class Pinopsida; order Cupressales; family Cupressaceae; genus Sequoia; species Sequoia sempervirens. Next base: position 275,837,856 of record VDFB02373365.1, read on the forward strand.
ATGTAAGAAGTGATGAAGGGATTTTTCTTGGATATTCTACTAATATCAAGGAATATAGATGTTTCAATAAAGGATTGAGAAAGATTGTAGAGATTTCAAATGTCAAGGTTGATAAAACAATGGATAATTCTATTGACATTGATGGATATGTATTTGATGAACCTAATTTTGTAATAATTTGTGGAAGGATAGGAAAAGGATGAGAAAGAGAAGCAGGATGAATAGAATGAAAGAGATGAAGACGTTTCAGTGGTGTCCCCTAAGACACCTAGATATGTACAAAAGAATCATTTAGAAATTTAGATTATTGGTGACAAGACAAAAGGTGTATTGACTAGAAGCAAAGTTACCACTAAAGTGAATCTTTTTTTACTTTCTAAGGTTGAATTGAAGACTATAACTGAAGCTTGTAAAGATGAACATTGGATGGAATCTATTAAAGAACTTATGCAAATTGAGACTTGAATCAAACTTGGGAATTGGTCCCAAGATCGGTAGACAAAAACATCATTGGATCAAAGTGGTATTCAAAAATAAGTTGAATGAGAATGGAGAAGTGGTTAGAAACAAAGCAAGGCTTGTGTGTAAAGGTTACTCACAAGTAGAAGGTGTATAATTTTAGGAAAAATTTTCTCCAATAGAAATAATGGAAGCCATAAGGATGTTCTTAGCATTTGATGCTCATAAATACTTTAAGGTCTATTAGATGGATGTCAATTCAACATTTTTTGAATGGTGAGCTAGAATAAGAAGTCTACATGGAACAACTAGAAGGATTTCAATTGACAAATCAACCAGATATGATGTGCAGATTGAAGAAAGTATTATATGGATTAAAGCAAGCTCCTAGAGCTTGGTATGCGAGGTTGGACACGTATTTGATTTGAAAAGGTTTCAACAAAGGTACGATAGATAGTAATATGTATTTTAAGATTGAAAATGAGAAAATCTTGATTGTAGTTGTGTATGTTGATGATATTATATTTGGAGGAAATAAAAAATATGTGAAAGATGTTTGTAGAAGATATGCAAAAATAATTTGAAATGTCTATGTTTGGAGAGATGAATTTCTTTAATATGCTACAGATTAATCAAACAAAGAAAGGAATTTTCATTTCACAGTCTAAGTATGTGAGAGAGATGTTGAAGAAGTTTGGGATGGATGGTTCCAAACTGATAAGTACTCCTATGGTGACTGGTTGCAAATTGGGTAAAGATGATGAATCACCTAAGGTTGATCAGAAAAAGTATAGATCTATGATTGGTGGACTATTGTATTTGACTGCTACTAGACAAGATATTATGCATGTTGTTTATCCTATGGCTAGATTTCAAGAATATCCTAAGGAAAAACATGTTAAAATAATTTTTAGATATATAAATGGCACTCCAAATAATGGATTATGGTATCCTAAAGTTACTAAATTTACACTTAGTTCCTATATAGATACAGATTGGGCTAGATATGTAGATGAAAAAAAAAGTACAAGTGGTGGTGCATTCGTTCTTGGATGCAAATTGGAGGCATGGTTGAGTAAAAAGAAAGATTTAATCTCCTTGTCTATTGCTAAAGCTAAGTATATTGTTGTTGCATCTTGTTGTACACAAGTTCTATGGATGATACAAACATTGAAAGACATCATAGTGGTATATGATGACCTGATTTCCATTTTCTGTGATAATACAAGTGTAATTAACATTTCAAAGAATCCTATGATGCACTCGAGGATGAAAGCATATATCTATCAAGTATAATTTCTTGAGAGAGAGAAGGTCATGGTGAATGAATTAAATCTTGAGTATGTTTTGACAAAGGATTTGATTGCTGATATTTTCATGAAGGCTATTCCTAAATATACTTTTGAGTATCTCTAGGAGAAGTTAGGGGTCATTTCCCCTCCTTTCTTGAACTAGATGCATATGGATATGCATCAATCTAGTGGATCTATGGATCTATATTTATTCTAGACTAATGTTTTGGTGGCTACTTCTCAGGGTGAGCAGGTAGTATCATTTGTTGTCATTGTGAGTATTATGTTTTTCATGTCAAAGGAGAAATCAATGTAAAATATCTTTTTCCTTTGCCATTGATGTCAAAGGGAGAGAGGAAGCATGTGAAAAAGGAGAGGAAGCATATGAGATTATCTTCTAAGGTGTCTCTGATGGTTTTTCACATCATGTGTTTCCATCAATGACAAAATGGGGGATTGTTGCAAAAATGGAAAGATTGAAGGTGTTGTCATCGATGTCAACTCATCAACTAGTTGTTGTTGGTTGTATGTGTCGAGGATATTGAGAAAATTGTAATGAAGATATGTTGCAGGTGTTCAGTGGTTACTCCGGGTTTTGTTCTAGATTTTCTCTTATTTTTGTACGGATCAGATATGTTTTTCATGGTTGTTGGAAGATGCTATATCCAAATTTTTGGTTGTTGATTCATTATATAGTGCAAGTTGTGTTCACCACTTGTGAACTATGGTTTTTTTGTGTTTCTGGTTGAGGTCTAAGAGAAATTTTGTTGGTATGGATTTCTCTTTAATGAATTCTTATGACTTGCAGCTCTAAAGTTCAATTGCCTTGATTCTATTGAAGGTAATTTTGACACTTGGAAGATTCATGCTTAATGGTTCTATTTGTTTTACATTGGTTTGGATGACCTTGTGTGAAATACTACTTTTGGAGTTGATGGAGCGTGTTGGACCTATTTGGGTCCCTATGAAGTGTGTGTTTGGGTCACCCTCATTCTATTTCCACCCTAGGATGTTTTAGCATTGACCTAATTTGAATTTGAATTTAGATGGGTGACTTTGGACATGTTTCAAAGTTGAAGATCAGTATAAATACAAGATGAGTTAGTTGTGTGGTAAAAGCACAAAGTTGTGTCACACTTTATAAATGAAATGACCAACACTGATCCAAATTTTGAACTTGAATCACTAAAAAGTGGCATATATGTTCTAATTTTTGAAATGATGTAAACTAGTAAAATATGTATTTTTTAGTATATTTTATGTTTGTATTTTTTTAAAAAAACCATTTTTTAATAAATTAATACTGTAATTTAGTTGCTGATAAAATACTAAGAAATGAAGTTGCATGAGACATCAAAATTTTTATAGTAAATTTTATTTTTCTCTTTCAAATTTTTTGTGTCTATAACTTAAAACTTTAGTGTATGGATTTTTTTTTTCCAATTTTGATAAATATATACATTTTTAAATAAATATTAAAATGCGCGTCATTCAAAAAATAGTTGTTTCCATCATATGTCAACTTTCATATTAAATATTTATCTAAAATGGAAAAAAAATTATACCATCTTGAAATAGATTCTTTTATCTAGTGCATCATATTTTTTTCAATTTATTTTAATAAGTTTTAGTATTTTTCCTTGGCATGGTAATCAACCTAATATTTTGTGTTGATAACCTACTTTTAGTAAAAATAAAATATAAATAATAATTAAACTATTAAAATAAATATATTTTTGAAAACTAAACTTATGGATCTACAAAAGGGTAATTTTATATTTTAAAAAAAAATGTTATTTACATTAGTAGAAGTTATTGAAACTTCAAGTTTCTCAAATTTTTATTTATTTTTTGGTAAATTGGACTCAAAGTGGTGCTCCATATATTTTTAGCCAGCAACTTTAGTTGAGAAATTTATGGAAGTATCTAACTTAGCTAGAATGAATCTTACTAGATCATATGTTTGACCAAAATTTATTTTTAGTTATAAATACTTAAATTAAGTTGTGCTAATAAGTTGTCTAAAAGTGTGACATAGCTTTGTGCTTTTACTCTATGAAGGCTATACAAGAACAAAGAAGAGTGATAGAGAAAAGAAAAAAAGTGCAGATAGATGTGGCATTGATGCTATTCAGTGAGTGTATGTGATGCGAGTGAGGTAGATCAATGTGAAGCTTAATGCTTGAAACATATATTTTTGTATGTGGGGCTCTCTTACACTTCTAGGGTTTTGAACCTAAAAGGGGAGAGATACAAAAACCTTAACACTTCACTCAAGAACAAGCCCTTGAGATTTCAATGCAAAGGAGACTGAAATCTAGCAAAGAGGATTGTTTTAAATGTTGAAAACTAATAAAGGGATTCACCACCAAGTGTAAACTTGGAAAATGCAAAATGTTTGAAAACACACTATGATATGCAAAAACACCTAGAAATGCAAATAGATTATAACAAAAAACTTTGAGATTTAAAGTGTGCACCTGGAAACTGGAGAAAGATGGAATGGAGCTATGGAATCCTAAAATTACTTCTTTTTAGGCCAATTGGGACTCATATGCCAAGCTGGGCAACTTAGTCCTACTTCGAGTGAACAATGCCAAAAAAAGTTTTAGACAAATGGGTACTCAGATCTACAAAAATCTCTGTCAGAATCCTACAGTGGGAATCATTCATTACTAATGGTGAATCAATCCACTTCTAGATTTTTGGAAATTCAAAAGTGGAATCTATAGTTCCCGGTTTACTCTTTTGCTCTTGATTCATATTTGGGTCCAAAACTGTAAAATTCAACCTATAGGTGTTCTCCAAGTTTCTCTTAAGACTTTGAAAACTTTGAATGGCTTTGAAAACTTGATGGAAACTTTTCCAATCTGTGTCTTTAACAAATCTACAACCTAAACATGCAAATCACATGCAAAGAGAGGGAAAAACTATTGTGGGTTTAGTGAATAGGGGTTTTCCTTGGTCAAAACCTGTGTTGGTAATTAAACCCTTGAAACGAAATGAAATGAAATATGGAAAGAGAATGATGAATGAACAAAAGGAAATGCTACAACTCAACAAACCCTTGAAGTAGAATGCTACAAACATGCAAGTAATGGCTCTAATGAATGTAGACTTGAAAATGCTTGAAATGCTTAGAATGATTGATAGATTGATTGTGGGTGAAATGAGTAGAAAACCTTATATTTATACTTAATTATGTAATAATTCCTGAAAATACATCATCACAATCTAGCCTTAGATCTTAGAAAATAAAAACCCGCTAGAAATTTGAATTAACTTTGAATTTTGAGCCAAAGGGGGCTCATTCGGCACTTTGGGTGAATGGGTCCCACCTAAGGGGACTCATTCACCCATAATGGTGAATGGGTCCCACCTAAGGGGACTCATTCACCCATAATGGTGAATGGGTCCTACCTTAAGAATTTAAAGTGGGTTTTAGGATTTAAATGTTTTAAATGATGTTTATCAGGTTTATTCTAAAAAATACTCATAAGGCATGTAGATGCAAAATGGGGCTAATTAAAGCATAAGAAAGCCCAATTATTAATGACAAGCCTAGAAAAGTGTGAAAGTTTATTACATTTACAAAAATTTGAAATAAGGATTGGTAAATGATAAAAAGAGGTTATTTAGGTGAAATACATTAATAAGACTCTAGAAAAGTTTGAAAGTGTGTTACAACACTTCACAACACTTTTGCAAGGTTCCATTAAAATCCTTATTAGTTCACAAGGGCCCAAGAATTACTGTGAATGTGCTAACCACATTAAAATACTAAATCAAGGGAAAAACAAGCCAAAATTCACAAGAAGGACCCAAATGAGCGTAAAAATGTCCAAAGATCCATTTTTCTATGCTACAATGTTGAGTTTTTGGATGCAGTGAGAAGGTGAACTCTATCATTCATGCATTTCTGTGAGTGGTTGTGGTGGAATCCTTTGTTGCGTTGAGATTTTAGTCTCTCTATAGCAAGTCTTCTTTGTCTTCTTTGTATCTCTATGGAAATGAGCCCTCCAGGTTGTTAGCCCTGTTGGATAGTGAGTCCTATTCCGAACAACAAGTCCTTGTTTTGGTAGTGAGCCTTATTTTAGGCAGTGAGCTTCTTGTAATCAATTTTTATATTCTCTATAGTGTGAGTTAATCCTCACCGTGGTTTTCCCTTATTGGGTTTTCCACATAAATCTAGTGTTATTTTGTTTGTGTGTTGGATTTAAGTTTCTACATTGGAATTTGATGATTAATCTTTTAAGTAGTATTAAGAATTAGTTCTAGTGTTTGAATTAAAAGTTTAATTCTATGACAATTGATTCACCCCCCTCTTAGTTTTCCTATTCAACATGAGATCCAATCAATTACCAGCAATTGAGTTAACTATCTCTATATGAAACAATGACTCTAAATTTTATGAGGTACAACTCCCTCTTAAGATATTCAATAAAATCTTAGAAAACTAAATTTAGAATAGCGCGTTATTTTAAAGAAAAAAAGGCATAAATCTTCAATACTCAAAAGATTTTAATCATAGAATATAATGAGTGAATTCAAGAACATATAAATTGCTAGTACACATGCCATCCTAACATTCCATAGATAGAAAAAAGAAATTACACTTTTTAAACATGAGAACTGAAGCAAATCCTATAAATGAAGATGTTATTCATTCACATAGAAACAATAAAACTCATAGGAATCAACCAATCACACAGATTTCAATTAATTTCATTCTTCATTGAAATGACATTCACCATATCTATACAAATGCAAAAGTTTTCATTTTTTTGGATGATATTCCAAAAATTTGGTCATTGTTAAGTGAGGATTTAGTTGTATCCAATTACATATATATCACTTGAGTGAATATAACAACTTCTTTAAAATAACTATCCAAAATATAAAAAAATATCTACTTCATAACATAAAGTTCATATGAAATGATTAAGGAAAATAAAGTTATTATTGAGTTGGAACTTTGTTGTTGACTCCTTCAAACAATTGGGTGGCTGACATGGTGCTCCTAGCTTGATGCATATAGTATGCTTTCACAATGAGTGGTATATCTCTATCTTGGGGAATGATCACATTCTTATCTCTAAGCTTCCAAATACTTTTGTTTGATTTGGATACTTTGATATTTCCCATGTAAGTGGTTATAAGTCCAGTAAACTAAAATAGATCCAAATCAATACCATCGAGCCTCCTCAGGTTCTTCATAGTGAACTGCTGTTTATCACAAAGGTTGTTGATCATCCCTTTAAGACTCACTTTCAATTTTTCATCATCTTTGTCATCCTAATTACCTTCCTTATTGAGATGGATATTGATGCCATGGACACTTTTCTAAATTTCATTCCTTATTGTGTTGCATTCATTTAACACTTTACCTTGCTCCAATATGTTATGTTTCACAACAAAAAGTTTCCACTCTATACTTCTTTTGCACATAACACATCTATTGTCTACAATGTTTCAAAAAATGTGCTCATTGACCATTTTTTTGGACCCAATTCCATTATACCTTTGAAGTCATTGTTAGTCTTCATTCAAATTGCCTCCTCATGCTTAGGTGAGGAAACATTCTTCTCAATTTCAGCTTCTATATTAGCATCAATATCCTTACATACCTTTTTCAAATCAACGATGAACTTATTTCCTTTAGTCAGAATTTCTAAAGCCCATTCCTTTGTAGCTTTCCCATGAGCCTTATAATTTTGAATTTTACTTACCATTTCCCTTCCCATAGAAGAAGTTGGATCAAATGCAAGCTCAGTTTGACTAATTGGTTGTGGAGCTATATCCAATATATATTTTAAGAAATCAGTAAGAACCTTTACCTGATTCTTCAATTCATCTTTTCTTTCTTATCCTTAGCCATTCTCTCCACCAATTTTACCATTATCACCTAGAAATTATGTATATCACCATAACTAATTATAGAAGTTTCCAAATTTACCTTAGTGATATTTTAATCACTATTAGTAGCTTGGCTTGTTTCGTTCTGATAAAGGGGTAAGCCACTTCTACATACATATTCTGAATATTAGAGTCCTCCAACAACCTATATGTGGTTTTCAATTTCTTAGGCTTAGGATTTATTTAGATCAATTGACCAACAAATTATTTTCGTGGGAGGCTCAGCTTATTTTTATTTTATTTTATTTGATAAGGTTTGTTCTAACCATGAGGAAGAGGTAGGTGTGGCAATAGTATTGGAATTAGGGGAAGTAAATATCAAGACTGTTATAAGGGAAAGAGTGTTAGATGCTCTCATTTCAAGAGAGGAAGGTGGGGTAGGACCAACCCTAGATGAATTTTTTGTTTCTCTAGGGGAAAAATAATCAAGAGAAGAAGGAATAATTTCCCGTGAAGGGGAAGTAGACACATTGATTATTTATTCTTCTTCAGTTACTTGTTTCTCTTTATCCTTTTGTGCTAAGTCAAGGACAACTTCTCCATAGGTTTGTTCAGGTAGCCCTTTCTTTGGAGGCTCTTCATCACCATCACCTTGTCCTCTTGGTGTTGTTCATTGAGTAGATGATGTTTTTATACCTCATGATGAGGGCACTTGACTACTCTCACCTTGAAGCTAAGTATTCTCTAATTTCACAGGACAAGTATATTTCTCTATATTCTTCCTTGCCACCCATTCTTCAGTTCTTCTCAATACCACTACTATTTTGGATTCAATAGGCTCATTCTCCTTGGTTCTTCAATCTATAAAAAAATTTGCTTGGGTTTGTATATGATTGATGTATACTGGATCCAACAAATTTGATTCATCATCATCCAGAGCTTGTATGTCCCGATCTAATATGAATATTACTTGTAGTGTAGGAAGTTGTACACCCTTTACAATTTCACACTTTGTTTGCATCCCTTAATTTATTGGACTTAATTAATCTTCTAATTTTCCAAATTATGCATTCCAAAGCCTTATTATTCCCATTTTTTGAAAGGGAAAATGACATTTAATTAATACAATTAATATTTTAGTCACCTTGGAATTTGAGTGTCTTGGAATTTTAGGTCAAGACACATTCGCCCAAGGGTGAATGGGTCCCCTTTAAGTCCTAGGAACCATTTAAATATATTTTTTGGTGTTATTTAATGATTCAAAATTAATATGCAATTGTCAGATTTTGGAATCTAATTTTCGGGAAACACCTATAAATGCATAGCCGTTTTATCAATTCAAATCTAACACTTAATATGAATTATTATCAAGACTTCATATGAGAAAATATTATTGTCAAGATCATTCAAGAGCAGATTTATTACTCATTTATTGCTGCATTCAAGATCATATCATCATGTTCAAGCTTATGTGTGTTCATGTCATATTGTGAAGGCTAACATGCATTGTTGATCCTAAAGCATCCAAACATTTTCAAGTATTTAAATCCATCAAGGAAAGCAAGATAAAATTACTTGGAGTGATGTGTTTGTCTTTAGTCCTCTAAGGGGAGCCATTGAAGGTTTGGTGAGTTGTAACAAGCAATTTTTCATTCATCATTTTCTTCTCCATTTCCATTATCTTTCTATCAATGTTTAATTACCAAACATGGGGTTTGACTAAGGAAAAACCCCATTAAAAATAAACATTTTTTCACTCTCTTTATGTATGTGCAGATTACAAGTTGAAGAAGGATTAAATATCTTGAAGATAAATTTGGCCTTGTTGCATAATTTGTCATAATGGCTATCAAGCCACAAAAAATCAATTATAGATTTTATTTTCTTTAGGATAGTGGAACTTGTGCAAAGAAGAAGCTAAGATCCTACCTAAATGGACTATAAAAAGTATTTTCAGAATCCCTAACTAGGAACCATTCGCCCTAGGGTGAAATTTTCATTTACTAGAGTTCAAAACCAACTTTTGGTGACCCGTACATGTGTCCTTACCCTTCTTGGATCTTCCTTCATACTATGATTTCAATTTTTGTACTTTTGGAAATTTGCTTTTCATGTTCTAGGTATTATAATTAATTTAGTTTGAGCATCACATATCATTTCAATTTAGTTTTAGATCTATCCTATTATCTTAAGGACTAACATCCAAGTTTGATTGACTCACCATTGAGGTTGAAAGTCAATCCTTACACCTTGTGATATATTTCCTAATGAAATGCCTTAGTTAAAGGTACAAATAGAGAAAATGCCCCCTTATCATTAAGGAACCTCTTTCCCACCATTTCATTTTGGTGAACCTAATATTTACATCATACCTTTTCTAATTTGGAGATCCTTGAAACCCTAGATCTAGGTTTTGCATAATCTTATTTTGTATTTCTTTTAGGGTTACATATTGCATGTTTGCATACTTTAAAATCATAAAAATCCAAAAAAATTGCATACATTTTCATAATATCTTGCATTAAAGTTTGTTTCAATCATTTAGATCAGAATTTCATTCAAAAATGCATTCAAAAAAGTTGTCACTTTGTTCATACATTATTATTTAAATTGCATTTACATTTTATCATATTTCTAGAAAAACTATCACTAAAGAATATATGTGTTATTAGGAACAACAAGCTTCAATATCAAGTTAATCATTCATATATAAAATTTTCAGACCCTTGTCCTAAGACTCACTCACCCTTAGGGTGAACTTGTCCTAGTACATTTGATTTTCTAAATCTCTACACACTACTTTGCCTATATATTATAAGTTAGTTCTAGCTTGTAGATCCATATTTCAATTTTAGAAATTTCTTGTTTTTTGTAGTTGTTTGCAAATCCAAATTGAAATTCAAAAGAAATCATTTCTAGTTTTTTGCATCAAAAATCAATCAATCATCATATTTCAAATTTGAAAATTATAATATCTTGTTTAATACTTGCATTGTGTTTCCTATTTCTAAATTTTTACTATCTTTATAATTTTAGTATCCTTTCCCATTTTGGGTATACTTTTGGCTTGGTGAAACTTGTATGAGTATCACAACCTAGTGTCCTACTACCAATACTCTAGTGAGACATAGTTTGAGACTCATGGCATGCTGTGTTGGTACATTAGCTTTAGATATTAGGTTTTCCAACTCTTTCACTCATAGTGTTGACATTACTCATCCCATTTTGGACCATACCCCTCATGCCATGATTAGATTAATTGACGTTCAACATCATAAGGGAAAAACCAACTTATCTCTTGATATTGCTTTCTCAAATAGTGATAATTAAACATGCACTCGATGGTCCTCTTTACATAGCCAACATAATCAATGAGAAGCCTACAAATGGGATATTAATTGATCCCATGTGTGTAGAGAATATGATCACTAGGGAATTATTATTTGTGCATGAAATTTTCCAATATTCTTATGAAAAATTGAAAGCATGGATCAAAACATGTGATGGTTTTTCTTGCCCTATGATAGGTTTGATCACTCTTCCATTAAAATTTGGACCTAAATAATTAGATGTATCATTCTCCACCATCTTGACATCAAATAAATTTCATGTGAAATTAGGATATCTATGGCTATGCTCTATGAATTTTTCCCATCGATCATCCATAATTGCTTGAAATTTCCATTTGATAACCAAATTTTTACAATGCATCATAGTGGATTTAATCATTTTCCTTCTAGAGGGAACTTTTCATTGGATTTATTATAGCTCGAACCTATAGAACTAATGTAGGGATAGGTGGTTTCATTCACAATCAACACAATTCAAGTTAGAATCAAACAACAAAAAATACACAAAACCTTTAGAAAATATCTTTTCAATTCAACACTGCCTTTGCCAATTAGGTCTGCAGACCGAGTTTTCTACAACTTTTCCTCTCAATGATTATCACAAAAACCAATCTCTTGAATATTTTGAACACTCTTCAAGGCCTTCTTAAACATATTTCAAAACCAACAAGGGTTCCCTTTTGACAACTCTCTCAAAACTTAGTGATAACACTATCCTAATATGTCAATTAGGCCTATTTTTCAAAGTAAGTGCTCTAAATCTTTGTAACCAGTCTTGTATAACCACCCAAACCTATGAGAAAATCTACAAAAAGACTTTTTCACCAGGTTTTAAGAACATACAACTTCATCCAACCTCTACCCTTCAAAACCCTCATTTTCTCTTGAAAAGGGTAGGGTTTATGGGTTTTAATAGTTCCCAACCACTCACAATCTTGAAATTTCCTCCAACACTCTTCAAATTGATTGCATAAACTCAAAAAACCTTCTTAGGGCCCGATATCACAACATTTCATCAAACTCACACATTTTCCTTCAAACTTCATACCCTAATTCTTTAATTATCCCAAGACAGTCATGTTCTCTTCCCCAAAACTCACCTTACAGAACCAAATCTACTCACTACCATCCTAGACTAGCATTTTTATACCGATTCCATAGAGATAGAGTGATCACAGTTTGTGGAATGGGCTTACTACATTTTTAAGGTTTCAAAACCTCTAAACTACACTTATAGGATGGTTAGTGAAATTTGACAATAAACCTCCTCAACTTTAGTAAAAAACCCCAATATAGATTCAAAAAAAAGATAAGGTAGATCTTCAACAAGTTCCAAAGTTTTTTTCCCAAGATACTATTGTACAATCACATACAAGCACCTACAAGTTCAGATTTTGAAAGTAAAATACAAAATTTAAGCAAAAATCAAGGGTCTTCTTTATTGAAACCTCTCCAAAAACACTTCAACAACCTTGTACATTGTGGATGGAAATCCATTTAAACCTTTCTCTCCTAAAAATTCCTTCCAAACCGCCCAAATACCCTTCACATTCCATGTGACTATTGAGTTTCCTCAAGGTTTAATTTTTTTTTCCATTTACAATATTGACAACTTTGTCATTTTTTTACAACTTTGCACACTTAACCCCCAAACTTTCTAAAAACCTCTAGAATGACTCCAAACCATATTTAAATAGTCTCAAAAGACTTTATTCAGCAAAACCTAAGACTTGATATACTAAATTCTTAAAAAACCATTAATTACATATCTTGCAATTTATGCATTTTTGACAACATTTCATCATGGCTTTACAAAAATGACCTCCAATTACATTTCCATGGCCTATTAGACCTTATTGACTTACTCTAACAAAAAAAAAACTACTAAGAAAACCTATACAAACCCAACTTGCTCAAATTTGAATGAAAAAGGATTGCCGCTCTTGCACCATGTAACCGCCCTTAAAATCTTTTCAAGGCTCTTAGAAATGAACTTTAGTCTCCTCCATTTTTTCTTTTGCACTTCCTTGCCCCTCATCTTCTCTTTTTCTCTTCCTCTGATCCTTACACTATTCCCTTGCAACATCACCTTTGTAACTGAACTTCTCATTGCCAATCCTTGCCCTCTTTTGCATTGACTACCTTGATATACTCCTTTTGAATGTTCTAGCTTCTCTGACTGTCCTTCTTCTTGCTTTTCCACCTACAAACACACTTTTCATAGTCCTATCTTCATTTTCTTCTTATTTTCCTTTGTCTTTACACTTGGGACCATTCACTTGTTCTTGAGTTACCTCCAATTTTCCTTGCATCTATGTATTCAGTTTTCCTTTCCCTTTAATCTCTGCCTTGTTAGAATTCTTCATCACTATACTATCAGTGCTTGGCTACCTTTCCATTTTCTTAGCAGCAATAGGAAAAAATATTGTCCCAACCTATATGCCTTCTTTCTTTTTCATATTACCTTCTATCTTTTCACCTTTTCCTTTCTCAAACTCATTCCTCTTCACCTTGCTTTCACCTTCTTTATTGTTTCCCATGACTATGGTAGCCTGTATATTCACTGTCTTCTCATTCTCGTTCCTTGATGTGGTTGAAAATGCACTTTTCTCATCACCTACACACCTTTCAAACTCTTTCTTTCCAAAGATAATAATGTTAGCTTCCTCATTTTATTCTTTTCCACCCTCCTGCAATGGGGTTAGTATGAAATTGACACCATCCTTCAAAATCTTGTATGTGTTATCTCTCCCATCATAAATAGAGTGCCTATCAAATTGAAATGGCCATCGAAGGAGTAAATGGAAACAACTCATTGGTAAGGTATCACAAAGAACTTTATCCCTATATGCACCAATTTTAAATTAAACTAATGCTTGCTCCTTAACAAGAATTGATTGATCATCACTCACCCATGAAGCATGATATGGATTTTCAAGAGGGATCCTCTCTAGCTGCAGTTTGTCAACCATTTCACAAGAAACAATGTTATCTATAGACCCTGAATCAATCACAATTTTACACACCTTACCTTTGTACTTGCAAGTTTTTTTGAACAATTGCCTCCTTTGAGCTATCTCCATCTCCTTGGATACTTGAAACAAAGTTCTTCTTACCATCAAAATTTCTCCAACCTCAAGTACAACACACAGAGTGTTTGAACTTGAACTTTCACATTCATCCTTTTGTACAATATGAGCTCTTCTTTCATTCCTCTTTTCTCCACTACTTGATGAAGCACCAAGATTTTTAGGAAATTTCCAAGAAGGGTGACCATATTCATTACATTTATAACATATTCCTAAAAATATGTTAGGATTCCTTCCACCAAATCTGCCTCTTGACCCCCTGAATCCACCTCTGAAATTTGCAAATGGTTCTTGTCCTTTTTGTGAATCACCTTGAACTTCATTACTTTGTCTTTAAGAATTAAATGTGTCTCTACCTCTTGAAGTGTTGCCCCTTCCTCTTGTTGATTTTTCTTGTCTCCTTTAAACCTTTTCTTCTTCCCTTATTTCCATTTGATAACATTCTTCAATTATTTTTGGATTAAGAAAACTTATCTTATCTTGGATATTAAATCTAAACCCACTAAGGTATTTAGCCACTTTCTCAACATCATCGACTATATGCCCTGCCCTTATGCTCATTTTATAAAATTCATTAGTGTGGCTCTTTACATCCATCTCTCTTTGCTTTAAATCTTGAAGTTTCTTTGACATCTGAATGGCATAATCTTTTGGCAAAAAAAATCCCTTTAACTTTGCTACCATCCTATCCCATGAATAATTTTTTGACTTACCTCTTCTTCTCCTCTCTGCCTATTCATAATCGTACCAAACTAAAGAATTCCCCTTCAATCTAGTCTTGGCTATCTTCGCTTTTTCATCATCAAAAATTTCTTCACATTCAAAGCAATTGTCTAAAGCATAAATCCAATCTAACAAAGCTTCTTCATCTAAAGTACCATAATACATTGGTAATTCAACCTTTACCTTATGCTTGTTACCTTTTACTGCCTTCAAAAGCCTTGCCATATTTTTCTCCTCAACATCTAACTCTTCTTCAACATCTTCAAAGTCTTCATCTTCTTCATCTTTAGTTTCACTATCTTCACTCACAACCATTCCTCTCTTTTGTCTTGTCTCAAAATCTTCCAACCTTGCTACAAATAAATGTTTAAGTTATTGCATCTTTATCATCTCCCTTTCCATCTTTTTTCCATCTCTTGCATCTTTCTCACTACATTATCTTTCTTTGGAGGCATCTTGTAAATTTGACTATTCAACTTCCTACTTTCTTCTCTTCAACCAACAACTTTCAATCTTCAAATACCTCTTCCTTGTGCTCTGATACCACTTGATGTAGGGATAGGTGGTGTCCTTCACAATCAACACAATTCAAGTTAGAATCAAATAACACAAAATACACAAAACCTTCAGAAAACACCTTTTCAATTCAACACTACCTTTGCCAATTAGGTCTGTAGACCGAGTTTTCTCAACTTTTCCTCTCAATGATTCTCACCACAACCAATATCTTGACTATTTTGAACACTCTTCAAGGCCTTCTTAAACATATTTCAAAAACAACTTGGGTTCTGTTTTGACAACTCTCTCAAAACTCAGTGATAACACTATGCTAATAGGTCAATTAGGCCCATTTTTCAAAGTGCTCTAAATCTTTGTAACCAGTCCTGTATAACCAACCCAACCTTTAAGACAATCTAAAGAAATGCCTTTTTACCAGGTTTTAAGACCATACAATTTCATCCAACTGCTAATCTTCTAAACCCTCATTTTCTCTTGAAAAGGGTAGGGTTTATGGGTTTTAATAGTTCCCAACTGCTCATAATCTTGAAATTGCCTCCAACTCTTCAAATTTCCTACATAAACTCATAGAACCTTGTTAGGGCCTGATCTCACAACATTTCATCAAAATCACACATTTTCCTTCAAACTTCAGACCCTAATTCTTCAATTATCCTAGGATAGTCATGTTCTCTTCCCCAAAACTCACCTTATAGAACCAAATCTACTAATTGCCATCCTAGACTAGCATTTTTATTCCCATTCCATAGAGACATAGTGACCACAGTTTGTGGAATGGGCTTACATCATTTTTAAGGCTTCAAAACCTCTAAATTGCACTTACAAGATGGTTAGTGAAATTTTACAATAAACCTCCTCAACTTTAGTAAACAACCCCAATATAGATTCAAAACAAAGATAAGGTAGATCTTCAACAAGTTACAAAGTTTTCTGCACAAGATCCTACTGTACAGTCATGTACAAGCACCTGCAAATTCATATTTTGAATGTAAAATACAAAATTTAAGCAAAAATTAGGGGTTTTCTTTATTGAAACTTCTCCAAAAACACTTCAAAAACCTTGTACATCATGGATGGAAATATATTTAAAATTTTCTCTCCTAAAACTTCCTTCCAAACTGCCCAACTACCCTTCACATTCCATGTCACCATTGAGTTTCCTTAAGGTTGCATTTTTTTTTTCCATTTACAATATTGACAACTTTGTCAAATTTTTACAACTTTGCACACTTAACCCACAAACTTTCTAAAAAACCTATAGAATGACTCCAAGCCATATTTAAATAGTCTCAAAAGAATTTATTCATCAAAACCTAAGACTCGACACACTAAACTCTTCAAAAACCATTAATTACATATCTTGCAATTTATGCATTTTTTACAACATTTCATCATGGCTTTACAAAACTAACTTCCAATTACATTCCCATGGTCTATTAGACCTTATTGACTTACTCTAAGACCAAAATTTAATAAGAAAACTTATATAAACCCAAATTTCTCAAATTTGAGTGAAAAAGGATTGGTGCTCTTGAACCAAGAACCTATAAAATCTCATGAAGTTTTTTTTCAAATCTTATCAAAATTTCAAAGCAAAGTGTATAGTAGATCTATCCCTTGCCAATATCCCACTAGAAACTGGAAGATCCATAGCCATTCCTCCCACTCCAAATGTTGTGGATGAACTTGTGCTTGAACTAAAAGAAACAAAATATGATGCTATTTTTCCACCTATATCCTACAAGAGACCAAGAGATAACCATACAGTTCCCTTTGCACCTCCTAAAATCAAACAAGTTTATAAGCCTAAAGAGAAAGTGGTTTCACAACCTTCCTAGGTCCCTTCCATTCCTACCCTAAGGGAAGAAAAGAAACTGATGATTGAAAAACCCACTCCTACATCACCACAACTTGAAAACCATGCAAGAAGAAACCGAAATTCTAAAGAGCATAGGCATCTAGATGTCATGTTATTTATGATAAATTAAGAAAATAACTAACCAACTCAAACAAAGTATGATGATTCTCCACCTTTCCCACAACATGAAACTTATGCACCACAAAAAAAATGAGAATGCACAATTGGAATTGTCATTATGCCTCATTTTGTGATTAACTTGGATGATTATGATGAGATTGCTGAGATTGATGAAGAAGTGGATAAGGAATTGAATTCATTTTTTTCCATTTCTATGAACTTAGATGGGCATAACCATGATGATCCTCATAAAAAGAGTGAATCACCACATGCTCAACCTATTGATTTTCCTAGTATGGCACTTTTCATTGCTCCTTTGGCTAGTTATCTACCTTATGTATATGATGAACAAGATTGGGATGCTGACGACCTGCTATAGGTTGGCTTGCATGTGACATACTATCTTTCTTTTCTTTTGATGTTTTTTGTAATTGCATGCATGTAATGTGATCTCTCATATTGTGCTTCTTGGCATGCCTCTATGTTTGTGAGTTTTTTTTGGATGACCCTTGTTACGCCATTAGTGCAAGGATACAAAGGAAGTGAATCTTTCGTGACATTCTTCTATTTGTATCTCCATTCTTCTATATTTCATAAACATTGTATTTTATTTTTTCTTGTGTTTTCCTTTTAGGGATGATGCAAGGCATTGACACATCCAAGTCTCTTCCATGTTGAATCAAAATATTTTTCTTTGTTTTCTCTCTCTATGTGTCATTCCTCATTTGTGTTCATTGTTCCACAAAGTATTTGGGGAATGATGATGGTTCCAAGATCTATTATATCACTATAGAAAAGACATGCATTGACCCAAAATTTGTGGATCCCTTATGTGTTATCTTTTGAGATTGCATGTGGGAGAAGCCTCCTATTTCATGACACAACTTTATTTGGAAACATATGATTGACATATGGCTTTCCAAATAAGCTCTCATGGCCTTTTTGTCAATTGGAATTTATCATTTTCTACTTTAAAGTAATTTATCACAGGATGGTGTTTAGCAATTCCTTTAAAGTGGGGGCATACATTGGCATTATCTATTTTTGGAATTTGAAATTTTGGTATTTTTTCTTCACTTTTATTTACATAGGTTGGACTTAGTGTAGCAATGGCATAACATTGATCATTTTTGTGGCACCTTATCAAATTAATCAAGGACTATAAATTTTGGTATGGTTGACGTACAAAACACTT
Source organism: Sequoia sempervirens (assembly GCA_007258455.2). Taxonomy (NCBI): domain Eukaryota; kingdom Viridiplantae; phylum Streptophyta; class Pinopsida; order Cupressales; family Cupressaceae; genus Sequoia; species Sequoia sempervirens. Next base: position 275,856,317 of record VDFB02373365.1, read on the forward strand.
GTAGACCTAGTGTGACCTTCCCATCTGCCACCCCTTTTTTATGAGTACACAACTTGTAGACCTAGTGTGTTTTTCTCATTTTTCCTTTGGGGCTCACCTAGTGTATACCAAACTGCACTATCCCTTGTGAGCATATTTGATGGAAGTGGCATAATGCAATATCCTAGTCCATCCCTTTTGCATTAGGTTTTACATTGTATGCTTTTGTATCTTGTCTTGCTACATGTATCTTACACATCCTATGTGTACCTTTGTCCTTATGTTGGTTTTCCATGAGATATTTGATCCTAGGGGCTTGATCATCCTCCTTGATATATTTCATCCTATCTTTCTAAAAATTGTACACTTGGACCTCTCTTGATGCATATTTACATCTACTTTAATGTGAGTCTAAGTGTAATTTCATACTCTCAATAAAGTGGGGGATAAATGTAGTTTAGGAAATTCTATACCCTTTACAATTTCACACTTTTTGGATCCCTTAATTTATTGGACTTAATTAAACCTCTAATTTTCCAAATTATGCATTTTGAATCCTTATTATTCTCATTTTCCAAAAGAGAAATAGACATTTAATTAATGCAATTAATATTTTAATCACCCTAGAATGTGAGTGTCCTAGACTTTTAGGCTAGGACCCATTCACCCAAGGTCAAATCGGTCCCCTTTAAGTTCTAGGGCCAATTTTTAAATATTTTTTTGGTGGTATTTTAATGATTCGAATTCAATATGTTATTCTCAGCTTTTGGAATCTAATTTTGGGAAATTAGATAAACACCTATAAATACATGGTCTTTTTATCAATTCTAATCTAACACTTGCGTAAGTGCAAAAGGATGGGGGCCAAAAGGGGGATTAAGTGGCCGTTTTTTTTTTTTTTTTTTTTTTTTTCTGAAATAAAGAAATACTGACCTTGGATGTGAAATTGAGGATAGTTACACTCAAAATTTGAGATGCAACAAAAACAAGGATTGTAGTGCTCTAATTCTACTTTCTAAACTACTAGTTTATTTTGAAAATGGTTGAGATTAAGGGGTTCAAAAGAGGGATGCAAAAAAATTGGTGTTGTTTTTTCAAAAAAAGCATAATATAGCAAATTTTGTGCGTACCTAGCATGGTGACCTTTTTTTTAGTATTTTTAAAATCACTCTAGTGAGAAATTAGCTAACAATATGTAGTTTATGCATGATTGTTCTGATAAATTTTTAATAAATATTTGATTTTTTACTAATTTTCAAAGTGGAGACTTCCTAAAAAATAGAATTTTGGTCGTGCTACTCCTACAAATTTTGGAAACTAATTGATTTTTTTTAAAAAAAATTGTAGAATGGAGTCTAGTTTCTAAAAATTTAATTTATTTGAAATTTTGATGAATAGTTAATTTATAACAAAAAAACACCAAACACTACTTTTTTCCAAAAAGAGACGCAAACAAAAGAAATTATAGATGAAAGGCTTAACATTGTCTAAAAATGAAAAAAATTACATCGTTGGATAGCTAAGAGAGAGTCTAACATTACCCAAGTGCTTTATTTGTTCAACATTGAAACACATTCAATCTTGACTGTAAGCACAAACTTGATTATATGAAATACTATAGAATTTGCAAAAACATGTCTCTGGTCATTGGGAAGACCCTCCAAGCCTTTGGGTTGGTATTCCAAGGAAAATACCAAGCCTAAGGCTTGGGGATTCCAAAAGCAAGATATAATGTGAGTGTTTTATAACATAAGCGCATTATAACACACACACCTTATAACACATACGTGTTATATCATGAGCGCATTATAACACGATTGCATTATATCTTAGTTTTGACATATTTTTTTTCATTTGTGTCGGACATGTCTAGTAGGACATAGCACGAGTATGGTATAACATGCTCACATTATGTCTTTCTCTATGTTAAATGCTACTATATTGAATGTATGCTTATATATTTGTATGTTTGTATGTACATGTATGCTTGCATTTCATGTATGTATCTATGTATGCATGCTTGTATGTATGTATGTATTCTTGTATGTATGTATCAATCCATGTATCTACATATGCCTATATGTATGTAAGATTGTATCTATACATATGTACATGTATGCTTGTATGTATGTAGGATTGTATGTACATGTGTATTATGCTTGTATGTATGTATGTATTTATGTATGTATTTAGAGGGAGGGATAATTTTAAGAGAGAGAGTTTTCTAGGTAGGGTGGGACAGAGAGGGAGGGAGAGACCTAAGAGAGAGAGAGAGGTAGTGAGAGAGAGTCTTGAGAGAAGGAGAGGGGGTGGAAGGGAGATTTTAAGAGAGAGGGAGTGGGAGAGAAGGGGTTGGAGTGAAAGGAACTTAGCTAGGTAGGGTGGGAGGGATAGATGGAGAGAGAGAGAGACATAGGGTGGCAGACAGAGAATTAAGAGAGAGGGAGAGAGAGAGGGGGGAGAGAGGGAGAGAGAGAGTTATGTAGATAGGGTGCTAGAGGGAGAGACTTGAGAGATAGGTAGTGAGAGAGAGTGTGAGAGAGAGGGAGTGGGAGAGAGAGGGAGTGTGAGTGAGAGACCTAAGAGAGGGAGATGGTGTAGAAGGGAGTGGCCTAAGAGAGGGAGAGATAGAGGGGGGTTGAGTGAGAGGGAAATACCTAGGTAGGGTGGGAGGGATAGATAGAGAGAGGAGGGAGAGCGATAGAGAGAGTTACCTAGGTAGGGTGCCAGAGGGAGAGAACTAAGAGATATATGGGGTGGGAGGGAGAGACTTGAGAGAGAGGGAGAGAGAGGGAGTGATGGAGAGGCAGTGGGATGGAGATAGAGAGAGTGGTAGGGTTTGATTGAGTGAGAGGTATGTAGAAAGAGGGAGAGGGTAGATAGAGACAATTATATAGGGTAGGAGAGAGGGAGGGAGAGAGTGGTGTGATGTATAGATAGAGAGAAATGGATAGGTGTCGAGGATATAGGGTTGAGGGATTAGGTTTTGAGGGTAGAGGGTATTGTTGGCAAAACAAGGACAGACAATTGATAGGGGGGTGAATTATTTTTCACAAAATAATTAAAATTTTAATACTTAGCTTAACTTAATCTTAGATCTGATGAATGAATAGTAAACCATAAAAAAAACACATCAGAAACACAGATAACACCAAGATTTTTATGTGGAAACCCTATTAGGGGAAAAACCATGGTGGATGTTAGTCCATAATTTCATACCCTATTAAAAGTATAATGAAAAATGATGGGAATGCACATGCACTGCGGCACACTACCTAGAGCTCATTGCTCAAATACAATAGGGCTCACTTCCTAAGGAATACAGAGCAATTAGGATTAGATCTACAGGGTATGAACTAAGAAAATAGCTTCTACAAAAGCTTGATTACAATTCCAGTTAAGCATAGAAAACCTTATTCACACTTCACTCAAAAATTTTCTCACTCTACTCTGCAATCAAATGAATAGATCAATATTCACATACTTTCTCTTCTCTGGATTTCCTTCACTTCATGCACACTAACTTTGCACAAAAAATCACTCTTATATATCCGCAACATGGAATTACATTAACAACTTCGTCGGCCAAGGATATAAAACATATTTGCAATGTTGGCCAAATTAACAAATAAATTTTCAATGTGAATCATACATTGTCAGCTAATATTATGATGTGAACCAAAACAATATCCTTGAGCACGCCAAAAATTCAAATTTTAATCTCAAAGGATTCGCAACACATTACAACCACTATGTTGGCCAAGAACATGAAAACCCGAACACACATGAGAAAAATCTTTGACCACAAACATACTGATCAACATGGATGTACAAAAAGGATGGAGAATGATCTAGAAGCGTCCAAAAACAACAATAACTAATAGAGAAACATCCAAAACAATAGAAATTACCAGAATCACATAAACTTCAATCAAGAACACTAACTCTAGCCAGAAAAACATTGTCAAAATACATTTGTTCATAACACAATCAAATCTTCATGCGAGCCTCTAAAAATTTTGATGGATAAACTACATACTCTTAGAAATAAATCCTTTAGTCCACAACAACATTGATCTTCAACATACTGAGCAAGACACCTTCAAGACCTTCGTTGTGCCACTGGCAATTTGCATCTTTTTCTTTAACAATTTTATCAATATCCTCAACATGTATAGCCTTTAATACAATAATGCTAATAGTGTTGATATCAATGAAAACCACATATTAGCAACACAATCACAGAATCCAACAATCTTCCCCTTTGGAACTTATGGCAACACATGATATGAAAAACACCATTAACCCAACTCACAATCAACACTTACTCCCCCTTAGATTCTGACTCAATTTCTCCTCAACTCATTCACATGACTCTTCTCCCACATAACTCTTCTCCCCAGATAATCACCAGTCTTTCAGATAACTCTTCTTCCCCTTTGAAATCAATGGAAAAGATAAACATTATCTTCCCACATACAAGCTCTGAACCACATATTTTCACATCTGACTACTCCCCCTGAGTAGCAGCCAGGAAAACATCAATCTAGATCATGAAATATCTATGAAGCATATGGATTAATGCAAGAAAATGCATCTTTAGTTCATATCATGAGGGGTAATTACACCTAGCATCCCTCTAAGATACTCAAAAGTATCCTTTGGTAATGGCTTAGTGAAAATTTTTGCAACCTATTCTTTGGTAGGCACATACTCCAATCTAACTTCTTTCTTATTCACTTTCTCCCTTAAGAGGTGAAACTTGATTGATATATGCTTGGTCTTAGAGTGTAGCACCAAATTATTTGATATGTTAATTGTACTTGAATTTTCACAGTATATGGCAATAGGATCATCATATATTACTCTGATATCTTTTAGCATCTATTTCATCCACGTCACTTGAGTACAATTATTTGCAGTAGTAATATACTCTGCCTCAATAGTAGATAGAGAAATGGAATTCTACTTCTTACTCAACCAAGATACCATCTTCTTCCCTAGGAAGAAGGCACCAACACTAGTAATCTTCTTGTCATCTACATCTATTTCCCAATCTGCATCACTATATGCACTTAATGTAATATCATCATCCTTAGGATACCAAAGCCCAAAATTAATTGTTCCTTTAAGATATCTACAAATTATCTTTACAACAGTCACATGAGATTCTTTTGGATCAGCCTGAAATCTAGCAACCATACACACAACATTCATGATGTCTAGTCTAGTATGAGTTAAATAGAGCAATCCACCAATCATTGACTTGTATCTTTTTTTATTTTCCTTAGGAGAATCATCATTCTATGTTAACTTGCATTCAGTTACCATGGGTGTACCAACAAGCTTTGAATCCTCCATGCCAAACTTCTTCAACAAATCTCTCACATATTTGGACTAAGATATGAAAATACCATTGTCTAACTGCATAACTTGTAATCCCAAAAATAACTTCATCTCTCCAATCATACTCATTTCAAATTCACTCTTTATTTCATTAGCAAACTTCATACATAGATTATCATCTCCTACAAAAATAATGGAATCAACAAAGACTTCAATGATCAACTCTTTATTATGATCCTATTTAAAATACAAGATGCTATCAATAGTACCTTTATTGAATCCAAGATTTAATAAGTATGTATCTAGTCTAGCATACCAGGCTCTGGGGGCTTGCTTGAGTCCATACAGAGCTTTCTTTAATTGAAAAACCATCTCCTCCTTATCATTCAGTTGAAATCCATTTGGATGTTCAACATATACCTCTTCTTCTAGCTCACCATTTAGAAAAGTTGAATTCACATCCATTTGGTAGACTTTATGATCCAGTGGACATTTTTCAATGAAAATTGAAGTGTCTTATTTTTCTCCAGAATCTACACCATCAGAAAGAGCTCAGCGTCCTGATTCCAACGCAACTTGAACGGAGCAAAAAGGAGTCCGTTTGCACGAGTTATGGCCAGTCAAACCTTTGGTCAAACTGGAATCAGAAGGCGTCCAGGAAGCAAAAAAATGATGTCATCAAAAGTTTTCAAAGTCGGCATCATCGGGAAGAGCTCGTTGCAAGCTTTCCAACGCAACTCGTTTCGTTGAAATCCGACATCGGAGGCTCAAGATACAGCTGGTCAAAGTTTCAGGTTTGACTTGTGGAGTGAGGTACACTGATGACGTCATCATCCGTACAGAGGATGTCAGCATCGTACAAGATGATGTCAGAAATCCTACAGAATCCGATGTGGACCAACCGGGTGTTGACACGTGGCAGTCCGTACATCCGTACACACAGTCAGCATTGAGGTTGCAGCATGGTCAGCATCCAGTCAGCAGTCCGTACGCCATGTCATCATCCGAGTCAGCAAGCTAGTCAGCATGTCACATCATCATCCTAGTTGGCAGACACGTCATCAGTTTACACAGTCAGCATCCTAGTCACTATCCATGTCAGCCTGACACGTCAGCTTCCATGTATGCATGTGAGTCAGCAGGTACGTCATCGGGATTATCCAGTTAGCGCCTGCCACGTGGCACCCTCCTGGTGTGACACGTGGCTTTCTGTTTCTCCTCGGTCGGCGTGGTTGAAAAGTTTGTTAGTTTATTAAAAGGTTATGGGTTGGAGTCGAACCCCAAACCTCACACTTAATACAACGTCCTCCTACCAATGCGCCACCAAATCTGCGCTTAACTATGTGTATGCGTCGGTTGATTTTGTTGTTAAAAAGTTGGTGAATGGCTATTAAAAGCCAGCGGCGGGGGTTGAACCCCCAACCGCCGGCCTCCCAAAATTATCAACCACCACTGAGCCATCGCGGGAGTTAAGAATATGTGTGGCGGTTGTTTCTTTTGTTTAGTTTTAAAACCGAATACTTTTAAAAAATAAAACCAACTCCCTCCAAATTTTAAACAAACTCCTAAATTTGAAATTTAAACAAACAGCAATCTCCCAAATTTTGTAAAGCCCGAGTCAAGAATATAAGGGCTAAAATATTGTTAAAGATTTTATGTATTTTAGAATGATTTAGGGGATTTATATGCAAATAAAGGAGGATTTTTCAAGTATTTTTACTATGTAAGGGGGATTTGGTGTTTGAAAATGTAAAAATGGGAGATAGGGAGAATATTGCAAAATCAATTGGTTAAAGACCAATTTGAGCAAATTATTTGTATAAAAAGGGGTGTAAGAGGAGAGTTGAATCCAAGTTTCTTTCAAGTGACGAAGTCTTGAAGCTGTGGAGATAATCGGAAGAGAGGTCTTGTAGAGATTCCATTCTCACACGTCAGAGCGCTGTTATGCTGCCGAAGTGCTTGGAGAATGATTGTGGTGCTTTGTAATCGATTTTGGAGTTAATCGGATCAGTCTCTCTATTGGAGTGGACCCGGAGACGTAGTCATTTTCGTGACGAACTCCGTTATCAACTGTTTGCACTTCTCTTCTTCTCTCTCTTTCTGTCTCTCATTTCCGTCCTTTCTGTTAAATCACCTTGTTATTACTTTCATTTTGTTATTTCCATAAGTTAATTTTGATTTAATTAACTTGGAATAATCATTGTAAAAGCATTGAAAAAGTTAAGCATTTAAATACTACAATCTAGTCTAGATCCTATACAGATCAAGTTGGTATCAGAGCCTAGTCAGCTATTATTGCAGTTATTTGTTTTTGAATGCTAACGAGATCCAGGATTCAGAAGGGTGAAGGCAAGCTCGAAGACTTTGATCCTGAGATCGGGAAGCGTAAAACATTTCTGAAGATGTCAGTTTCTGGAATGGAGGTTCCTGAAGAAATCAGTGAGCAGGAGTTTCAAAGAGCATTCCTCGAGATGAAGGCAAAGGTGGACATACTTTTTCAGGAGAGACAAGAACGGAAGGAACGTGAAGAAGGTTCGTCGAAGCAAGAAGATCGCAAAGACAAGAAAGGGAAACAACCTGGAGATGGTGGCAAGAAACTAGATCATCCCTTTTCTTCTTCTCCTCCCTCTTCTCCTTCTCCTTCTTCTCCATCTTCTCCTCATTCTATTTCTTCTAATCCTTTCAAAAGTGGGTATAAACCTAAGGTAAAACTTGATGTAAAATTTGATTTGCCTAAATATTGTGGTGAACTTAATGCTGAGAAATTGGATGATTGGATTCAACAAATAGAGGTCTACTGTAGAGTCCAGAACCTATTAGATGATGTTGATAGGATCCAATTAGCTACTCTTCGTTTAGGAGGTACAGCCTTAACTTGGTGGGAGAGTAAGTATAAGGCAGAAGTTTCACAACATGGTAGAGTCAGTTTAACTTGGGCAAAATTTATTAATGCACTTAGGAAGCAATTTTATCCCTTAGGACATATGCAACAGTTAATGATGGACTGGAAAATGTTTAGGCAAGGGAAAGGTCAAACTGTCCAAGAGTACACCCATGAATTCAGGAAAAGGGCTATTGCTTTGAATGTTCCTTTGTATACCCAGGACACGTTGTTGAAGTACATAGGAGGTCTACATTCCTACCTTAGGCATTCCATCTTGGTATTGAACCCTTGTAATTTGGATGAAGTGTCTGTTCAAGCTACACACTTAGAGTCAAGGGGTAAAGGATCTTTTATTGATAATGATGTAAAGAAATCTTCTAAGAATGCTGAGACAGGGAAAGGAAAGAAGGCAGCTACAGTCAAGAAGGATGAGAAACTTTCTTGCACTCATTGTGACAAGGAAGGTCATGATGAAGATCACTGCTGGAAGTTACATCCCGAATTGAAACCTAAGTGGGCTCAAAGACGTAATCAGAAACAGAAGGGTAAGGAGAAAGCCATGAATGTTGTTATGGATCTTGGTTCAGATTCAGATGGTGAGACTAAGATAACAGTGATGGGTCTAAAAGGTAAAGCTCCTATTTCTGGTGTTTCTGTTCATAGTTGTGCTTCTTCATCTAAAGATAATGATTTCTCTGAAGATGTGAAAAGGAATGAGCTTTTTCATTTAAGGGTTGGTGCTAAGAACACTAAAATTGATGCACTCATAGATAGTGGTTCACAAGTTAATTTGATTTCAGAAAGTGTTGTAAAGAACTTGGGATTAAAAACTACACAACATAAGAAACCTTATCCACTAGATTGGATTTGTGAAAATGACAAGTTACAAGTAACGAAACAATGCACCTTAAGGTTCACAATCACTAGTAAATTTGTGGATGAAGTACAGTTTGATGTAGTTCCATTGGATATCTGTGGGATAGTGCTTGGAAGCCCTTATTTATATGACAGGAAAGCTATTTTCTACAGGGAAAAGAATCATTATCACTTGTTTAAGGATGGCATTCAGTATATTATACATTCTCACAGGATTAAGACTGATCAATCTTTTGCAAATACAGGGCAGTTAAAGAGGGTAATTAATGCAAGTAAAGAATTAACTCTTATGTCTGTCAGTACAGGTGATTCTACACTTGAACTTGGAGTAGCTAACCAGGGTCAGATGTTGCAGGATGCACTTGCAGTACAGCATGAGAAAAAGATGATTGAAAGCATTGATGAATCCTTGGGTAAAAATGTTCCTGTTGTAAAGGATCGAATTGTTGTTGACTTATTTTCTTTCATTTCTGCATTGGTTTTTAGCTTGATGCTAGTCAATTTTTGTTGGTTAGTGGCTACGACATTTGATGTAGAAGTTTATGGAAGTGATACAATAATGTTTATGTTCAACAACATTGTTGCAGTCTTCATTGTGCTTGTGAGCCAGGTATTCAGATGTACATAGGATACAGGACAAGTGGGGAGGTCAGGTCCTCACTTATTGTCAGAGTAAATGCCACTTTTGGAGGTCCAAAAGGTCTTCAGTGGGGAGGCCTGATCCGGTGGACATTTTTCAATGAAAATTGAAGTGTCTTATTTTTCTCCAGAATCTACACCATTAGAAAGAGCTCAGCGTCCTGATTCCAACGCAACTTGAACGGAGCAAAAAGGAGTCCGTTTGCACGAGTTATGGCCAGTCAAACCTTTGGTCAAACTGGAATCAGAAGGCATCCAGGAAGCGAAAAAAATGATGTCATCAAAATTTGTCGAAGTCGGCATCATCGGGAAGAGCTCGTCGCAAGCTTTCCAACGCAACTCGTTTCGTCGAAATCCGACATCGGAGGCTCAAGATACAGCTGGTCAAAGTTTTAGGTTTGACTTGTGGAGTGAGGTACACTGATGACGTCATCATCCGTACAGATGATGTCAGCATCGTACAAGATGATGTCAGCAATCCTGCAGAATCTGATGTGGACCAACCGGGTGTTGACACGTGGCAGTCCGTACATCCGTACACACAGTCAGCGTTGAGGTTGCAGCATGGTCAGCATCCAGTCAGCAGTCCGTATGCCATGTCATCATCCGAGTCAGCAAGCTAGTCAGCATGCCACGTCATCATCTTAGTTGGCAGAAACGTCATCAGTTTACACAGTCAGCATCCCAGTCACTGACCACGTCAGCTTCCATGTATGCATGTGAGTCAGCAGGTACGTCATCGGGATTATCCAGTTAGCGCCTACCACGTGGCACCCTCCTGGTGCGACACGTGGCTTTCTGTTTCTCCTCGGTCGACGTGGTTGAAAAGTTTATTAGTTTAATAAAAGGTTATGGGTTGGAGTCGAACCCCAAACCTCACACTTAATACAACGTCCTCCTACCAATGCGCCACCAAATCCGCGCTTAACAATGTGTATGCGTCGGTTGATTTTGTTGTTAAAAAGTTGGTGAATGGCTATTAAAAGCCAGCGGTGGGGGTTGAACCCCCAACCGCCGGCCTCCCAAAATTATCAACCACCACTGAGCCATCACGGGAGTTAAGAATATGTGTGGCGGCTGTTTCTTTTGTTTAGTTTTAAAACTGAATACTTTTAAAAAATAAAACCAACTCCCTCCAAATTTTAAACAAACTCCTAAATTTGAAATTTAAACAAACAACAATCTCCCGAATTTTGTAAAGCCCGAGTCAAGAATATAAGGGCTAAAATATTGTTAAATATTTTATGTATTTTAGAATGATTTAGGGGATTTATATGCAAATAAAGGAGGATTTTTCAAGTATTTTTACTATGTAAGGGGGATTTGGTGTTTGAAAATGTAAAAATGGGAGATAGGGAGAATATTGCAAAATCAATTGGTTAAAGACCAATTTGAGCAAATTATTTGTATAAAAAGGGGTGTAAGAGGAGAGTTGAATCCAAGTTTCTTTCAGGTGACGAAGTCTTGAAGCTGTGGAGATAATCGGAAGAGAGGTCTTGTAGAGATTCCATTCTCGCACGTCAGAGCGCTGTTATGCTGCCGAAGTGCTTGGAGAATGATTGTGGTGTTTTGTAATCGATTTTGGAGTTAATCGGATCGGTCTCTCTATTGGAGTGGACCCGGAGACGTAGTCATTTTCATGACGAACTCCATTATCAACTGTTTGCACTTCTCTTCTTCTCTCTCTTTCTGTCTCTCATTTCCGTCCTTTCTGTTAAATCACCTTGTTATTACTTTCATTTTGTTATTTCCATAAGTTAATTTTGATTTAATTAACTTGGAATAATCATTGTAAAAGCATTGAAAAAGTTAAGCATTTAAATACTGCAATCTAGTCTAGATCCTATACAGATCACTTTATAGTTCTTATATGCAGCATAAGCAAGAAATAATCTTACAGCGTCAATTCTAGCAACAGGGGAAAAAGTTTCTTCCAAATCAATACCTTCCATTTGTGAATACCCTTTACATACTGGTCTTGCTTTATTTTGGACTACTTCACCTTGTTCATTCACCTTATTCCAAAAGACCCATTTAGTACCAATCATATTTTTGTCTTTAGGTCTGGGAACAAGTATCCATGTATCACTCTTTTCAATCAACATCAATTCTTCCTTCATAGCTTCCATCTAGTGTTGATCATTGCAAGCTTCATTGACATCTTTAGATTCAATCTTTGAATTCAGGCAATACTCTTATGTAATCCTTCTTCTAGTTTGCACTCCTTTATTCTTGTCTCCTATAATTTGATTTTTAGAATGATCTAGCTTTATATACCTTGAAATCTTAGGATTCTCTTGCACTTTTGGTTCTTTTGTTCTTTCTTTTGCACTTGCACTTGTCTCTCCTTACTAAATTTCTTGATTTACCAGAACAATTTGAAGTTGATTTTGTGTCTGAGAATTCTTCCCTTTGTCTATACTATCTTCCTAGTTATCTGAATCATATCCACAGTATCTAGATGATCTAGTAGAGTCCTCATCAACTCTGACATTTGCACTCTCAACCATTTTTCTCAATCTTCTATTATAGCACTGGTATGCTTTTCTTTAAATAGTAGAGTAACCTAGAAATATTCCTTCATCGCTTCTTGCATCAAACTTTCCTATGTCCTCATCTCTCTTAATATAACACTTTCTTCCAAAGATCTTGAAATATTTAACAGTGGGCTTATAACCAAACCATAGTTCAAAAGAAGTCTTACCAGAATTACCATTGACATTTACCCAGTTTAAACTATACACATCAGGGCTTACAGCTTCACTCCCATAGATGTGAGGCACATTTCCTTCTATCATCATTGTTTTAGCAACATTCATAATTGTTCTGTTCTTTCTCTTTGCAACTCCATTCCATTAAGGGGATTAGGGAGTGGATAATTGTATTTTGATTCCATGCTCTTCATAGAAGGAATTGAAATCCCTTGAGGTGAACTCACCACCTTTGTCTAACCTTAAGCATTTGATTTTCAAACCTTTCACATTCTCTGCCATATCGTTGAAACTTTTGAACTTCTCTAATGCTTCACATTTTTCTCTTAAGAAAGCAACCTATATCATTCTAGATTAATCATCAATAAGCAACATAAAGTACCTTTCTCCATGAAGACTTCTGACTCTAGAGGGACTGCATAGATCAGTATGCACCAACTCTAGTAATCCATTAGAATGATGTTGTTTACTTTGAAAAGAAACTCTAGTCTGTTTTCCCATCTAACATTCCTTGCAAATTGTGTTAGTAGGATTTCCTAGCTTAGGTAGATCTCTTACTACTTGAGTGGAGCTTACTATAACAATGTTGTCAAAATTTACATGACACAGCCTCCTATGCCATAACCAACTTTCATCCACTTGAGCAATTAAACAACTTTCACTAGCAGCATTCAGGTGAAAATATTACCTTTTTTCTTTTTACCTAAAGCAATTACATTTCCAGAACTTCCAAGTATCCTACATCTTCCACCTCTGAACTGAAGATCATAACCCTTGTCCACCATCTATCCAACACTCAATAGGTTGTGCTTCAATCCTTCAACATAAATAACATCATCAGTGTTATGTTTACCACCAAGACAAATAGATCCTCTGCCACAAATCACACCAACATTGTTATCTTTGAATCTTACAACCCCACCATCATATTTTTCTAGACTTACAAATTTTATTTTGTCACATGATGTGAGAATCCACTGTCAATGACCCACTCATCCTTGTCTTCAATTCGGGCTATGAGAGCTTTCTCAACTTTAGTAGATTCAGTAGCCACCAAACCATTTTCCTTGATAGCAAGGAACACCCATTCATCTTCATTTCCATTCTCTTTATCAGACTCTTCATTAGTCACTCTTTCAACATAGTAACATTTCTTTTGAAATCTAGATTTGTTAAGCTTAGACCTAGGAACTCTTTTAGGTCATCTTAATGCAAAATGATCTATTTTATTGCAAGAGAAACATTTAATAGGCAACATTCCTTTATACTTACCTTGTCCTATTCCTTCTTTCTTCACAATCAATGCTTCCAAATCTTCAACCTCTCTTCTTCTTCAAGTTGATTCATTTCTTCCTCATACTTGAATGAATTTCTAGAACACTCTCCTAGATCATATATTTGCTTGTTTCTTCCAGAAACAAAAGCCTTAGATGTAGATTCAGTCTTAGGGCTAGAATCACCAAATTCACTTAACTCAAAAGCAACAAGTTTACCAATTAGTGTATCTCTTGTCACATTCATCAATAATTTGATTTCTTCAATAGCATGAGCCTTTGCTTTGTAAGAGGGATACAATGATCTGAGTACTTTAGGTACAATTTCTTCGTCTTCAAGGGTACCATTGACACATCTAATACCCAAAACTAGTTCATTTACTCTTTTCATAAAAGAAGAAATATTTTTGATCTTCACCCATCTTCAAATTTTCATACTTGCCTTTCAAACTTTGTAGCTTAGTAATCATCGTATGTGCATCTCCTTCATACAAAGTCTCCAGCTTCTTCCAGATCTCATGAGCTATCTTCAAACCTATCACATTTGTCATTTTTGAATCTGTCAGAGCACTCAACAAAGATTCCATAGCCCTGATGTTATTCTCAGCCTCTTTAACCTCATTAGGAGTGGAAGGTCCATTCTGATGAATAACATATCTATTATTTGTAATCTTCCAAAAGGATTCACCAATACACCTCAAATGACACTCCATCCTAGCTTTCCATAATGAATAGTTTGTTCCATCAAATCTAGGACTATCCTTCTTTTACGATGCCATCTCAGATCACCTCAAGCTTTTAAATTTCTTTAGAGGAACCCACTCGGATACCAATTGTTAGAAAAAAAAAAGGATAGAAAACTAAGAGGGGGGTGAATCAGTTGTCATGGAATAATTAAACTTTTCAAACTTAACTTAATCTTAGATCTAATGAATGAACAATAAACCATAAACAATCAACACATCAGAAACATAGAGAACACAAAGATTTTTATGTGGAAACCCTATTAGGGGAAAAACCATGGTGGATGTTAGTCCACAATATTATACCCTGTTAGAATTATAATAAAAAATAACGAGAATGCACATGGATCTAGGCACACTACCTAGAGCTCAATGCTCAAATACAAGAGGGATCACTATCCAAAGAATACAAAGCAATTCAGATTAGATCCATAGGGTAAGAACTGAGAAAATAGATTCTACAAAAGCCTAATTACAATTCGAGTTAAGCAAAAAAAACCTTCTTCACACTTTGTTCAAATTTTTTCAATCTACTGTACAATTGAATGAATATATCAATATTCACACACTTTATCTTCTTTGGATTTTCTTTGCTTCACACACACTAACTTCACACAAACAATCACTCTTATATATCCGCAACATGGAATTATATTAACAACTTCGTCGGCCAAGGATATAAAACATATTTGTAATGTCGGCCCAAATTAACATATAAATTTTCAATGTGAATCATACACCATCGGCTAATATTATGATTCAACCAAAAAAAAATATCCTCAAGTGTGCCAAACATTAAAATTTCAATCTCCAAGGATTCAGAACACATTACAACCACTATGTCAGCCAAAAACATGAAAACCCGAACACACATGAGAAAAATCTTTGACCACAAACACATCAGAAAACCCAGACATAAAACAAGGATAAAGAATGATCTAGAAGCATCCATAAACAATAAGAACTAACAAAGAAACATCTACAACAATAGAAATTACCAGAATCACATAAAATTCAATCAAGAACACTAACTGTAGCCACATAAACACTATCAAAATGTATTTGTTCATAACACAATCAAATATTCACATGAACCTCTAAAACTTCCAGTGGATAAATTGGATACTCTCATAAATAAACCCTTTAGTCCACAACAACTGATCTTCAATGTACTAAGCGAGACACCTTCAAGACCTTCACTGTACCACTAGCAATCTGCATCTTTCGAGCTTTAACAAATTTCTCAATATCCTCGACATATACAACCTTCAATACAATAATTTTAATAGTGTTGACATCAATGAAAACCACATATTAGAAACACAACCATAGTAGCCAACAGGTATTGGGTTGAGGGTAGAGGGTAGAAGGTTTAAGGCTTTAGGGTTAAAGGGTTTAGGGTTGAGGGTTTAGGGTTGAGGGTTGAGGGTTGAGGGTATAGCTTTGAGGGTATATGGTTGAAGGATTAGGATGAGGGTCCAATGTAAAGGGTAGAGGGTATAGGGGTTGAGGGTTTAGGGTTTCATGGTTTAGGTTTGATGTTTTAATGTATAGGGTAGAGGGTTTAATGTTTTAGGGGGTTGATCCCACAAAGTTGGTTTATAATTTCTGGGAGATTCTGATTTTTGTTGAAATCACATATTTTTAGAAAATATAATAATTTAAGCCTTAGAAATTTCCATTTAAAGCATTCCAATTGAAGAGGGTTTCATCAAACTACCTTAGATCAAACACCCTTGGATAAAATCCCACTAATTTTAAACCATACCTATAATAGAGTCTCCTTTACACCTATCAAAATGCTGATAAAAAACCACTTTTGATTTACCTTTTAGGGGATCAAATGAATTCATTTAAAATTTATTTTTTGTAAGTATGTAGTCCTTATAATTATCTTACCAAAAAGTATAATTTTAAATAAATTTAATTTTATTATGATATTTATTTTTTATTTCTTGTGAATGTAGGTTTTTCACTGAAAATCAAGCTCTCTGTTCTGCAAATGTGGAAAAATAGCATATTATCAAATTTTTTTTTTGAAAAATATGAGTGCACTAGATATTTAAGTCCTTGATCCAACAAAAATAAATAAATTGAATTTCGATACATACAAAAAAAGTTATGCGTTATACGGTCATGCTATGTCTGAATTATAATTTGTTTGACTTCAAAACTTGATTAAAGAAAAAATATTTAATAAAAAACTATCTAACCAAGTGGAAGCACTGGATATCAGAGTTACAAATCTAAACTTGAAAGAATTATAATTTATCCTTCATGGAAAAAAGTTATGTGTTATACGGTGAGCGTCACTTTTTAAAAATATTGTTTTCTAGAAAAAAACTAGTTTTCGAGAAAAAAACTAGTTTTCGAGGGAGATGGAAAAAGAAGTGCAATGTGATTCCAAAAATTTTGAAAAAAATATATTAGAATCTATAAAAAAAATTTCACAAAACTCTAGTTTGCATCATCTTCAAATTCCTCATGGTTTGGAAACCATAGGTGCCCGAAAGTGAAGATTTAGTTAAAAAAAATTATTTCAGTTTCTAGTTTGGCCAA
Source organism: Sequoia sempervirens (assembly GCA_007258455.2). Classification (NCBI taxonomy): domain Eukaryota; kingdom Viridiplantae; phylum Streptophyta; class Pinopsida; order Cupressales; family Cupressaceae; genus Sequoia; species Sequoia sempervirens. Next base: position 275,873,328 of record VDFB02373365.1, read on the forward strand.
AAATTGTAAACCACTATTGTGGTATCACCCAAGGTTTAAGCATTGAGGGTTGAGGGTTTAAGGTTGATGGTAGAGGATGAAGGGTATAGGGTTGAGGGATTAAGGTTTAATGGTTGATGGTTGAGGGTAGAGGGTTTAGGGTTTAAGGGTTGAGGGATTAAGGGTTGAGGGTTTAGGGATTAGGTAAATGGTTTTCTTGGGTTTAAGGGTTGAGGGATTATGGTTAAGGATAGAGGGTATTGGGTTGAGGGTAGAGGGTAGAGGGTAGAGGGTATATGGTTTAAGGGTTTAGGGTTTAAGGGTTGAGGGTTGATGATTTATGGTTTAGGGTAGATTGTTTAAGGGTTTAAGGGTTGAGGGTTTAAGGTTGAGGGATTAGGGTAGAGAGGGAGGGATGGATGGATGGAGATATGGAGGGAGAAGTGAGATAGAAAGGAGAGAAGAGGAGGGAGGGACAAATATATATGAGGGTTGAGGATCCAATGTATAGGGTAGAGGGTTGAGAATTGAGGGTATAGGGTTGAGGACCTATATAGTTAATGGTTTAGAGTATTGGGTTGAGGCTATAGGGTTGAGGATTAGGGTTGAGGTTACATATGGTTGAAGGATTAGGGTTGAGGGTCACATTTTGTATATGATACATAGGGTATCATATTTTGTACATAGTCACAGTTGGACTCCTCAACAATTCTGATCCAATCAAGTACCTAATGAAAACTATGAGGTTTCAATTCTTTTGACAAGGTAGTTAGCCCTGCCTCAAAGATTTCACAAAATAAATAAATGCATGCTTAATCCTTAGGTCTAAATTTTTTGGGGACTTCCAACAAGGCATCTAGAAACCTTGAGAACAAATCATAGGGTGATTCTCCATTTTTCCTCTTCATGTTAGACAATTCTTGAACAAAAGATATCTGATCAACTTTGCTCAAATTTTGTTGATGTTCAACTTGGAGCTCACTGTGATTTGTGTGTTGTAGTGATGGAAAAATTAGAACAGCATTAGCATCATGATCTTGGAAATCATTTCTATTTTCTGATCCATGAATTCCATTGGCATGAGGTGTACTAGGATAACCAACACTTGCAACAATGTATCCTTTCATCATTGAATATTTCATATTGTTCTCAATATTGATGGCCATTTGATACACCTGATGTAATGTTGTAGGCTCTTTATCTCTTAGTAGATAGTCATTTCTTTATCAAATGCATTGAAGTATAAAATCAAACATACTACATTACTTAGTACCATACCTTTAGGAATATCCCTCGATATTCTAGTAAATATCTAGTTAAATGTTGGGATTAGCTCATCCTCTTCTTTCTCAATATTCATAAATTTATTAAGCATGGAACTAGAATTGATTCTTTCACCAATTTACTCTAGGAACACTGCTTTTAACTCACTCCAAGAATAAATAGAGCAGGTTGGTATATCAAAGAACTAGTCCCTTACATCTCCTTTGAAAGATTGAATAAATAATCTCATAACCACATCCTCATGATCTATCTCATAGTCATCCATTAGATTGTTAAATTCTTGCAAATGCTTATTTGTTGACTAACACATTGTACCACTAAACTTTGGTAAATATTCCCTGATGTTAGATGGAATAAAATTTAGGTAACCATTAATTCCAATGAAATTAATGGCTTTATATCTTTCAGAGTTAAAACTTCTCTTACAACCTAACTGGAGCTGATTACAAACCATGGTTGCACTAAGCACCATACAAAGGTGTATATATTGATGATATACTTTCTTATACTCTTACAATATTTTCATATCAACATTGTAATTACAGAAAGTACATCTAAGTTCTTTTACAACATAATCTTAAGCTTTTATAATGTAGATTTCTATCTTGATTTGCTTAAGATCTTCTGAATGATTTTCTCCAAGAATAATTTATACTTCACCTCATAGTAGATTTTGCAATCTAGTAATATAGAAGTATACAAAACAAATCATTACCATTCCCTCTTTTAGTGCTTATTCACTTAATAGGGAATCAAATTTTTTTGAGTCTTTCAAATGTGATCTTCATATACAGAATGTATGCTTCTTGAAAACCAAAATATGAAGAATACTTGGATATATTGAAACTGTTGTAGATTTTTCTTCCTAATTGGAAATATTGTAGATATTAAATTATCTTCACATATTCAATAGGTTCTTTAGATAGAGTCGCCACCTCTCTTCATAGAGGATTGAACTTCAAGCAACATGAAGCTCCTTTTAAGAATGAATCTCATTTTGGATCTTTTCCCACAATAGAGTCACACATAAATTCTTTGACATCACTACAATAGAAAAAATTCCAGGTCTAAAAATTTCTTAATATCTAAACTAGATGTCCAAACTCACCAAACTCTTGACTCTTAAGGCTAGATGTGTTGCAAAGACAGTTGTCGTCAGACCAAAAGATGAACCTGTTAATGTCTGATACAACCGCTGGATTTATATGAGACCAAGATCCAGTGGAGGTGGTTAAACCATGTCACAAAGCCCATGTGCCACACTAGACTACACCTACCATAGGAAGAGGAGACCAAGGGTCACACCTTCCAACAACCCCCCCTAGCACAAGCACGGGGTTCAAACCTGTGATCTTGGCTCTGGTACCAATTGTTGCAAAGATGATGGCCATTGCACCAAAAGATTGACCTGTTAATGTCTGATACAACCGTTGGATTTATACAAGACCAAGATCCATAGGAGGTGGTTAAACCATGTCACAAAGCCCAAGGGTTGTGTTGTACTACGCCTACCACAAGAAGAGGAGACCAAGGGTCACACCTTGCAACAAGATCATCTTCTATCAGATTTTTCTCAAGTTACTCCTCAGTAGAGTCACCATTTCTGTTGGTTATTTTTTAGAAGAAAATTTATTCTTACCATAGACCTATGAACTTTCTACAAAAAAATTATCAGTAAGGGTAAGGATTAGGAAACACATTAGTAAAGGCTTTTAGTTCTTCATTTCTTCACTCTGGGATCTGTAAAACCTAGGAGGGTAATCCTAATCAATGTGTTTGTAGATACTGGTGTGTATTAGTATCAAACATAGGATGAACAGATTATTCTCCTTAAATGTTTGATAGACACAATATCCTAAAGATCTGGCTAACCTTCATAGTAGTGACTAACCTAAACAAGAGAAGATATAATTCATTAAATTCCCACACACTCAAAAAGATCTTTATAAGTAATTTGATTATATTTTGTGATCAATAGTTGAATTGATCACCACAATTAGAGTATGATTACTTTGCTAAACCAATGTCATATTCTTGGAACGGAGTCAAATCAGATACCCATATGACTAGATAACAATTTTGTATTTAAAAATACCCAAAAAGTCAAAAATAATGCATTGCAATACTCCCACCAGTCATTTCCATAATTTACTTCTTACTAGAATTCTCGCACAAGATTTATTCCAAACCCAATGTTACATTCAAGCACTTACATACATTCATTGAATAGATAAGAAAGAATAAAAAAACACATCTATTGGAAACCAACAGTGACAAATAAGATAACCATTGATTATATTATTCATAGTCTATGTAACCTATACATAGGAGAGTAATATACAAAATTTTATGCTATTTTGCTATATGCATTGTCATTGTCATTATGAAAACCATATGCATATCAACTGACTTTTCCTAGAACATCTTACTGGAAAGTTCAGTATCTATTTTGTTTTTGTGTACATAACTTCTTAAAAAGAACTACCTATTGACCTCTCTATGTAACCGGCCTTGAAAATCCCTTTTATAAGACAAGGGAGAAACAAGCACCAAGATAAATTACACTTACATTTCACTTTCATTCCAAAATGAAATTCACCAGAAAGTGAGATAATATTCCAAATCAATTGCAAGAAATCATGTATATGTCAAGGGAGAGAAAAACAAAACCCCAAAAACCATTAACCAGAGTAGACCCACCATTCTTCAAAAAGTGTCGTTGTCACAATATAAAAAAAATATAAGCTCATTCCAACATGAGAAACATCACCATTAGCACCAAAGAGAATATTAAATAAAGACCCATATCACAATACACTATCCAAAGAGAGCAAGATAACACAAAGGACAAAAAAATGAGCACCCACTACAAGAGAGAATAGGGTGCTACTTTTCCTTGTTATCAACAAAGTAGGTGTGCCCATTAGGTGTCCTTATTGTAAGTGGAGTAACCATCACCACCTCATCCTTAGAATCAACCAAATCAGTCATAGCCATGGGATATTGATGATAACTAGAATCAATCTTGCCTCCATTGTCAGAGGAATCATCTGAGACTTCAATGGGAGAATGATGAGGTTCCATGTAAGCTTGGTGATACCTATTCCTTCTTGTAGCTTCCCTCTCAGGCCTCTCAATTTTATTCTCCTTTCCTTTGGCCAATTCCTTCAAGATAACTCGGCCTCTCAAGTGATAAGCACGTTTGAGCACAACTCATATAGAATTTTTGGCAGCTCTTTCTTTCTTCTTTGGTGTCACAGGGATTTCTAGCATATCCTGTTCACCTTGGGGAGAATACTCCTAATATTCAAGAGGGTTAAGCCTCTTTGAATTGTAGACCAAGATAATGTTCACACTCAATTTTCCCATTTTCTCACTTAGCAACTTATCAAGTTTTCCTAGAACAAAGACACCACCATACTCAAAAAATAAAAATCTCAAAATCACACTTACTTTTAGACTGCTAATTCTCATTAAGAAAATAAATTGTGAGAATAATGAAATAGGTGATCTTCATTAAATAGAGCAATTGGTGTGTCTACATTAATTTTTCAAGAAATCTTGTGTGAGAGCACTAGCAATCAATTACCCTAATTTTGAATCTCAGTCGTCGATCATAGTTTGAAGTGAATCAACAGTTAGACAATTAGGATTATTAATTATGATAAAATTAAATACATGTATTTGACACTTGTCTCTAATCAAGAAAATCGAGTGAGATAAGGATATGTTTATCTTGCTCATTAACCATACACTTAATGTTTAACCAAAATTTTCATGTCACATTTACCCACTCACCCGTGGGAATTAATTTTCTTACAATTGCTCTCAATAAGAAAATGGTGAGCTATCATGATTTATCTTCAAAATATTGGCCCATACCCTACCTTACTTCAATTTCATCTTCCCACATGTATTAACTCCTGATAGATTTGATGGCCACAAAAATATTTCCAAACTTCACATGCATTCCCAAGAATTCGTTCTAATTTAACATCATTTTTTATCTTAGAATGGTCTCAGCCAATATCTCTAGTAGCCTCTATCTTTACCAGAAACTTTTTAAGTACTTTGCAACATTCCACATGGCACTTGCATGCATGCCTGCTGAATAATAGGAACACAAGTGGGCCCCTCATGGGATGGCGGGGAATGGACAAGATTGACCCACATCACTCGCCATCGGTTGTTGATCTCCTTCCTTAAGAAGCAATCACCATCATCACATCTTGGCGGGTTTCTCAATAAGTGATAGGTGTTTCCCCACTCACTAGCCTATGTAACTATCTTTCTTTAATACTTTAGATGGATGGGCGCACGGGGAACAATCTTGATGAAGGTACGTGTTGTAGTGTCTATTGTTGATCCTTCTTTGAACTATGTCCACTAGCCTTGTGGAGATGCTAGTCCCACCACCAATCATTCCATGTGGCCATCACACACTAGCTCATCTACTTAAAATAATATGAAATAAACCAACATGACTTGCAGGGAGTGGTCAAGATGTGCCAACTTCTCAAATTTGCAACTGTTGATCTTCTTTGAATAGCGCCAACTATCTTCACCAAGGATATAGGGCCTACCAACATACTAGACACATGGCCGAAGCCCGTCTACCTAAGTGAATAAAATAAGAAGGAATAAATCAGCACACGCACACAAGGAATGACAAGGATCAACTTCTGACGATCGAACAACCTGTGTGAAGTCCCAATCCTGCATATGCCACAAAAGTTAATCTTAAAAGGGGGCACCTCTAGGTAGATGAGGATATTACCCATAAGCAATAAGGATAAAGATCTAAGTCAATGAAATCAAGCCTTGACTATAGGAAAATTTGTCGCTAAAGGAATAAGGTGACTAACAAACCTAAACTTTGGGGGCCAATGAAAACAACAACGTGGATGGCATAAGAGGTAACTTAAACAACTGGCTACCGGTAACATCAAATAAATGAAATAATATAATGACCAAGGGGTTTTCTAGACTTATAGGCCAATTTTGGAGGGTTTTAAGTCATAGGACCCTAATGTAGTGATGAATACATGACCTGGAACCAGAAAAGAGGTCCCAAGCCAAATTTTGCACAATTTTAAAATTGAACCAATAAATTTTTTAAGGTGCCATCATTGTTTATAAACTCTCTATCTGAGCCTACAGGATCATGTTGGTCCCCTCTACAATAACCTCTCTCGGTTTTTGTTATCTCAGATTTGTTTTCCTGTGGTGTCCAGTTCTCACTTGATGGAAAAAGTGTCAAATACAAGTAGTGTAAAGTTGCAAAGTAGGGCAAATTTTGTTCTGCAACTTGTGTAACCAATTGAAATATTCCAACACATCTAGATGGGTATGTTTATTCTATGCATGGTCCTCTTTCACACCCAAACATGCCAAATCACTCAGAGCTATGTTCAACCGACTCGATCCCTTAAGGAGCCAAAGTGAAAAAGGGCAGCAATCTTTGATTGGCTATTACTCAGAAATCGTGATGCTTACGAACTCTCTATCTAAGCCGATGAGATTGAATTGGGCCCCTCTACAATAAACTCTCTTAGTTTTTGTTATCTCAAAGTCATTTTCTTGTGGTGTCCAATTTTTATTTGATTGAAAAAGTGTCAAATGCAAGAAGTGTAAAGCTTCTAAGTGTTACAACTTTTGTTCTACAACTCATGTGACCAAACAGACTATTCCAATGCATCTAGATGGGTACATTTATGCTATTCATGGTCTTGTTTTGCACCCAAATACATCGAATCACTCTAAGCTATGTGCAACTGTCTCGATCCCTTAAGGGTCCAAAGTGCAAAAGGGAAACAATCTTTGACGAGATATTACTCAGAAACCATGATGCTTTCAAACTCTCAATCTGATCCTACAAGATCATGTTGGTCCCCTCTACAATAACCTCTAGGTTTTTTTTTTTATCTTAGAGTCATTTTCTCGTGGTGTCCATTTTTCACTTGATGGAAAGAGTGTCGAATGCAAGCAGTGTAAAGTTACAAAATGGTGCAACTTTCATTCTACAACTCGTGTGACCAAACAAACTATTCCAACACATCTGGATGGGTACATTTATGCTATGCATGGTCCTATTTTTCTCTCAAACATGACGAACTGCTCTGAGCCACGTTCAACTAGTTCGATCCCTTAAGGGTCCAAAGTACAAAAGGGTAGCAATCTTTGATGGGCTATTACTTAGAAACCGTGACACTCACAAACTCTTCATCTAAGTGTATGAGATCATGTTGGGGCCCTCTACAATAACCTTTCTTAGTTTTTATTATCTCAGAGTCTTTTTCCCATGGTATCCATTTTTCACTTAATGGAAAAAGTGTCAAATGCAAGCAGTGTAAAGTTGCAAAATGGTGCAACTTTTGTTCTACAACTCGTGTGACCAAATAGACTATTAAAACAAGTTCAGATGGGTAGATTTACACTAGGCATGGTCCTCTTTCACACCCAAACACGTCGAATCATTTTGAGCTATGTGCAACCAACTCCATCCCTTGTCTAAAGTGCAAAAGGGAAGCAATCTTTGACAAGCTATTACTCAGAAATCGTAATGCTTATGAACTCTTTGTTTGAGCCTATGGGATCATGTTAGGCCCCTCTATAATAACATCTCTAGTTTTTTTGTTATGTTAGAGTCATTTTCTAATGGTTTCCATTTTTCACTTGATGGAAAAAGTGTCAAATATAAGTAGTGTAAAGTTGCAAAGTGGTGCAAATTTTGTTCTACAACTCGTGTGACCAAAAAAAAATTTCCAACACATCTATATGGATACTTTTACACTAGGTATGGTCCTCTTTCACATTGAAACACAATAAATCACACTGAGCCATGTTTAACCGACTCAATCCCTTAAGGTTCCAAAGTGCAAAAGGCCAACAATCTTTGATGGGTTATTACTTGGAAACTATGATGCTTAAAAAATATTCATCTAAGCCAATGGGATTGTGTTGGGATCCTCTACAATAACCTCTCTTATTGTTTCTTATCTCAGAGTTGTCCTCCCATGGTGTTCAGTTTTCACCTGATGGAAAAATTGTCAAATGCAAGTAGTGTAAAGTTGCAAAGTGGTACAAATTTTATTCTGTAACTCGTGTTACCAAAAAAAATATTTCAACATGTATGGATGGGTAAATTTATGCTAGGAATGGTCCTCTTTCACACCCAAACATTCCAAATCACTCTAAGCTATGTTCAACCGACTTGATCTCTTAAGGGTTCAAAGTGCAAAATGGATGCAATCTTTGATGGGATATTACTCAGAAACCATGATGCTTACGAACTCTCCATATGAGCCTACATGATCGAATTGGGATCCTCTACAATAACCTCCCTCATTTTTTGTTATCTTGGAGTCATCTTCTCATGGTGTCCAGTTTTCACTTGATGGAAAAAGTGTCAAAAGCAAGCAGTGTAAAGTTTCAAAGTGATGCAACTTTCTTTCTGTAACTCATGTGACCAAACTAATTGTTCCAATGTGTCCCAATAGGTATGTTTATGCTAGGCATGGTCCTCTTTCACACCCAAACACAATGAATCACTCCGAGCTATGTTCAACCGACTCAATCCCTTATGATGGCATGCAAAACAATCGAAAAGAGAAACATTCACATGATAGTTGAGAAGTCTGATTTTTCCACACAAAAAGCATATGATCATCCTCAAGTCTAGCAAGCGTAAGACAATTTTTAATTGTCCTCCTTGACCTTAAAATAATATACAACCAATTGTAAATGTGTACAATGGTGGAACTTGGAAACATTTTATTTTTACTCAATTAACAACTTTGGTTGTGAAGCATTTTTTCATTTTCATTTGAAATGATTTTCTATGCTTGAAAATTGGAGTGTGAGAGAAACAAGTGATGCTCTCATGTACATTTATTATTTGGTGTGATAAATAAATTTTTCACTCTTGTGTCCATTTCTTATTTGTATTATAAATTATAAATCCTTCTCCCAAGTCCATTTCCTATACAAGAAATAATATTGCAAAAAGTTGACATATACATATTTTGATGTGTTTGTTTGGTGAGGATTAAGAACATAAAAATTCATTTTATACTATGAGGATTATGTTGTGAAAATGTTTAAAGACTATTCAAGATAAATGTTTGTATGATAATTTGTCAAGAAGTTAACTACTCATCATCTACTATGAATATTATGTTTTGCAAGTGTTGTGAAGATTATGTATCATTTGCTTAATTGATTTGTTTCAATAAAAAGATTAAATATACTAGAATCCTTTTAAGAAACATCTCATATAATACCAATTGAAAATGTGTTTTTCACTTTTAGATAAATCATTTCATGGAACTCTTTGGATTAAACTAAATTGAGATATGTAAGAACAATATAGCATTAAAAAATACATTGCTTAAGCATCTTAAATAAGCCTTCTCTCCTATTGCAATTTTGGGTGGATTATTGCTTTCAAAGTATTGGGAATGCTTTGCCTATTTCCTAGTTATCAATTACCATTCTAGAAGGCTCGTCTTTTGATATATATATTATACTCATTCTTAATCAATTATCAAGTTAATCAATGCATTTATTTACAGTTAATCTTTTCTTTTCAATTTGTGCAACTTTGTAATTTGTAACTCTAATAGTATTCCTAGAAATATTAAAGTTGTTTAGCATCAACTAATAATTTTTTTAGCATCAATCAATAAATATTCAAGACAAACCATGAAGGATAGCAATGATCAATGCTAGGGCTAACGAATTAATAAGTATACAAATGAATAAGTCAAGCATACATGTAAATTATATCTTCAGGAAACCAATTAATAAGCAATGATTAATGCTTGCAATATGTCATTTGTATGTCTCCACGTTCCTTGGAATGTGTTCTAGGGGACATGAGAGAAAAATATTAAATTTTGGTAAGTTGTAATTATATTTTAAAGAGAGGATTTATTTTTGGTGGAGATTACACATAAAATATGGATAAGGCATCTTTTGAGGCATCCAAAATGGAATATGAAGGGTTTTGGATGAGTCTTTCAAGAATGGAGAAGAAAAGATGTTTGTTGGTGTTCCATCGGGAAATGGAAAGGTCACCCAAGCATCTAAAAAGGAAGGAATTGGGTAGACAATGGGTTAGGGGCCCATGTTGGAGTCTTGATTATCCAATTAATATTTTATTATCTTTTGGCTGTCCAGGAAGAGGGGCATGGGTTTTTGTAGGTGGTTTTGTGCCTCTCATTTAGGTTTACCATTCATGGTTTTACCTCCTACAATTTCTATAAATTTGAGCCATGAGAGGGTAGTTTCATAGTAAGTTCTTGCAGGTAACAAGGTGTTGCCAAGTTGATTAGAGATTAGTAGTGAACTGTATTATTGTTTACTCTCATTGGAATATTAATAATATACTTGTCCTCTTTTCTTAGGTGGAGTTTTTCCTTGAAAGGGTTTCTCCACATATATTTGGTGTCACAATTTTTTATTTTTATTTTTATATTATGATGTTTGTTGCAATCACATGTTTATTTATGATTTGGTAATCTGATTTTCAGATCTAAATTCACTTGCATAAGTTCATATTGTAGTTTACCTTCACCTTGCTTTTCAATAGATTTATCAGTCCTTTGATGTAGCATTCAAGATCTTATCATCATGTTCAAGATTATGTGTGTTCATGTCATCTTGTGAAGGCTAATATGCAGTATTGATAGTAAAGTATCCAAGAATTTTCAAGTGTTCAAATCCATCAAGAAAATCAAGATCAGATTCCTTGGAGTGATGTGTTTGTCTTCAGTCCTTTAAGGGAAGCTATTGAATGTTTGGTGAGTTGTAACGAGAAAATGTTCATTCATCATTTCCTTCTCCATTGTCAATATCTTTCTATCAAGGTTTAATTACCAAACATGGGGTTTGACTAAGGAAAACCCCCATTCAAAACAAATAATTTTTCCCTCTCTTTGTGTAGGTGTAGATTACAGGTTGAAGAAGGATTGAAGATCTTGAAGATCAATTTGGAATTTTTGCATAAGTTTTCATCATTGTTGTCAAGCCACAAAAACTCAATTGCAAATTTTATTTTTGAATTTTCAACAGTGGAACCTATACAAAATAGAAGCTAAGATCCTACCTCAAAGGACTGTAAAATGTATTTTTAGAATCCCTTACTAGGACCCATTCACCCTACGGTGAACATTTCCTTCAACAAAGTTTAAAACCAAATTTTGGTGATTGTTACATGTGTCCTTACCCTTCTCGGATCTGCCTATAAAATGTGATTTCAATTTCTATACTTTTAGGAATTTTCATTTCATGTTCTAGGTCTTATAATTCATCTAGTTTGAGAATTGCATATCATTTCAATTTAGTTTTGGATCTATCCTGTTGTCTTAAGGACTACGATCCAAGTTTGATTAACTCACCATTAAGGTTGAAATTCAATACTTACACCTTGTGATCTCTTTCCTAATGAAATACCTTAGGGATAGGTACAAATAGAGAAAATCCCCCTTATCATTAAGGAACCCCTTTCCCACTTTTTCATTACTATTTACCTTAAATTTAACCTAATCCAACTCCTCCTCCATAATTCATATTGATTAACACAATGCAACCAATAATTTTTTGAAATAAAAAACATGGTAGAAATTGAGACCCTAATGTAGTTAATCCTTAACAAAATTCTTAATATCAAATGGGAATCTCTTGTCATAAAACTGCATGGTGTATTTCACTAATTCTCTCTCAATGTTAAGGGCATTAGACATGGAATTGCAAGAGTAGTGACCAAGTCCAATAGGGAATTGAATAACCACCTTTTTCCTTTCTTGACACCTCTTATTTACTTGAGCAACCTATTTGCATACCTTGATTAAAATAAATTTATCTTTAGCATATTTGGGAAACATGTAAGGAATCCCATTGAAACCCCAAATCTTGATATAAGAGAATTTATGAAATTGAATAAAATGACTCCCATAAATTGCTATAGGAGATATTCTTAGGCCTATATCACCTTGTGAAGGAGGGGATTCACTAGTCCCCAGTACCAAGACAAATAGTGTAACACACCAAAAGTTTCCATTCCATACAAAATACATTAAACGAGTAACCAAGAGTTAACCATAAACACTCAAAGTAATTTCATCAAACATTATCAATGTACATACACCGTTAAGGGTGTTACAAATCATCTATTTCAATGATACAATAAATAAGTCATCTATTTCAATGTTGCCAAAATGTAAAGGATCTGGAAAATTCAATTACTAACTATTATCCTCAATTTCCAAATTAGTTTAATAGAATCTACAATTATATAATGGGGAAATAAAGAGAAATCATTAAATAATTTACAATCACTTATTAATACAAATGGAATGACATGCATATCAATGAATCAAGGTAATTCAAAAGAATCTTAGATAAGCAATTTATCAGTATAAGTGAGATTCATCTTTATTTAAAGTAAATAACTTATAGGTGCAACATAACTGACCATTATAAGGTTGATTTCAAATGATAAGCTTACTCATCCATGTGTCTACCACCTAGACCTGCAAGAAAATGTTAGTAAATAGGGATTTTCCTTGGTCAAACCCCGTCTTGGTATTTAAACCTTGTAATTAAATGAAATTGGATAAATGAATGAAGAATGATCATATTATGATGTTGCAACTCATGAAACTCCAACATTAATCTCTTACTTGATTGGGATAGAATTTGACTTGAATGCTTCTTGAATCAAGAAATTTTCCACACAAATGTTAACTCAAATACAAAAATGGTACAATAATAATGATTAGGCATTGTGGGTTACTATTACAACTATGACGTTAAGAATCTTTTGCTCGTAAAAGAATACTTTATAAAATATTATATTAATAATATCTATTGAATTTAGATTCATTTCCTAACAAGTAAATCATATAATATTTCACATAAAAGAAGGTTTAGAATGAGCAATGGTGTGAATTTTCTTCCAACTTTGAAACAACCAATTTAACAATAATTTCTAATATTCATTATCGAATTAAAACTTATACTAAGCCAACACCACTTTTGGTTCTAATTGAATTTTTTTTAAAATAGAATCCTAAATATTCGACCTGTAATATCTAAACTCCTCTCAATCTTTTCTAAAGAAAACTTTAGTGACTCCCAACTTAATTATTCACATAGTATTTGACATCAAGTTCTGACCATAAAATTAAATAATGGAACCTCACATAAATTCAACACAATGCTAATCTAATTGTCTCCATCTCACTTGAAGATGTTGTTTATCAACAATTTGGAAACTAAAAGTATACATTAAACATAAAGCTTTACACTCTAATTTAGTAAGTTGAGATTAAAGAACACACATACCTATCTCAGACAAGAGAGGGAAGAGCAACAAAACTTGGTCTTTCCAGAGACATGCAATACCTTGCATTTTCCTTCAACCATTTGTATTAGCATATTTGGTCACTTTCTTGTTCAATTTGACTGACCTCGAACACCATTTCTCAATGAGTATCTCCATAAATCCTATTTCTTGAGCTACCTGTGCTCGAAAGAAATGCTCCCTGCAATACACACAACTTTTAGCTATGATGCATAATTGGAAATGGGGAATTATCCTTCCACATAATTTAAAAGTACCTTTGTTAATTTGATCAATAACTCTTGATACTCCCTTTTGGAGGTGCCCTTCTGTAGAACTATTGCAAGAATGCTGCCTTGAAATGTATTTTCAAATTGTTATGCATTTGAAGAGTGTAAAATCTATGCACAAATGAGGAGTTCCAAGAGTAAAAAGAAGAGAAACTCCATCGAACCCATACTCTACCAATTTCACACGTGCTAGCCAACCTTCAGCTGAATGACCAATTAAGGAGATTTTCCCAAAGTCAACAAGTTGATTTGTCATAGTAGCTACCTCTTCAATTCTTTTGAGATACCAGTCTAGGACTGGTCTTGGATGAAGTGTTCCTCTCCATTAATTACCATCTAATAGGCTGACTGCATTTCATAGCCAATCAGGTCGAGAAACATTAGCAACAACAGTGCGAACACCCTTTACTTACAACGAAAATGTCTGTAGACACGTAAAAATGACCTAGGCCTGCAAGCTTAATTTTTTTATTTTTCGTCCTAGCATAATTGTGACATTTAACTATGTCCTTGGTCCACATTCAACTATTTAAATAATTCATAATTATTTAATTAATTCATGTTTATTTATTCTTCATGATTATTAAATAAATAAATTTTATTTATTTATTCAATACGTCACTAAGGGTCTATTATCTTCTTACAATTAAATAAATGTCTTAATTTATTTAATTACCTTTATTCATTTATGTCTTCTTGATTATTAAATAAATAAATTATATTTATTTATTTAATATGTCACTAATTCTCATAATTAAATGAATTTATTAATTTATTTAATTGTCGGTCATAATCCTTTAAATTAAATAATTATCTTTAATTATTTAATTACCTAATTTAACATTTCTCTCATTTTAAATAAATGAAATTATTTAAAATGATCTCACTTTATTAACTGTCACTTCATTTTAGTAAATAATTTGAAAATTGATTATTTACTATCACACAAAATCCATATTTTAAATTTATTAAATTCAAAATGGTAATCTTCTTCCAAAAAATCAAGTAATTGAGCAAATTCTTGATTTTTCAAATCTGCTTTTCAGTTCAACTCTTATCTTATTGATTTTTTGAATCTTACAAATCAACTAGTCTTTATCTTCTTGATTTTCAAAAATCTTTATCTTTTTGGCTAATTATCACATTTATTCTCGACCGCCAATTTGATATTATCAAATGACATCTTGACCTCTCATTTAATGATTTTTCCCTAACACTAATTAGGGATTGTCACATGAAATATCATCCACTGATTTTAGGCTTTGTTAGCTTTCAATCTCGTCTGTCCATCCAAAATTGTATTTTCTATATAAAATGACAATTTTGCTCATATTTTACCACCACTTCATTATTATAGACATTATATGCTTAGAATTTACTTTTCACTTAGATTATTTGCTTTCATTAGCATTTCATAGGCATAGTCATTTGTCATTTGTCATAGTCTTTATTTTGTCATTCAAATCCTTCAAAACTTGCATAGGGTTTTGTCATAGTTAATTGCTCACACACATACAAATCTGAGGGCAATAGTCATACGATCGCTACAACCTAGAAGGTGCTATGAAGATGAATCATGGAAGCTTCGAGGAATAACTGGTATAATCTTTCTTGTATTTGTTTTCATTGTACTTCATAGCTCTTTGGGTTTTATTTTATGATCTAATATGCTAATCTAACTTGAAATTTACCCATTGATACATTGGTGAACCTGACATTTTTCTTGCAGGTTTTTGTATGGTTTTCGGTCTCTCTTTTTTGTTTTTGCAGTTACAAGTGAAGAGCGCTTTGCTGGAAACTTCGTGTCTCCCCTAAGCTTCCAAACTTTTTCCTTAACTTTAATTTTATTAATTTAGATTAATTTAGATTAATTTAGTTCTCATTAACTTTAGTTTTATTAATTTAGATTAATTTAGAGTTAGATGTAAATTTAGATTTAAGATTTTTTAATTTTTCTAAGTTATTTTAAATTTAGCTTTTTAGATCTTAGATTTTTTAGTTAATTTAGATTTTTAGATTTTTCAATTAGCTTTTAGTTAGATTTTTTTTTTAGATTTTTAAATTAGATTTTTTAGATTTTTTTAATTAGATTTTAAATTTTAAATTAGCTTTTAATAGATTTTTTTTAGATTTTTAAATTAGATTTTTAGTTTTTCTAAATTAGATTTTTAGATCTTTAAATTAACTTTTAGTTAGATTTTAGATTATATTTTTATTAGATTTTAGATTATAGATTAGATTATAAATTAGATTTTATTAGATTTTAGATTAGATAGTTAATTTAGATTTTTTTTTTTACTCTTTAATTTATTTTAGATTTCTAATTTCTAATTTAATTTAGATTTCTAATTTCTAATTTAATTTAGATTTTTAACTTTTTAATTTAGTTTAGATTTTTAATTTTTAATTTAGTTTAGGATTTTAACAGATTGCATGTTTTAGATTAGAGATTTTTGGTTACTAATCCTTGTTGGCAGTGTGTGGCATTTACATTTCATGGGTCCAAGACAACTTGATCAAACTTCTAACTTGTGATTTTGCAAATTTGAGTGTCCAAGACTATCACTTCTAAACATTGTGTTTGTTCTTTTTAGAATAGAAAACATTTCTTTTGGTGAATTTAAAATGAACATGTGTTCAATTCTGTCTGATTGTGTTTGAAAGTGGTAGGTGACTATGCTCTCACCTTGTGCAAACTAGGTGATCAAAAATCTAGACCCACTTTGTCCCTGTGTAACCTTGATGCAATAACCGAAGTATCCTCTCCCCTTGCACAGTCATGCGATCCTAGGTGTAAGAGAAATTATTATTGCCTCTAGAAATTGGGCTTGCCAGGGCATTTCATCACCTCTAGGTGACTCAAACCGGCAACGGAGCTAAAGCCAAGCTACCCCCGATAGGTATATAAATGTGAATCTTAAGGGAAAACCTAAGATTACGAGTGCGGATGTGTCATACGGACTAAGTAGTACTCCCCAAAACCCTATTGAGCTTAACCTCTTCAGGCTAGAGTACCTCCTAAACGAACCTTAATCTTGTGCCCCATGTATGGCCACTCGAATGGGGGTCCCAAATTAAACACCATTGTTTAGTAGCCAAAAACCTTCTATTTGCTACCACAACACCAGTCGGTGTGAAGGCATCCACATCTTCGCAGTCTATAATAGAGCTAATCAATTTTCCATGGGAGTTTCATGGGGGTTGGAAGCTTGGTTGGCTTGAGAAGAGAGTGCACTATAATGGGGATCTCGTGCAGCCAAGCTTCTGAATTCACACACTACTAATATACAGTTGGGGAAATCCACGTGGAATCTAGCGAATATTGTCCTAGCCTAACCTAGGATTATGCTTTTCTTTATTGTGCTTGCCAAGTGTTTTCAATCATTCAAACAAAACAAAACATCACTTTCAAATCTGGAAACAAATAGTCAACATCAAACAACTCAAAATTTTGACCAAAATTGTAAACAAATTAGACTCTTTGCATCCTGCACCACAACTGCTAAAACACATTCACTTTTTTGTGCCGCATTTGACTTTAGAGCCACAGTTTTTGAAACCGTGATGCATTTTCTACCTTCAACAACACATTTTCCTAGAAAAAAAAGACTGTCATAGACCATAAATCAAAGTCAAACTTTTCCAAACTGTCTATAAACATCTTTTTGTAGAAGCATAGGGTGGTTAGGAAACTTTCTTCCAAGTCATTTGGACCTTTGCATTTCCATTCTTTGGACATTCAAGTCATCTTAGTCATCACCTTGCATAATTTATCCTAAAAAAATCCAAAAATATTGTCATAACTTTCATCATAGTCCTCATTTGGCATCTAGACTTGCAATTGGTGATTTTCCTTAGTCAACATTTTCATATTAGTTTTCATTGTCACCTTGGCATTTGGCATCCTTTCTTGACAATTTTATCACCTTGCATTAGTCATTTCCCTTAGAAAAATGTCATTATCACTCTACATTTGACATCATGACATCCACCACCTTATCTTCCCTTCAACAAAATATTGATAGGCTTTCTAGTAAAGTTGAATACCAGTTACTCTGTAGAGGTCAATACTAACAAGCCTTCAACTTTAAGAGAGAATTCCTCCAAACCAAAAATCAATGTCCTTCATACCAACAATCCATGAGTCCTAGTCCTCTGTCTGTCTACCCTCACTACCAAAATCCACTTAGCACCATCCATGACATTAGTCCACAACAAACATGCATTAATCACCCTTATCATAAATTTGACAAGGGAAACCAACTGTCCACTGGTCCATTTCAAGTCTCCATGTCATATGCTAGTCCTTCACTTATCAATCTCGTCTATGTCTACATGCCTTATCAACTATCTACCAACTCATGTCAAGTCCCTACATCATACCATATTGATCCGGTCCAAGTCTCCACGCCCTATTTTAGTCAACCTTACACTAGTCCAATCCAAGTCCCCATGTCCTATCCTAGTCCTTCACATACTAGTCTAGTCCAAGTCCCCATGTCATATCCTAGTCCTTCACATGTTAATCCAGTCAAAGTCTCCATGTCATATCCAGTCCAAATCTTTGTGTCATATCCTATATCGTCACCAACTAATCTAATGCTAGTCCCCATGTCATATTCTAGGCCATCATCCACTAGTCTAGTCCAAGTCCCCATGTCCTATCCTTGTCCTTCACATACTAGTCTAGTTCAAGTCTCCATGTCCTACCCTAGTCCTTCCTCCATTAATCCTTTTCAAGTCACTCCCTCACAAGCCACATTTAATCATGAAAATTCTATCATAGTCCAAAGTCCAATGCCATTGTCTAAACTTGAGGATACATTCCAAAATGAAAGCCTAAAGCATGACAACATAACATCACCTTCATGCCAGGATCAAGGTAGTCCATCCCATGACCCTATCTTAAAGTCCATTCAAGAAGTCCTTCACAACAATCATGACATCCAAAACACACTTATCCTTAACAATAATTCTATTTCTGATTATATCATCCATTACAACCCCATCTTTGACCAAGACCCTACCATTGACCAAGAAGTCCAAATCCATGACAACCCCATCTTTGACCAAGACCCTACCATGGACCAAGAAATCCAAAATGATCCACTCATTGACCTTTACACCATTTATGATCAAACACTTAACCCTATTTAGGCCCCGACTATCGACACTTTCCAAGATGAGACACTTGCCTCCATTGGACCCATAGACGATCTTCCTCTAGAAAAAGAGTCTTCCACTATGGACATATTTTCAAATGATCAAGCTATAGCTGAATTTACTGGAATCTATGACACTAACCATAACGATGGCTTTGACATTGACTTGGAATTACCAATGGAATCAATTGAATATGATATGTCACAAGATCAAACCAAAGATATCAGTCAGAAATATGTCCAACATGAAAATGAAGCTAAGACACTTTATCAACTAGGATCATCTATCTTTTTCAGAGCAGGCTTCCTCGCAGAGGAAAATATTCTAAGTAACAGTGTCAACATATATCATGATGGATTAGCATCTTGCTTTCAAAACAATAAATACCCCATCACAAATAAAATCTGTCAAAGCATGCATTATCAAGGAAAAGGACTAGGCATACATGAGCAAGGCATTCAAGAACCAATATAGCTCTAGGCAAATTATAGACATCAAGGTCTTGGCTATTCTTCAGTCAAAAAATTAAACGATGTCAGTGGAACCTCTTCGATACTGGGGTAAATCTTGTCAGATACAAACATCAAAATAGAGTCCATGAGTAATCATTTTCATAAGATTCTACCAAAACCTTATCCACCCACACCATAAACTGCCATTTTCAACATCTTAAACCTTCCCTTTGGAACCAACAAAAACAAGAGTCATACAAATCAAAAGATCAAAATCAAATTTCAAAGGCCATTGAATCAAACAAAAAGACAAGTGGACAAATGAAATTAAAATGGATCCCAAAGACAAGTGGATCAAGCAAAGAAAATATGTCAAAAGGAAAATTCAATCACAATGTGGAGCCATAAGACAAGAGGACTCCCACATATAACACATGTCCACCTCCTTCAAAATGGTCATCAAGCAAGGCATCTAAAGGTGTTGGTTCCAACTGCCATACCTCCAAAATTTGTCATCCACCATCCCAAGTTTGGAAAATAAAAAGTGATTCATCCAAACATCTAAACAACCTTTACATGTCTACCATCATCTGTCATAATCCTACATCTTGTCTAAAGTTCAAATATCCCACATCACAAATTCAGCACATCATGGCAGCAACTCTTTACCACAAGGACTCTCATGGCACTCTATTGTGATGTCCATATTTTGATAAGGCTAACTCTAGTATCAGAAAGGATCACAATGACATCAATCAATTGTATGCAAGTGCTACGATCCTGACAAGATAACTCCTTCAACAAGGTCATTATTGGCATATCATGGCACCAGTCTCTACATCGACACCATCAACAACTGCAAAACAATCAATGGTAATCTAATGCATCAAGGATATCCATAAATATCAAAATTACAAAAATAAAATGAAAAATAAAAAAATCGTCACCTTGATGAAAACCTGGCAAACAGGCATCTTGGTGACACCAAAAAATTCAACAAGTCATGAAAATAGTAAAGAGAAAATTTTTGTCCAATGGTGAAAATCTTGTAAACAGGTGCCTTGGATAAGTACCATGATGAAAACCTGTTAAATAGGCATCATGTGTAAAATAAATCATCTATGTGGACTCTTACACTTGAGGGCAAGTCGTCTCATCTCCTATGCCTTCCCCTTGACATTGGAATCCAACCATTTAATCCATATCATTTTCATTCACTTTCCCACCTACCTTGATCTTGACATAAAACAGGCACACATAAATCATGCTTTGGAAAAACTCTTGACATGTCTATCCTTCAGTCATACACTATTCACGAAATGGCATGTCATTACTTTCATAACCTTATTATCCTTATGTGACATAGTCTTTGAAAATCATATGGAAATTCCTTTAATCTCATGTTTCCTATCCTTTACCAAGGCCACCTCTCACCCTTTCATGTAGGTCATCTATCTTGGCTTTCCATTGTCAAATGGTCTAAAGATACTCCATCATCCCATCTAGTCCTAACCAAGTCATTCCAAATGCAATGAACACATTATCCAAAACATTACTTGACTTTGTTCTTGGCCCGGCTGTAGACTTTGATACTTTCATCACATTATCATTGTCCTCACATTGTTTCGGGATGCGTCCTTCCCATGTCAAACAATGTTGTCATCACCTATCAATTGGTATTCAACTTGACTAGGGGAATAATCATGTTTGTCCTTAGATTCTCATGTGTAGGCATCAGTCACATGCATTTGTTGTGACCCTCCTAAACCATTCAAAAAGACAAAAAAATTATAAAATGTTATGAAAAAAGAAAAAACATCATAAAGTGTCCTGAAAAAAGACAAAAAAATCATAAAGTGTCCCGAAAAAAGACAAAAACATCATAAAAATGTCCTGAAAAAAGACAAAAACATCATAAATGTCTTGAAAAAAGACCAAAAACATCAAAAAATGTCCTAAAACAAGACAAAAACATTGCAAAAAGTCCTGAAGAAAGACCTAAAAAATTGAAAAATGTCCTAAAGAAACCCCAACAAAGTCAAAATGTCTAGAAAAATGCAAAAACAGAGTCAAAGTCCATCAAATCAGTTAGTCTATGTCATTGCCAAACTACGTTGTCTCTGTGCATTTGCTACATAGGCAAGACTCATTTTTGAGTCCACAAGACATTAGGTCAGTCCTTTTAGGTTTGTTAAAATAAAATCATGATGCAATCTTTGGTCATCAAGACAAATTCATTGGTCGTGTCGAATTATGAGATCTCTAAGCGTATGGCGTAGGCAAGGCCATCTATCGATGAGCCCCTGAGGCTGGCTCGCACTCACAAAAGGATATGAATATCACAATAAAACTTTCCTGGGAATTGGACATTCCGACAAGTGACTAATATCTCTCTGTGGACGTTCATTTACTTGTCAAACCAGGGGACGTAGACTTTAAATGGCGCAGCAAAATATATGCACTAGGAATTTGTTTTGGTCAAATCTTAGCAAAAAATACATACTGGAAAGAAATTCTATCTAAGCTACAGAATGGTAATGCAGAATTCTTTAACTCAACTATGCTTGATTAAAACAGAAACCGTAACAACTACGACTGAAGCACAAACCATGAACTGACCTTATGCTACAGGAACAGTCACAGGGATGGACTCTCTATGCTGTAGGAGCAGTGTAAGACTGAGTTTGCATAAAAAACTTCAAAAGATGAAAGCTAACTGGATATCAGCAGAAAAGAACATCTAACTAATTAACTATAGATACTTACTAAGTGGGCCCCCTTAGCAAGCATCTACTGATTACACAGATGCTGAACTCAGAACTTCATCGATCTTTATTCATGAAAACAAAATGAGATACATTGTTTTGTTGATGTGAAAACTAACAACAAACTCTGTTTCTGGTCAAACAGATTCTGTCTTTCATTATCATACTAATTCTTACATGATATCTGCTACTCTGTTTCTATCTTACCCTAAATATCATCTATTACTCATTCTATTCCTCTTCTTCTACTACTACTCTCTCGCGCAGGAGGAGTATCTTATTTTTAAATCAGAAGAACAACTAACTAACTAACTTCATCAAAGAAAGACGTGGAAGTAAAGTGTATCCCTGAATCAAGGAACAAACTTCATAAATGAATTTATGTGTTCAACCCGATTCAGAGAGAATCTAGCACTCCACTCTTTCCAGATTGACTTATCATTAAAAAATCTTTCCAAATCGGTTTCGGTCAAAGAGTCTTCACCGAAGCTTCCTCAAAGTCGTGCAGGAAATGGACTTTACTGCAAGGCCGAGATCGGCTGCGCTTGACTCGATCATCCTTCAACAACCTGCGAAACAAAAGGTAACAGACGCGCAAGAAAAGGCATATGGCACATACACGATATCTATTCATTAATCACACATTTTAAATCTACTTCACCATTCAAAAACTGTATATGATATACCAGCCATTTTTGAGAGTCAACAGGGCAATAAATGCAATCAAGTGAACACAATAGGCTGCAGGAATATAAAAGTTTCTTGCTACAGGATATCCCCATAAAATATTTCAACAAAGTTTAAACAGCCGTGAAATAGCAAAAATAAAGTCATTTAAAAGTTTATCATAACATCAAATTATGAGCATATTTTAGGCTCATCACTGCCCCCTACTTAGCCCAATGCTAGTCCTCCAGATTAACTTTTCTGGTGGTTTCTCTGAAGTCAGTAGTGGCTGCATGACTCTGGAATGGATGTCCAAACATGTAATAGAATCCTCTGAAATCCCAACACCTTTCATATCTTCGGTCTTCTAATTCATTGTTAAGATTTGTAGCCTGATGAGGATACAAGGGCCACATTAGCACAGGGGGTCTGAATGTCAGTGGCAGCCACAGTTCAAATCTTGTTTGAAGTCCCAATATATATCTGCTGGTTCGTTTGAGTGTAGCTGTAAAGTTTAGGGGACCATGTGGTTCTGACTTCCTTAACCCAACAGTTAATTTTTCCCATCTTTTCTCAGTTCTGGTATATGCTAATCTCCAAAATGAATATTGTTGTGCCTGGAATTCATCATATACTTGCTTTCTGATGTCAAGTATTTTCGCTCTGGCTGAAACATTATAAATACCATATGTCAAAGCAAACCAATCTTTCAACATTGCATGTGGGTTTGAACTTTGAGAGCGTAATGGGACAGGCTCTATTTTCTCAATTTCCTCATACGTTTCCCACTGCCTGCGATAATTCTCCTCATTTGTTGCCCATGACATAAATGCTTTCAAATGAATATCACCAATTTATAGAAGAGGATTCCATTCTGTTTCAAATGGTATTAAAAATCCATGCAAATAGAATTCACACAGAGAATTCCTTAACCAGTTAGGGGCTGCTTGATATGCTTCATAAAATTCTTTGGTAGTATGAATTATAGGGTCTTGGTTTCTAGAAATTCTCATTAATTGAAACCATAAAAACTGTTCTTTAAGGCACAGAGTATAAACTCTGGGTGGCGGTCTGCGTTCCATAATTTGACCAGTTACCTTTAGCATTTCATCCATTTTTGCTTTCAACTCAGCAATTTCCTGCTTCTGACTTTCAATTTTCTTTTTCAATTTCTTCTTTTCTACTTGCCATAGACTTTGTTGCATGTCAGTCTGGGCTATGTGTCGAAAAGTCAAAGTTTGCAGTGTAACTATTTCCCAATTATTTTTAACATATTCCAGAAACTCAATTAAAAAGGTCCTCCTATACACAACAATGGCTTTACACATTGCAGGATGAAATACAACTTCATTAGGCACATTCAGTTGTTCAGCTTGTTCTTGTTCTTGCTGCAGGATAAATTCTTCTTGTTGCTGCGGTGGAGAAGTCTGTGCTTCCTCCGAGAATTGCATAGCAGCATTAGCCAGATCATCTAGATTTGGCAACTCGTGCCCATTATGCCCTGCTTCTTTTATCTCTACTTGTTCCTCTTCAGGAACGAGCGAATTCTGAGCAGCATTCTCAGATTCATTCTGAGAAATATTAAATTCAGATTCAACAGACCCTTCTGAAATTACAATCACCTCAGGTTGTGGTGAAACAGGGGAGGTCCTAAATTGTTTCCTTGTGGAAACCCTTCTTGGTACTAATGTGGTTGCAGGGGGTGTTCCGGTAGCTTTTCTTTTTCTTATTTGTTCAGGGGGCTCTGCCCTACTAGAGGATGATGGTGAACTGGTAATATCAACAGCTGTTGCTATAGGAGAAACTGTTGCAGGGGAAGGTGCTGCAGGAGAGGAGCATTACCTTTTCTGAGAACGAGGGTCAGATTCTGGGGACCCTTCTGCTTTTGATTTTCCTTTCTCCCTCCTAGCGGTAGACCTAGTCTATACCCTAGCAGAGGATTCAGCTGTGACGGCTATAGGATCGGGTGCTACAGGAGTAGATAACCCTTGCCCTGTTCCACTAGTAGATGCAATTTCTTTCTTCTTTCTTTGAGGCCGTGGGGTAATTACCCTAGGGGGTTGTGGAGGTTGCAAACTCTTTTGGGCAACAAATTATTGCCAGGAGAGAGGTGAGACATCTCTCAAAGAGTGCTCAATCAGTAATTTAATAAGGCCATGATGAGTGACAGAGTTATCTTTCCCCTGTTGAGTTCCATGGGCACTTTGCTCTAAAAACTTTAACAAGAAATTCAGAACATTCACAGCCAACCTATACCTTATATGGCTTAATAATTTAAAATGATGAGAATGCAGATAGGAAAAACGGCCTTCACAGGTTAAATACCTCATTATATAAGTGGCATACTCTGAATATGGAAGAAGCAGTGACATTCGCTTGCATCCTTGCTTGGAGATGTCTAGAGGTCCATCAACAGGCATCGAAAACTCAGCCCTTGCAGCTATAGCATCTGAAGAAATTTTTTCTCCAACGGCTGGGAGCCCGGTTACCTCAGCAATTCTGTCTTCGGTTGCAACAACTGTTAGACCTCATACGGTGGCTTCCCCTTCAGAAAGTGTTCTCAAAAATTCTATCGCAGCCTCCTCATCAAAATCATTTAAACTCAGAAAATAATTTAACCATCCACAGAGGCTAAATGCTTGGACTGTCTGCGGGTTTTGCAACAACAATTCATGAGCTACAGGCTCATGACGCACCAACTGACCACCCATGTTTGTAGTTTTTCTAGCTGAACTCAATTTCTTGCTGAAGATTCAAATTCTTTATTTCCCTTTTTGTTCTGGTTTTTCTCTGTCCGGCCGCCACATTTCTTTCTTTTTTCCCAAAAATGAACTTTTTTAAACAAGCAGTCTTAATCGTAGTTTGCAAGAAAAAGATGCATTAAAGAAGGACATGCAATCATATTTGGAAAGTACTAGAAATATATTAAAGAAAGATTATTTTGCAGTTATGGCAGCGGCGAAAAGACAGGTTTCAAACGATGGATTACCCCGCCCCCTACTTAAAGGATGACATGTGTCCTCACATGTACTAAAAAAAATAGGTAGAGATTTGGGTGATAATGACTGGTACATGCATAGCAGTAATTGAATAGAATGAAATAAATCAAATATGCGATAAGAAAAGATATGGCGTACCTTTAGTAATTGCACGTACGTGTGAAGAAAGATGATGGCGCTGCATGAATTGACAAGTTGGAAAGATAGCTTAATTAAGGTTGATGCGGACGGATGAAGTGGATGGGTGACGTGGGTGGATGAAATGTACGAATGAAAGGGATGGATGGGATGAATGGATGGAAGACAAAGAAGTGAGGTGGGGGCGATAAATGAAAATAGAGAAAAAGGGGTTTTCTTCAAAAGAAAACCTTTATTATGGGCATGCTTTTTGAAAATTATGGGAACGCTGCAGGAGAAATGCTAGAGCCTTCGGCTACAGGAAGAGTAGCGAGCAGAACTTGAATGAACTGCTTCATGAAGTCTTCCTTGGAAACTGGCTTATGGTACAGTCGGAGTCGGTGGCCATTGACGAGCAATTTAAAACAGACTGGATCAATTGTGACTAGCTGCACAGCTCCGTTGTCAAACACATTTTCAACTTCATAGGGGCCAAGCCACCATGTTGTGAGTTTACCCTAGTTTTCTTGGTACCTAGAATCATATAACAAAGCCCAATCTCCAGCATAAAATTTTCTGGTTTTGATATGCTGATCATGCCATTTCTTTCTCTGCTGTTGGATTACTTCTGTATGATGCAGGGCGGCTTTTCTCATTTCGTCCAAAGCATTTAGCTGTAGGAGATAGTCCTTCTGTACTTTGGATAAGTCCATGTTGAGTTCAAGAGCTATCCTCAAAGTTTTATGTTCAAATTCAATGGGTAACATAGCTGTTTTCTCATAGATCAACTCAAAAGGTGTAAACCCAGTTGTTATTTTCCATGTAGTTCTGTAAGCCCAAACTGCTTCAGGAAGTTTATTACTCCAGTCTTTCTTATGAATCTGCATTGTCTTTGTGAGAATCACTTTAATTTCTCTGTTTGTTACTTCCGCCTGACCATTGGCTTGAGGATGATAAGGGCTGGACTTCCTATGTTTGATCTTATAGTCATTCATAAGTGCAGTGATCAGATTTGATGTAAACTGAGCTCCTTGATCAGTTACAAGCTCTCTGGGAACACCAAATCTGGTGAAAATTTGTTCATACAAAAATTCAGTAACTTTGTTATCTTGGGCATTAGTCATAGCTTTTACCTCGACCCATTTTGTGACATAATCCGTGCAAACCAGAATGTATGACTTTCCATTTGATGGTGGATCAATTGGCCCCACAAAATCCATCCCCCATTTATCAAAAGGGGTGACTATGACTTGCGGATATAGTGGCATTTCATCTGACTTAGTTGGTCTTCCCATACGCTGGCATCTGTCACACTTCCTTGTATAGGCCACAACATCCTTGTGTAATGTTGGCCAGTAATACCCTATTGTAAGAACTTTCATTGCTGTTCTTTTTGCTGCAAAATGCCCCTCACATGGTTCATCATGGCAGGCATGCAAGATATCATAAGTCTCATCTTCTCTTACACATCTTCGCATTACTTGATCAGGTCCAGTATAGAACAGACAATTTGAAATCCAGGTAAAGTTAAAACTTTTCTCTATCAACAACTTCTTTTCTTTTGGGGAAAAATGAGCTGGTATTCTGTTTGCTGCCAGATAATTAGCAATGTCTGCATACCAAGGTGTATGTACAGCAATGAAAAATAAGTGTTCATCTGGAAATCTATCATCAATGACCTCATGTTCCTCAGATGCAGCTGATTTAAGTCTTGATAAAAAGTCAGCTACAACATTAGCTCTTCCTGGTTTGTCAATGATTATGATATCAAATTCTTGTAACAATAGGAGCCATCGTGCCAATCTACCAGAAATGGCAGGTTTGTTCATCAAGTACTTGATTGCTGCATGGTCAGTGTGGATGAATATCTGATAACCTGTGACATAATGCCTAAATTTATTCAAAGCATACACTACTGCAAACAATTCCTTTTCTGTAACAGTATAGTTGAGCTCAGGACCTTGAAGGTTTTTGTTGATAAAGTAGATAGCATGCTCAATTGAATTTTCTTTTTGACTTAAAACTGCTCCTATACCAAAATCAGATGCATCAGCATGTATGTGAAAAGGTAGGTTCTATTTTGGACCTTGAAGAACAGGGGCTTTAGTAAGCAAGTTCTTTAGCTGCAGGAAGGATTTTTCGCAGGCCTCGGTCCACTCAAATTGGGAATCCTTTGTTAACAAAGCATAAAGTGGACTGACAATTTTACTAAAGTCTTTTATAAACCTTCTATAATACCCTGCATGACCCAGAAAACTTCTAACATCTTTTTGTTTTGCAGGAGTTTGTAAATTCTGAATAACTTCAATTTTAGCAGGGTCAACCTGAATTCCATTCTTTGAAATATGATGACCTAGAACAATACCTTCTTCCATCATTAGAAAAACTTTTCACTATTTAGAGACAAATTTTGCGATCTACACCTTTTAATACTTTTCTAAATTCACCAGTGCTTCTTCAAATGTGACTCCATATGTAGTGAAATCATCCATATAAATCTCCATACATTCATGAGATATATCAGCAAATATACTAATTACTGCTCTCTGAAATGTTGTTGGTGCATTGCATAAGCCAAAAGACAAGACCGAATAAGCAAATGTCTCCCATGGACAGGTAAAAATGGTCTTGTCTTGATCTTCAGGGGAAATTTTTATCTGATTATACCCGCTGTAACCATCTAAGAAGTAAAAATATCTTTTGCT
This sequence comes from Sequoia sempervirens, assembly GCA_007258455.2. Taxonomy (NCBI): domain Eukaryota; kingdom Viridiplantae; phylum Streptophyta; class Pinopsida; order Cupressales; family Cupressaceae; genus Sequoia; species Sequoia sempervirens. The sequence goes on from VDFB02373365.1 coordinate 275,902,094, forward strand.
AGACAGTGAGTCTAGTACTTGGTCTACAAAAGGTAATGGAAAGTGATATTTTTTTAGTGGCATTGTTCAACTCTCTGTAATCTACACATACTCTCCATTTTCCTCCTTTCTTGGGGACAATGACTAATGGAGAAACCCATTGGCTGTCAGAAATTGGGTAAATAAAACCAGCATCAAGCAACTTTTGAAGTTCATTTTTCACTATTTTTCTAAGTGCTATATTTTACTCTTCTCTGAGGTTGTCTAACTGGTAGACAATCTTCTTTGATATATATCCTATGAGTACAAACTCGAGGATCTATTCCTTGCATGTCCCCATATTCCCATGCAAAAGTTTTATGCTGTTCTTGGAGTATTTTTAATAAGTTAGCCTCTTGAGACTGAGACAACTTGCTATTAACATTCAAACAATGATCTGGAGACAATTGTATCTGCTTAATGAGATTACTCATAGAATCAACAGGTAATGTTTGTACCTCTTGTGGAAGCAAGTTATAAAAATTTGTCAGAAGTTTAGGCAATGAACTCTCAGAATCTAGCTGCTGCAGGAAACATTGATGTTGATTGCCACTTGGATCAGATAAACTATTTGTATCAAGATTGAATTGCAGAATTTGAAAAAGCAAGGCATCTTCACTTTGAAGTTGAGAGAATGGATCATTTTGAAGCATCATCAATTGAGCCAAAGAATTGGCTTCTTCAGTTTCTTCTCCCACATCTAGCCAAATAGGTTGGGACAAATCTGGTTGAGGTTTAGCAGGCGGATACAAGGATAATTTCTTTGTGGACTGCCCATCAGAAATGGTCATATCTCTAGAACGACATCCTATAAAAGCATCAGCAGTTGCTAACCATAGCCTACCAAGGATAACTAGATACCCTCCTAAAGTTGCCTTAACTGATAATATTATAAAATCAGCAGGATACTCCCAAGATTCAAGAGTGACAATTACATCTTCTATCATCCCATCAGGTTTGACTGTGGAGCTGTCTGCAAGCTGCAGAACTGTGGGTGTAGACCTAATGTTTGAAATATTCAAGGAGTCCATAGTATGCTTTGTCATCACATTAATGGCAGCTCCTAAATCAATCAAAATATTTTTTACAACTTGGCCATTTATATGTATCTGTACTACAGGGCTTCCAGGGTCAATATACTTTGGAATGACTATATTTCCCAACATTATATCAGCTAGTTTCCCTAAGACATGAATTGTTTGGGGATCCTTTTTCTTTCGTCCAGGCTTCTTCAAACAAACTTCTTTAATAGCTTTTCCAAAAATGGGAACATCTCTAATAGCCTGAAACAAAGGGATTTGAATTTGCACATTCTTGAGCTGATCTAGAATGTCAAAAGTGGGTTCTTCCATGAGTTTAGATTCATTACTTTGTAACCTATGAGGAAAAGGTGGTTTATCTTGTGTCTGCAAAATAGGTTCCGTAGAAACTATATCGGGTATAGGCATATGCTCAGTGGAAATAGCAGGTGCATTAGATTCTTCAAGGGGTGAATCAGATATTTCTGTAATCAGAGGTGGTTTGGGAGCAGGTAAAGTAGTTCCAGACCTCAGATGGATGTCATTAATATTTAAGGCATAAGTTTGATATTGGTTGGCTTCAGAAATATACACAGGATGTTGAGGATGCTGCTGTTGCTTATTATTGGGATTAGGCAATGGTTGGGCAGGCATAGGCGTTTGCTTTGGAGGTCCAGGATTTGTGGTAGTTGCTGCAGGAGGCGGCATAAGGGCCTGTTGTTGTGGCTGTGGAGGCTGCAGGAACCCAGGAGACTAGTTTTTCCATTGTTGAGGACCTCTCCATTGAGGATTTTGTTGCCAATTTCCTGAAGGTGGGGTCCATTGCCCTTGTGGCTGCTGCCAACCTCCCTGAGGAGATTGCCATTGTGGGGTTTGATAATGAGGCCAACTTGGTTGATGCGGATTCCATGGTGGTGGTGGTCCATATGCTTGTTTCCATTGGTTATTATAGCCAGAATAGGAATTACCAAAAGTTAAAGGGTCTTGAGGCATACCTTGCCTTTGGGCCCATGGTCTCCTTTGTGCAACAAAGAACACTTGATCATCATCACCTTCCACTAGTTTGAAATCAGTAGGCAGTTGTCTGGCTTCCAGATTAGCCACCATCTTGCATCTGCAATCATGCTTCTTTTGTCTACAGTAGGGACAGAACTCAGCCAAAGCTACCTCAGCTTCTGCATATTTTTTCCGAGCTTGCATAGTATCCAATTGTGTAGCCATATTATTAATGATGTCCTGCTTGAAATCAGATAGCAGATTTGTGATCTCCATTCGGGAAACTCCACCAGAAGAAGACTTCCCCACTGAAGCATGATGACCTCGACCTTTCTTAACTATTGCTCGAGAGTAGTTAAGGCATATCTTCTATATATCATCCCAAGGCATTGAGTTATATCACCTCCTCCCATTAGGTCCAGGGCGTCAATACAGGCATCACGATTCCCCTTAGAAAGAGTAGTTTCTGAGAGTCCTCGTTAAGAGTATGGTTTGAGTTTCTTTTTAATGAAAACAAAAACCTTGAAATATAGTCTTCCAGACTTTCATCCTCCTTCTGCTGAATTCAGAATATGTCATCACCTTTGTTGGCACTCTTACAATATTCGTTATACTTTTCAAGGAATTTCATCTGCCATGGCTGCCCAACTATTTACAATGGCTCTTCGGACTCATGAACCATCTAGAGCTCCCTCCTTCAAGTGGAAGGAAGTAGCTTAGGTTATGGCGTCTATGTTGCTTAGTCACATAATTGCGATAGGACATCAAATTCAAGCAGAGAGAAGGTTTACAGGTCTTCTATGGCCGAGGCCATAAAACTTTGGAAACAGGAAGAGGGGATGTTTTAAGATTGTCCGATATCTTGTTGGGGAACAATGGGAAACTCAAATCACGGGGAGGTGGATTATTAAATTGGATTATTGCCATGTGCAGATTGCTTCAAGAATAGGCAAATGGGGTTTCTCAGTTAGATTGTCCGAATTTGGGTCAAATGGTAGTTCAATAACCGTTTCGGGGAGGAACCTTCCAGTCGTCTCTCTTCTTCTATACATGTCTGTCGGTGAAGTAGCCGGCAGAAATATTTTTGAAATTTTGACTGCGAGGACTAAACTAATGCTGGTAGGCTTTGTGAACTCCTAGTTAGGCGCCATCCGCAGCGCCAAAATGGCTGCTTGCTCCACAAAAGGATATGAATATCCGCGATGAAAACTTTCACAGAGATTGGACATTCCGTGGTATTTCGTATCTCTATAGACGTTCATTTTACTTGTCAAACCAGGGGATGTAGACTTTAAATGGCGCAACAAAATATATGCACTAGGAACTTGATTCGGTCAACACTTAGCAGAAATACATGCTGGAAGGAAATTCTATCTAAGCCATAGAATGGTAATGCGAAATTCTTTAACTCAACTATCTTGATTAAAAGCGTAACAACTACAGTAGGCTTCGTATGGCCGGCCTTGCTGCATATGAGCGATCATAGGGTGGACTCTCTGGTGCCTGTGAGTTTACATAAAAACTTCAAAAGATGGCAACTAGATATATCGTGAGAAAGAACATCTAACTAATTAACTCACAGATTACTTACTAGGTAAAATTTATGGCAGCATCTGGTACCACGGATCTGGGCACAGAACTAATGAATCTTTGTTAGAAAACCCACAATGGGGAATGCATTTGTTTTGTTTGATGTGAAAACTAACCTTGAACTCATGCAGTTAACCAGTTAAATCTTTCATTATCATACTAATTCTTCACATGATACTCTTTCTCTGTTTCTATCTTTACCTAAATATCATCTATTACTCATTCTATTCCTCTTTTTCTACCCTCTCATGCAGGAGGAGTATCTTATTTTTAAATCAGAAGAACAACTAACTAACTAACTAACTTCATCAAAGAAAGACGTGGAAGTAAAGTGTATCCCTAAATCAAGGAACAAACTTCATAAATGAATTTATGTGTTCAACCCGATTTAGAGAGAATCTAGCGCTCCACTCTTTCCAGATTGACTTATCATTAAAAAATCTTTCCAAATCGGTTTCGGTCAAAGAGTCTTCGCCGGAGCTTCCTCAAAGTCGTGTAGGAAATGGACTTTACTGCAAGGCCGAGATCGGCTGCGCTTGACTCAATCATCCTTCAACAACCTGTGAAACAAAAGGTAACAGACGCACAAGAAAAGGCATATGGCACATACACGATATCTATTCATTAATCACACATTTTAAATCTACTTCACCATTCAAAAACTGTATACGATATACCAGCCATTTTTGGGAGTCAATAGGGCAATAAATGCAATCAAGTCAACACAATAGGCTGTAGGAATATAAAAGTGTCTTGCTACAGGATATCCCCATAAAAGGTTTCAACAAAGTTTAAACAGCCATGAAATAGCAAAAATAAAAGTGTTTAAAGTTTATCATAACATCAAGGTGCCGGCATATTTTAGACCATAAGGGGTACACTAGGTTAGTGATGTAGAGGAAGGTGGAGACCTTCTCAAAATGACTCACAAATGATCTTCAGATCAATTTCAAAATGGGTTTCAAAGAACTCATCAAAATTCCACCATATAGCATGTCCTCCCTTGTAGCACAGGCAACCTAGTTTAAGCCACTTTATGATCATGCTTTCCAAAACACTTAACAAATAAAATATGGATTTAGACACCCATTAAGGACTTACATAACATACTTCAATATCAGATATCACTCCCTTGGACCAGTTTAGACTTCCAATACATCACCATGGAAAAAACAAGGAAAATAGGTCAATTTAATAAAGGAAGTACCCTTCAAACTTATCCAATCATCTTGAAACCTTGGGGAAGAAAATTAAATGGCTCAAAACTATGCAATCCGAGTTTTTAGACCTCTATAACACCTCTAACATGCTCCAACACAAACCCCTCCTCAACTTGCCTAAAAAACTAGGGTTTTTTGATTCTAGGACTTCCAAACACTTTCAGGTCTTAAATTTTGACTTTTCACCATTAATTCAACATTACTCAGCTACAGAAACTCAAAATTATACCTCTTGTTAAGGCAGATTCTCCACAGCTATACCCTAGGGTCCATCTTCATGCCTTTTTTCATGCTAAATCACTGTGCACATGTTAGATTTCCTCTTCCCTGCACATTTATTTGTTAGTTTTTCATGGTACATGTTATATTTGATCCATTTCATAGGTTTTCAGCCATACACTCCATGAAATGGATCATTTACTCATTAAAAACCCTCAAAACTGAGCAAAATCTGCACTTTTCCTATGGACAGTCAATTAAAACGTGGTAGAATTGATCTATTATGCTTACTAGAACATGTATGAATTGTTAAAACATGCAAATACAGATTACCAAGGCATCCAACAATGTATATCTTTAGTGGGAATCAATGATTCATCAAAAAAACACCAAACTAGTGTAAGAAATCTGTGTTTTTTCTTTATTTTCAGAAATAGTCCGTACAAACCTTTCACCAACCACCTAACCTCCGTAAAAATGATTATTTTAGGGTTATAAACCCATTCCCGAACTGATCCAACTGATTTGGATTAATTACATTGCTTAATTTACTCTAAAACTCTCAAAACCCCTTTTCCTGCCTAAACTAAAATTTGAAAATTTGAAATTTAAAATTTGAATTTTATTAACACCCACCCTCTAAAAACTATTGGATATTCACTATCCAAGTTTATTTGACCTATTTAAGCATAATATCATTGATCAAAACCCCTAGAACCTAATTTTCCCTTACATTGCACTTTTAATCTAAATTCCTTATCAGGAACCTTGAAACTTTTAACACCCTTATTACACTTATTCATCTCAAATGCCATTATAGGCTTCAATACATCATAATTTATGTTTTGATTTGTTTGGAAGACCCTCCTGACCCCTGCACTCTCCTGGTTCTTGAACAACTCTTTGAAAGCCTTGGGTGCTCCTGCACCAGTTAGTCCATTAGGGTTCACGGCATTACACTGGCACACACGTCAAAAGTCTTCAAGTCAAGACAAATCATTTTCCAAATGGAAAAAATCCTAAAACAAAGTATGGCAATCATTTATTCAAATATCACAATCACATTAGCATGTCAAAAAAATTGACATATGGTCAACACAAGCTAAACTCGGTCAAAACAAGTCAAATTATCATAAACAGTCAAACTATCAACTCTTGGTTATCTTTCGGATATGTCCTTCTGAAGAATAGCCTTTGTCATTCATGCCTTAGGATGTGTCCTTCCTAGGCATCATCATTATCATTTGACATTTTGAGGGATCCTCTTGACATCTAAGGATCACTCCTCTCAACATCAGTATTCTTTAGATGTGTCCTTCTGAAGAACAAACTCTGTCATTTATGCCTTAGGATGTGTCCTTCCTAGGCATCGTCACCGTCCCTGTCACTAGCATTTCAAGGGATCCCTTTTGGCATTTAGGGATCAATCCTCTCGACATCAACATTATTCAAGATGTGTCCTTCCTGAATTTGGCAATCTTTGACATTCTTCATCTTGGCATCGTCAAAACCTTGACACCCTAGCATCTTAACATCATCAAACCTAACATCTTTACATTAAAACACTTGGCATCCAGACACACTTGGAAAACACTTAGCACTTTTCTTTTGGTTTTTCATCATGTTACTAGTTTTTCAGTGAGATCCCAACAACATGATTTAGAGAAGCGGTGACGTATCATGACCTTTTTCTTGTCTTTTGACACTCATGTTACTAGTTTCTCAATGATGTTCTAACAATGGGATTTAGAAAAGAAATGAAGTATCATGATTTCCTTATCTTTTCTTTGTATTTTTCATCATGTTACTAGTTTTCAGCGAGGTCCTGACAATGGGATTTAGAAAAGCAGCGACATCTCATAATGATTGTATTACTTTGTCTTTTTTGGGACTATCATGTTACTAGTTTCTCTGCGATGTCCTAACAATAGGATTTAGAGAAGCAACGATGTATCATGATGGTTGGTTTGATTTTTCATCATGCTATTAGTTTCTCAATGATGTCCTGACAATAGGATTTAGAGAAGTAGGGGCGTATCATGATGATTGGCTTGTTTTGTCTTTTTCAAGCAGTCATGTTGCTAGTTCCTCAAGGATGTCCTGGAAATAGGATTTAGAGGAGGAACGACATTTTATGACTTGTCTTTATTGTCTTTATTTGTGTTTTTATGCTCATAGTTGATTGTGACAAAAATACTAGGGCAATCATGTTCTTAGTATGAGTCATGATCATCCTTGTTTGTGATTGTTAGTCTCATCATGTGATGGCAGGACCTTACACACCTTGATCTATGCCATATCAACGTGTTTGTCGGCCATTACAATAATCTGCCCAATGATAATTAAGAGCAATAAATATTAAATTCCTATGGTAAGGTTTTGAAGGGTTTAGATATTAAGAGCAATAAATAATAAATAAATAAATGTTACAATAATAATGATTAGGCATTGTGGGTTACTATTGCAACTATGATGGCAAGAATATTTTTCTCATAAAAGAATACTTTATAAATAATTATATTAATACTCTCTATTGAATTTAGATTCATTTCCTAACAAGTAAATCATATAATATTTCACAGAAAAAGAAGGTTTAGAATGAGCAATGGTGTCAATTTTCTTCCAACTTTGAAACAACCAATTTAACAATAGTTTCTAATATTCATTATTGAATTAAAACTTATACTAAGCCAACACCACTTTTGGTTCTACTTGAATTTCGTTTTAAAGAGAATGCTAAATATTTGACCTGTAATATCTAAACTCCTCTCGATTTTTTCTAAAGAAAACTTTGGTGACTCCCAACTTAATTATTCACATAGTATTTGACATCAAGTTCTAACCATAAAATTGAATAATGGAACCTCAGATAAATTCAACACAATGCTAATCTAATTGTCTCCATTTCACTTGAAGATGTTGTTTATCAACAATTTGGAAACTAAAAGTATACATTATACATAAAGCTTTACACTCTAGTTTAGTAAGTTGAGATTAAAGAACACACATACCTATCTCAGACAAGAGAGGGAAGAGCAACATAACTTGGTCTTTCCAGAGACATGCAATACCTTGCATTTTCCTTCAACCATTTGTATTAGCATATTTTGTCACTTTCTTGTGCTATTTGACTACCCTCAAATGCCATTTCTCAATGAGTAAGAAACTCTGCAAATCCTATTTCCTAAGCTACCTACGCTTGAAAGAAATGCTCCATACAATATACAACTTTTAGCTATGATGCATAATTGGAAACGGGGCAATATCTTTCCACATAATCTAAAAGTCCCCTTGTTAATTTGATCAATAACTCTTGATACTCCCTTTTGGAGGTGCCCTTCTGTAGAAATATTGAAAGAATGCTGCTTTGAAATGTATTTTCAAATTGTTATGCATTTGAAGAGTGTAAAATCTATGCACAAATGAGGAGTTCCAATAGTCAAAAGAAGAGAAACTCCATCAAACCCATACTCTACCAATTTCACACGTGCTAGCCAACCTTCAGCTAAATGACCAATTAAGGAGATTTTCCCACCGTTAA
>VDFB02373365.1:275910796-275984806 GCA_007258455.2 Sequoia sempervirens
TATTCCTTATACTTTTCAAGGAATTTCATCTGCATGGCTGCCCAACTATTTACAATGGCTCTTCCCAGACTCATGAACCATCTAAGAGCTCCCTCCTTCAAAGTGGAAGGAAATAGCTTCAGTTTATGAGCGTCTATGTTGTAGTCATAATTGCGATAGAGGACATCAAATTCAAACAGAAAGGTTTCTGGGTCTTCTATGACCAGGCCATAAAACTTTGGAAGCAAGGAAGAGGGGATGTTTTTAAGATTGTCAGTATCTTGTTGGGGAACAATGGGAAACTCAAATGCAGGAGGTGGATTATTAAGTGGATTATTTGCCATGTCTGGGTGCTAGAATAGCAGAGCAAATGGGTTTTCCTCAGGTTCGTTATCAGCTGGGTCAAATGGTAGTTCAATAAACAGATTTTCAGGGAGGAACCTTCCCAGTGCGTCTCTTCTTCTTCTATGCATGCAATACAGTGAGTAATGGCTTGAAATATTTTGAAATTTTTTGACTAACAGACTAAACTAATGCTGAAAATGACTTTGTCAAACTCCTAGTTAGACGCCATCCCTGGCAACGGCGCCAAAAATGGCTCGCACTCACAAAAAGATATGAATATCACAGTAAAACTTTCCTGGGAATTGGACATTCTGACAGGTGACTAATATCTCTCTGTGGACGTTCATTTACTTGTCAAACCAGGGGACATAGACTTTAAATGGCGTAGCAAAATATATGCACTAGGAATTTGTTTTGGTCAAATCTTAGCAGAAATACATACTGGAAAGAAATTCTATCTAAGCCACAGAATGGTAATGCAAATTCTTTAACTCAACTATGCTTGATTAAAAGCAGAAACATAACTTCTGACTGAGGCACAAACCATGGCCTTATGCTGCAGGAACAGTCATAGGGATGGACTCTCTATACTACAGGAGTAGTATAAGACTGAATTTGTATAAAAACTTCAAAGATGAAAACTAACTAGATATCAGCAGAAAAGAACATCTAACTAATTAACTACAGATACTTACTAAGTGGGCCCCCTTAGCAAGCATCTACTGATTACACAGATGCTGAACTCAGAACTTCATCGATCTTTATTCATGAAAACACAATGAGATACATTGTTTTGTTGATGTGAAAACTAACAACGAACTCTGCTTCTGGTCAAACAGATTCTGTCTTTCATTATCATACTAATTCTTACATGATATCTGCTACTCTGTTTCTATCTTACCCTAAATATCATCTATTACTCATTCTATTCCTCTTTTTCTACCCTCTCATGCAGGAGGAGTATCTTATTTTTAAATCAGAAGAACAACTAACTAACTAACTAACTTCATCAAAGAAAGACGTGGAAGTAAAGTGTATCCCTGAATCAAGGAACAAACTTCATAAATGAATTTATGTGTTCAACCCGATTTAGAGAGAATCTAGCGCTCCACTCTTTCCAGATTGACTTATCATTAAAAATCTTTCCAAATCGGTTTCGGTCAAAGAGTCTTCGCCGGAGCTTCCTCAAAGTCGTGTAGGAAATGGACTTTACTGCAAGGCGAGATCGTGCGCTTGACTCAATCATCCTTCAACAACCATGAAACAAAAGGTAGCAGAGCAGCACAAGAAAGGCATATGGCACATACACGATATCTATTCATTAATCACACATTTTAAATCTACTTCACCATTCAAAAACTGTATACGATATACCAGCCATTTTGGGAGTCAATAGGGCAATAAATGCAATCAAGTCAACACAATAGGCTGTAGGAATATAAAAGTGTCTTGCTACAGGATATCCCCATAAAAGGTTTCAACAAAGTTTAAACAGCCATGAAATAGCAAAAATGAAAGTCATTTAAAAGTTTATCATAACATCAAATTATGAGCATATTTTAGGCTCATCGAGGACACTAGGTTAGTGATGTAGAGGAAGGTGGAGACCTTCTCAAAATGACTCACAAATGATCTTCAGATCAATTTCAAAATGGGTTTCAAAGAACTCATCAAAATTCCACCATATAGCATGTCCTCCCTTGTAGCACAGGCAACCTAGTTTAAGCCACTTTATGATCATGCTTTCCAAAACACTTAACAAATAAAATATGGATTTAGACACCCATTAAGGACTTACATAACATACTTCAATATCAGATATCACTCCCTTGGACCAGTTTAGACTTCCAATACATCACCATGGAAAAAACAAGGAAAATAGGTCAATTTAATAAAGGAAGTACCCTTCAAACTTATCCAATCATCTTGAAACCTTGGGGAAGAAAATTAAATGGCTCAAAACTATGCAATCCGAGTTTTTAGACCTCTATAACACCTCTAACATGCTCCAACACAAACCCCTCCTCAACTTGCCTAAAAAACTAGGGTTTTTTGATTCTAGGACTTCCAAACACTTTCAGGTCTTAAATTTTGACTTTTCACCATTAATTCAACATTACTCAGCTACAGAAACTCAAAATTATACCTCTTGTTAAGGCAGATTCTCCACAGCTATACCCTAGGGTCCATCTTCATGCCTTTTTTCATGCTAAATCACTGTGCACATGTTAGATTTCCTCTTCCCTGCACATTTATTTGTTAGTTTTTCATGGTACATGTTATATTTGATCCATTTCATAGGTTTTCAGCCATACACTCCATGAAATGGATCATTTACTCATTAAAAACCCTCAAAACTGAGCAAAATCTGCACTTTTCCTATGGACAGTCAATTAAAACGTGGTAGAATTGATCTATTATGCTTACTAGAACATGTATGAATTGTTAAAACATGCAAATACAGATTACCAAGGCATCCAACAATGTATATCTTTAGTGGGAATCAATGATTCATCAAAAAAACACCAAACTAGTGTAAGAAATCTGTGTTTTTTCTTTATTTTCAGAAATAGTCCGTACAAACCTTTCACCAACCACCTAACCTCCGTAAAAATGATTATTTTAGGGTTATAAACCCATTCCCGAACTGATCCAACTGATTTGGATTAATTACATTGCTTAATTTACTCTAAAACTCTCAAAACCCCTTTTCCTGCCTAAACTAAAATTTGAAAATTTGAAATTTAAAATTTGAATTTTATTAACACCCACCCTCTAAAAACTATTGGATATTCACTATCCAAGTTTATTTGACCTATTTAAGCATAATATCATTGATCAAAACCCCTAGAACCTAATTTTCCCTTACATTGCACTTTTAATCTAAATTCCTTATCAGGAACCTTGAAACTTTTAACACCCTTATTACACTTATTCATCTCAAATGCCATTATAGGCTTCAATACATCATAATTTATGTTTTGATTTGTTTGGAAGACCCTCCTGACCCCTGCACTCTCCTGGTTCTTGAACAACTCTTTGAAAGCCTTGGGTGCTCCTGCACCAGTTAGTCCATTAGGGTTCACGGCATTACACTGGCACACACGTCAAAAGTCTTCAAGTCAAGACAAATCATTTTCCAAATGGAAAAAATCCTAAAACAAAGTATGGCAATCATTTATTCAAATATCACAATCACATTAGCATGTCAAAAAAATTGACATATGGTCAACACAAGCTAAACTCGGTCAAAACAAGTCAAATTATCATAAACAGTCAAACTATCAACTCTTGGTTATCTTTCGGATATGTCCTTCTGAAGAATAGCCTTTGTCATTCATGCCTTAGGATGTGTCCTTCCTAGGCATCATCATTATCATTTGACATTTTGAGGGATCCTCTTGACATCTAAGGATCACTCCTCTCAACATCAGTATTCTTTAGATGTGTCCTTCTGAAGAACAAACTCTGTCATTTATGCCTTAGGATGTGTCCTTCCTAGGCATCGTCACCGTCCCTGTCACTAGCATTTCAAGGGATCCCTTTTGGCATTTAGGGATCAATCCTCTCGACATCAACATTATTCAAGATGTGTCCTTCCTGAATTTGGCAATCTTTGACATTCTTCATCTTGGCATCGTCAAAACCTTGACACCCTAGCATCTTAACATCATCAAACCTAACATCTTTACATTAAAACACTTGGCATCCAGACACACTTGGAAAACACTTAGCACTTTTCTTTTGGTTTTTCATCATGTTACTAGTTTTTCAGTGAGATCCCAACAACATGATTTAGAGAAGCGGTGACGTATCATGACCTTTTTCTTGTCTTTTGACACTCATGTTACTAGTTTCTCAATGATGTTCTAACAATGGGATTTAGAAAAGAAATGAAGTATCATGATTTCCTTATCTTTTCTTTGTATTTTTCATCATGTTACTAGTTTTCAGCGAGGTCCTGACAATGGGATTTAGAAAAGCAGCGACATCTCATAATGATTGTATTACTTTGTCTTTTTTGGGACTATCATGTTACTAGTTTCTCTGCGATGTCCTAACAATAGGATTTAGAGAAGCAACGATGTATCATGATGGTTGGTTTGATTTTTCATCATGCTATTAGTTTCTCAATGATGTCCTGACAATAGGATTTAGAGAAGTAGGGGCGTATCATGATGATTGGCTTGTTTTGTCTTTTTCAAGCAGTCATGTTGCTAGTTCCTCAAGGATGTCCTGGAAATAGGATTTAGAGGAGGAACGACATTTTATGACTTGTCTTTATTGTCTTTATTTGTGTTTTTATGCTCATAGTTGATTGTGACAAAAATACTAGGGCAATCATGTTCTTAGTATGAGTCATGATCATCCTTGTTTGTGATTGTTAGTCTCATCATGTGATGGCAGGACCTTACACACCTTGATCTATGCCATATCAACGTGTTTGTCGGCCATTACAATAATCTGCCCAATGATAATTAAGAGCAATAAATATTAAATTCCTATGGTAAGGTTTTGAAGGGTTTAGATATTAAGAGCAATAAATAATAAATAAATAAATGTTACAATAATAATGATTAGGCATTGTGGGTTACTATTGCAACTATGATGGCAAGAATATTTTTCTCATAAAAGAATACTTTATAAATAATTATATTAATACTCTCTATTGAATTTAGATTCATTTCCTAACAAGTAAATCATATAATATTTCACAGAAAAAGAAGGTTTAGAATGAGCAATGGTGTCAATTTTCTTCCAACTTTGAAACAACCAATTTAACAATAGTTTCTAATATTCATTATTGAATTAAAACTTATACTAAGCCAACACCACTTTTGGTTCTACTTGAATTTCGTTTTAAAGAGAATGCTAAATATTTGACCTGTAATATCTAAACTCCTCTCGATTTTTTCTAAAGAAAACTTTGGTGACTCCCAACTTAATTATTCACATAGTATTTGACATCAAGTTCTAACCATAAAATTGAATAATGGAACCTCAGATAAATTCAACACAATGCTAATCTAATTGTCTCCATTTCACTTGAAGATGTTGTTTATCAACAATTTGGAAACTAAAAGTATACATTATACATAAAGCTTTACACTCTAGTTTAGTAAGTTGAGATTAAAGAACACACATACCTATCTCAGACAAGAGAGGGAAGAGCAACATAACTTGGTCTTTCCAGAGACATGCAATACCTTGCATTTTCCTTCAACCATTTGTATTAGCATATTTTGTCACTTTCTTGTGCTATTTGACTACCCTCAAATGCCATTTCTCAATGAGTAAGAAACTCTGCAAATCCTATTTCCTAAGCTACCTACGCTTGAAAGAAATGCTCCATACAATATACAACTTTTAGCTATGATGCATAATTGGAAACGGGGCAATATCTTTCCACATAATCTAAAAGTCCCCTTGTTAATTTGATCAATAACTCTTGATACTCCCTTTTGGAGGTGCCCTTCTGTAGAAATATTGAAAGAATGCTGCTTTGAAATGTATTTTCAAATTGTTATGCATTTGAAGAGTGTAAAATCTATGCACAAATGAGGAGTTCCAATAGTCAAAAGAAGAGAAACTCCATCAAACCCATACTCTACCAATTTCACACGTGCTAGCCAACCTTCAGCTAAATGACCAATTAAGGAGATTTTCCCACCGTTAACAAGTTGATTTGTCATAGTAGCTGCCTCTTCAATTCTTTTGAGATACCAGTCTAGGACTGGTCTTGGATGAAGTGTTCCTCAAAATTAATTCCCATCTAATAGGCCAGCTGCATTTTGTAGCCAATCAGGTTGGGAAACATTGGCAACAACAGTGCGAACACCCTTTGCTTCCAAGGAAGATGCTTGTAGACACTTAGAAATGACCTAAGGCTACAAGCTTAATTTTTTTATCTTTCATCCTAGCATAATTATGACATTTAATTATTTCGTTGGTCCACATTCGACTATTAATTAAATAATTCATAATTATTTAATTAATTCATGTCTATTTATTCTTCATGATTATTAAATAAATAAATTTTATTTATTTATTCAATACGTCACTAAGGTTCTATTATCTTCTTACAATTAAATAAATTTATTAATTTATTTAATTATCTGTCATAATCCTCTAAATTAAATAATTATCTTTAATTATTTAATTACCTAATTTAACATTTCTCTCATTTTAAATAAATGAAATTATTTAAAATGATCTCACTTTATTAACTGTCACTTCATTTTAGTAAATAATCTGAAAATCAATTATTTACTGTCACACAAAATCCATATTTTGAATTTATTAAATTCAAAATGGTAATCTTCTTCCAAAAAACTAAGTAATTGAGAAAATTCTTGATTTTCCAAATCTGCTTTTCAGTTCAATTCTTATCTTATTGATTTTTTGAATCTTACAAATCAACCCGTCTTTATCTTCTTGATTTTCAAAAATCTTTATCTTTTTGGCTAATTATCACATTTATTCTTGACCGCTAATTTGATTTTATCAAATGACATGACCTCTCATTTAATAATTTTTCCCTAACCCTGATTAGGGATTGTCACATGAAATCTCATCCACTGATTTAGGCTTTGTCAGCTTTCAATCTCGTCTGTCCATCCAAAATTGTATTTTCTATAAAATGACATTTTTGCTCATATTTTACCACCACTTCATTATTATAGACATTTTGTGCTTAGAATTTACTTTGCACTTAGATTATTATCTTTCATTAGCATTTCATAGGCATAGTCATTTGTCATTTGTCATAGTCTTTATTTTGTCATTCAAATCCTTCAAAAATTGCATAGGGCTTTGTCATAGTTAATTGCTCACACACATACAAATATGAGGGCAATAGTCATAAGATTGCTACGAGCTAGAAGGTGCTATGGAGATGAATCATGGAAGCTTCGAGGAATAACTGTTATAATATTTCTTGTATTTTCTTTCATTGTACTTCATAGCTCCTTGGGTTTTATTTTATGATCTAATATTCTAATCTAACCTAAAAATAACCCATTGATACAATGCCAGTTGTTGGTAATAGCTTGAATTATCAACCAATCTTGGAAGAGTTAATGCATAAGCTATTTTGAATGTAAATATGCCCAAAATAGTAGTATTTAACCAAGATATGAATACCATCACAGCGTAGACACTGCACAGCAATATCCCTAGAGGAAAAGTCATCTCATAGATTGCAATATTGTGAAAATATGCTCAAAATGGATTTTTTGAAAGGACTTTAGTAACACATAAGTAAATACCTTTGGTAGGTGTAAAACCAAATTCCACTTAATTTTCTAGCGTCCTCCTTGCTTGGAAATGAATGGGAGCTTCAAAACAGGGTATGTACATCCATCCAAGAATAACAGAAGATGGATTTATGTTGGATGTTATGTTGGAAATACTCTGATAGAAAAGTATGTGAAAAGTGGAAGCATGTCAAGGAACGTAAACTATTTGACAAAGTGCCTCAAAGAAATATGAGTTCATGGAATGTCGAGATTGCAGGATATGTTCGGAGTGATATTTTCTAAAAAATTCCAAAGAAAAATTTAAGCAAAAACAAGATGTGGGTGTGAATTCCAAATCTTCAACCTTAGAAGACTAGAATTAGCTCACCGCTAATCAGTAAGTGTAACTAAATCATGTTTTCTTTGTTCTTTGTTTTTATTCTTTTTGGTCCATATTAAACTCTACAGCCATGGGTTTACATGGTTTTCTAACTAATTTTATTTTTATTCAGCAAGACAAATGCAAAGAGGCGTTATTGTTGCTCACACAGAAATATCAGGAAGTAAAGTTCTGATACTATTTTAATGCCTCATGGCAACCACAATAAAGAGAAACACATAAAATGACACAGTTATAGTGATAACCCTCTAAGGAAAGTATATTGGCAATGTGGTTATATGAGATCACATTCAGATGTTCAAATTATTAATTGCAAGGAAGATACCATAAATTTGAGAACTACTTTAAAGGAGCAGGGGTAGATATAATGGTACAAAATGGTAAAGTATAAATTGGATGATCTTGTAGGCATGAAAAGATCATTTTCATTGAGGGTTGTTCCAGTGGTTTAAAAGGGGAAGCTTTACAAATCGAGAAGAAGTGGCCTACAATCTATTTGAGAATGGAGGTATCAAGGAGTCCTCCAACCAGACATGCTAGGGCAGAGTGATTTTGTATAAAGTGAAAGACTTGGTTGCACATACTCTATTAGAGATAAATTCAAAATTTTTGTGAAGTGAAAACTTTCAAAACCAATATGATCTTTCCAAATTACCCTGTATAAATATGTATGTAAATACAACAGATCATTATGTTAATGATGCATAGATCAAATCTCAGAAAGAAACAAATAAACTCTATAGTGTACCTTGGCTACAAGATATTCGAGAACAACAAGATAGGAAGGCACACCTTCGCTGCACACTTCCACCATACTATCTTGCCATGCTATTTTGTGTCTTTTGATGGTACTACTCAATGTGTTGGGGATCCACAGGGTTGTGGCCGAAATATGCAACTAGCACCCAATAATAAATATGCAGAAGTCGTTTCTTAATTATTGATTCCAATAGTGTAACTGAATAGTTATTGTCAGTTCCCAAATTCCGAAAACAACATGCAATAATATAATGTTTCTTGGATAGTTATTCCAAATAAAATTAACAAAAGAAATGATCATATCTATTTATTCTTATTCTTATTATTTTATTTTTATTTATTTATCTATATTTACAACTTCTTCTTGCGGTTTTATAGAATAATTGAGAGGTCAATTATCTTCCAAGAATTTTTAACTATTTTGATTCTTGAAAGAAATAATATTATCCTATTAATTACTTGATAAATATTATTTCCAAAGTTATCCCGAATTAACTAGATGTTCAAAAGGGGTGATCATGACAAACAGAGTCTAAAGGGAGTGAATTTCCCTTGGTCACCTCAATGATAAAGGCTAAAGGATATGCCAAAAAACAAAAAACAAATTAATCTATATTTTGGGGGTTTTTAGGAATGGATGATTTTGGGAGTCAGGTAAACAAACCACAAAGGTCTCGGACAATAAAACCAACTAGATCTTGACTAGAGGATGTTAGTGTGGGACATGGATGATAGAAAAATTCCCTATCATCTCAAGGATGCACTGACATCTTGTACAGGCAGAAGTTCATAGTCCAAAATACACAAGTCATTCTAGTGACCCAAGAACCTTAATCTGATAGTTTAAATGAAAATGACATAATTCTAAGAATGTGTAAAATAGATAAAATGACTACAACAAGAAGAATATTATAGCTTGAAGGATAGATTGATTATGAATGAAATGATAAGCAAGGGTAGTAGAAATCCAACTTACGATTGGTATAGCCTCCTGCAAGCTCCAAGTGAATGAAGTACCTACATAGATAGAAACAAAAAAATGTTGGGGTTGTGTTTTGGAGTTTTCCTTGGTCAAACCCTCCTTTTTCGTGTTTCCGCCTCCATGGACAACCAATAGACCAAAATAGAGAGAAAAAGAAAAAAAAGAAAGAAGTAGACAATATGTATAGAAAGAAAAGACAATCTATATACAATCTATAATATTGATAATACAATGGAATGACAATGATAAAGTATTACCCTCCCTTTGGAAAGCTTGAGAACCTAAAAGGAAGGGTGGTAGCCTTGAGAGTGCAAGATAGATGTGTAATAATTTAGTGCCAATTACTTTAAACCTACAAGAAAGTGATTTAGAAAGAATGGAGAGAGTGAAGTGAAGTTGCAAGAATGAAGTTAGAATGTGATATATTGAGAGAGAGATTGAATGGAATGAAGAAGTAAGTTCAAAATGAAGATTTGGAGGCAAAAGGAATGTTATCATGTAGGTATGCATTCAGAGGAGACATTACAACTCGTGGATGCCTCAAAATTTAACACCTCAATATCCACTAACTCGGTAATCTATTAGGGACACCTGCATGGCACATAGATGTTTGGGCGGTGTAAAATAATCCTAGAAAAAATACCCTCCACTAATAGAAAATTCCAAAGCATGGATAATACAAAAGGTTTAAGGTGTATATTTTTTACATTATCATTTTTATAAGGCTAAAGTAGGGGTATATTGTAGGAAATTGTTTATGCCTCAACATTTTTCCCAACTTTATCATGCATATGTCTTAGACAATATGTGAGCTAAAGTAGAAAGAGATTGAAAAGAATATATTGAAAAGGAGAGAAAGCAGTCCTTTGATCTGACATACCTTGACATGAAAGGGGGATTTACCAAAATGCAAAGAGGACACAAGTGTTTGATCCTACAAAGATAGCTGCAATCTCACTACAAACATGTTATTTGTAGACAAACATGTTAGGAAAAAAATACAAAACATAATAGAAACAATCATCAGAAATAATAATACACAATATGATTAGATATAAGATGACACTGATAGGTATGGCTAGCATGGATATTCTCCAATGAGTTGAATGTGCACTTGATAAGAGTACCATGTGCCAATTTTTTGTGGGAGGATATGACACCTAGGAGTCACAACTAACCTCAGGAAGAGGAGCAGTGACTAACTTTGGAGATGCGGGGGCTGCCTCCATCACAAGGATGATGCAAGAGAAAGTAAAACTAGATTCCATAGGAGATGATGATTTATTACCACCCATGCAAGAAGCAAGGTTATCCTCAATCTTTTTCTTCAATGGAGGATGTGGAATCCCCATAGAAGAAGTGAAAGCAAAAGAAGGAGAAAAACCCATAGAGGACACCACCTTTGTATGAGGCATGTTGGTAGGCTATGAGAATGGAGGAATTTCAAGAAGAGAGGTAATAAGGGGAAGCTCTATTGAAGGAGAAATGAACACCTGCACTCTTTTGGGGTGAGGTTCATTGAGATCTACTGATGACGCTGGAAGAAGCACAAAGGTGATGGGAATTGAAGTAGAATAAAAAGGATCATAAGCAGCCATAGAAGAAAAATCAGCGAAAAGAAAAACATCTGACTACCCCTCACTCTTCTAGAAATCCACGTGCTCCTTGGCTACAGCCTTTTGTCAGTGCTTATGCTCACATACAAGCCAATTATGTCAACTATGGGCACTAGAAGGCATGACCTGAGAAGAGGTTGGGGGCTCCTACCCTACCATAGGAGTAACCTTCATAATCATTACCAATGGAAGGGGAGACATCTTAGGAGGAGCAAGAGGGGTAGGAACAAAGATCAACATTTTAGTGATAGGCCTCTTTCTTTTCTCTGCTCTAGGAGTAGTGGAGGAATAGGTAGAGACCGAAACACAGGAATAACCACGTGGAAATAACTCCCCATGCCATATAGGGTGGGTTGAGGGATCATGGGTGGAATAGGAAGATGAAAGACCCAAGAATTTGAATTTCACAACAAGGGCACTTTTATTTTTCCTCTACTATGTGTAGGATTAGGAACGAAGGATTCCACCAAGGGCTAAGAAGAAAAAGAATAAGGCATAGAAGATGATATAAAGGAACTAGAAGGGAAAGTCTTGATGGAAAGAGTAAGCTTGTCCTTCCCTATTGGAGGGGTAGAGCCCGCTGTTGTGCATACAAATAAGCCTTCAAAGACAAAACATAGGACAATAGAGGAAAACCACCTTTCAACACTGAGCCCATAGTCTTGTACTTGTAATAAGCTTGATACAATAGATATCCCTAGGAGGGAGGTGTCTGACTAGGGTGGGCCAAAAATAGTTGACGGAGAATCCCCCACATGCTACAAGTGGCATGTATCTACTATCCTAGACAATATGCATGGTACCCTTATGGGGATACTTCAAGCATTTGTGGATCACATAAATGACTACATTTATAGAGGCTAGCCAAGGAATGACCAACCTTGCTCTGAATAAGTCTGACTCCAAGATCACAACAAATGGAACAGCCATAGACTTTGGACCAACTAAAACTAACAAAGAAATAGATCCCATAGGGGAGATAGAAAACCCATCATGAGTTTGAAGGGTGGCTTGTGATTCATCATACTTATCCTTGTATAAATTGTTAATAAATAAGGCCTCCTCTATGATAATGCTCATTTGGCTTGATTGGTCAACCATAACACCAATTATGATTTTACCATTGATCTGAGTGGGAACATACAACAAAGAGGGCTCCTTGTTCAAGGGAAGATCATGTGAGGTTAATGTAATACTAGGCACAACATTCACATGTTTTGCAAGAGGAATATGAGTGAATGAGACCACATTCACATAATTAGATGGGGTATGAACAAAAGTAGAAAAATAATTCCAATGACCAAGTTCACAAAGTGTGATGGGAATGCATCTATGTATATTTGTAGTTGGATATTAGGCTTGGCTATAGATTTGTTAGAATTCTACTTTCTCCCTTTGAAATGGATGATGTCATCATTGATTTGGTCCTGAATCATGTGATGTAGGTGGATTTTCAGTATCATTTCAAGAAACTAGATGAAATTGATAGAAATTTTGAGATTCATACTAATGAGGATATGGCTCAGATAGTGGTTGAAGATCTTAGGATTTTTTTTCTTTTTCTTTTAATAATTTTTGTAGGACACTAGTGTATGATTCTAATAATTTAATAAAAAAATTGTTGTCCCATATTATTTTTATGATATGGAACAAAGACCACATTAGCCACAATCATGTTCTTGCCTGAGATTGACATAATTGATTGGCCATCCTAGTGAGAGCATGAGGATGATTCCTCATACTTGTAGTGTTGGAAAATGTATCCCTTTATATTTTCACACTTGCTTGGGCCCTCCCTGCTAAAATTGGGCTTCTTTATGCCTTATTTGGTCCTATTTTGTATCCACAATCCTTAATTAATGCATCTAAGGATAATCCTAACACATACCTAATGATCAATCATAATTTAATGATTTTGGATTGTATGGCCCAGATTTAGTGATCTAGGACTCATACGTCACTTTGGGTGTATGAGTTCCACCTAAGTTTCAAGGTTTGGTCTTGCATTTTGCATTAAACTTAACATTTCTTAAAAAAATTGTCCCAAGCTTAGCCTACGAGGACTTATACACCCAACTGGCATATGATTCTCACTTAGCTTCAACCTATTTTGAATTCAAATTCTTGGTGGGATTTTATTCTCCTAGATCTAATGTCAGCTTGTAGTGTTGTAATTTTGGGAAATTTGGCATAAACATGTATAAATAGAAGGCTATTTCACATATTTTCTCCAATAAAGCTAGAAATTTTCATGCGCAAGGGTGATCTAATCATTCAAGAATTCCTACAACTCAAGAGTTGATTATCAAGCATTTTGGAGCTATCTTCAAGATTCAAGCATCATGTCAGAGTCATTAGGCATCATGTTTATTCTTGAGCTAAAATTTGTGATGTAGGTTTTTATGATTCAAGCAAGCATTCAAGTCATGATCTATATCATACAATCAAGAGTCAAGATCTACATTCATGCTAGTCATTATATACAAGTTTGCAACCTTTTTTTCAAGGGTTTGGTGAGTTACAATATTGCAGACTTATTCATTCATTATTCCTTCATTCTATTTGATTTCATTTCAAGGTTTCATTACCAAAATGGGTTTTGACCAAGGAAAACCCATATCCACTAAAAAAACAACATTTTTCCCTCTATTTGTTATTTGATTATAGATATAGGTGATTTAGGTTCAAGATCCATTGAAGAGAAAGATTGGAGAAAGTTGCAAAGTTTTCAAAGTTGTCATCTACCTTGCAAGATTACAAAAAGTCATCTATAGGTCAGAATTCAATCTTTCAAACTCAAAGATCGGGAAGGAGAGAAGATACAATAGATTACTAGAGGATATTAGAATTTCATATCAACTCTGATACTGGGAATAAATCACCACTTGTGGCATATGAGTCCTATTATACCATATTTCAAGCATTTTTTGTAGATCTTGGTTTACTAGTTACATATTTTGGTTTCAACTTGAAACCCTAAACTAGGAATAAGTCATCCCTACTAGTGCATCTATCCAAATGTGCTTTAAAATTCATAATTTTGAGAGTGTAGACCTTTCTTCAAGCATCATCATCTTCCTAGGTTCCCCTCTATTCTTTCTTAGTTCATTATTCTATTTTTTAGTCTCATATATTAGGTTGCATAGCTAGATTTGCATATCCCTTGCATTTCCTTCTTTCCAAGCCTTCGTTTGGTGTTGAACCCCCTTTTTATCTTTAATCACACCCTAGGTGACCTTAAAGTTACCTTCTTATAGCACACCCTATTTTCTTCATTCCAATACTAAATAACCACATGATGGTATTCTCTAAAAGAAGCACACAAATGCGCAAAATAAGGATACTTCTTTAAAATAAACTTCTCTTGCACTGTAGGCTAAAAATTCCCAATAAGCACGTTTTGAACATTAGATTCAAGCAAAGGATAGGAAATCTAAGCAAAAATAGACCAATATCGAGTTATAAAGTTAGTAAACTTCTCGTGCATTCCCTACTTACATTGAACAAGATCATTGAAGGTGATCTTCAACTTGTTGTTGGCCTAAAATTGTTTGAGAAATTGGTTGACTACCTAGTCAAAAGAGAAAATGGAGTTTTCAGGTGAAGCACAATACCATTCCAAGGTAGTTTCCTTAAGGTAATGTAGGAATATCTTGGCCAACAAAGAATTGTTATGAATGAAATCAGTACATAGCACATTGAAGGACAATACATGTAGCTATGAATTCCCACAACCATTATACTTTTCAAACTTAGGGATCTCCAACCCTTGAGGGATAAGAGTGTTTAGAATGGAAATGGAAAGAGAACTATGATGATGGAAAGTTTGGAACATAGGTTGGGAAGAACCATTCAAACTTTCCAACTGATTTTTCATGCACCCCATGTTCTATAGCAAATCATTGAGCACTAGATTAGTAGATGAGGTATGACCAGAGGGAACTCCAAAAGTACCACTAACACCCACACTAGTAGAGCCCATAGCATAGGTACCTATAGAGGCATCAACACCATAACCATAAATAGGGACACTCTGAGTCTTAGGTGTAGAACTTAGACAAAACCCAAAGGAACCTTATTTACTTCAATTTTATTACTCTACTTAGGTAAGAAGTTAGTATTAGTAGCAGGACCCATGTCAGCCATGCACACCAACACCCCTAGCACTAAAGATATTCAGTTGTTTTCCAATGATCTATGATCCATGAACTTGAGTGTCAACCAAGTTAGAGGTGTAGGTGGGGACATGGGTATCTACGATGTTTTTTATCCCCTGAACAAGCTTTATGCATCTTTGATCCTTACTAGAACACATTTATTAATTGATCAATGATAGGAGCCACTTGGGGGAAGTTAAAATATTGTTCCATGAACTTCTCAAGCTCCTCAAGTATCATATCCAAGGAATATATTTTCTCTACAAGAACCCTAATATCAACATCATCCTCCACAGAAGAGATAGAGGGTAAGGCAAGGGATGGGGAGATGAGTTTATACCTCACCAAACTTGGGAGAAGAGAAACTGGTAGAAATTATTGAAATAATTTCTTTGAATGTAGGAAGGATTCAAGGTGGATTATACCTTCTATATCCCATTATAATTTTTAGAAGAATTCTTCTTACAATGTGTTTGGATGTTGTAGATTGGATTGTAAAACTCATAAACGCCTCACAACACACTATTTGCAACATGCCCTAGATGTGAGAGAAGGAAAAATTCCAAACCAAAGAGAAAGAGATGGAAGGTTCACATTAGGTTCACCAAAATGTGGAGGGGATTAACTAATCCTGAGTCCCAAGAAAACTAGTTCTAAAGGGAATGAATTACCCTTAGTTACCTAACAAAAAAAGAACAAACCAATCTATGTTTTTGGGGTTTTAGGAATGGAGGATTTTGGGACTCAGGTGAAAAAGCCACAGAGGTCTCAGACTATAGACCAATTGGCTCTCTACCAAAGGATGTCAATACAAGAAATGGATGATAGCACCACACTGTCATCTTAGGAACACACTAGCATCATGTACAGGTAGAGAAAAAAGTTCACAGTCCAAAACACACAAGGAATGCTAGTGACCCAAGAACCTTAATTTGAAATTTTAAATGAAAATGACATAATTCTAATAATGTGTAAAATAGATAAACTAACTGTAAAAATAAGAATAATATAACTTGAAGGATAGATCGATTATGAATGAAATGACAAGAAAGGGTAGTAGAAATCCAACTTACAGTTGGTCTAGGCTCATGTAAGCTCCAAGCGAATGAACTACCTACACACATGACAAAGAAAAAATGTTGGGGTTTCATTTTGGATTTTTCCATAGTCAAATCCCCGCTTTGGTGTTTCCACTTCCATAGACAACCAATAGACCACAATAGAGAGAAAATGATAAAGAAAATAAGTAGATGATATGTATAGAAAGGAAAGACAATCTATATGCATATTTATAATATTGATAATGCAATAGAATAAAAACCATAAAGTGTTACCCTCCCTTTGGAAAGCTTGAGAAGATGAAAGGAAGGATGGTAGCCTTGAGAGTGCAAGACAGAGATGCAAGAATGTAGTGCCAATGACTTGAAACCTGCAAGAAAGTGATGTAGAAAGAATGGAGAGAGAGAAGTGAAGTTGCAAGAATGAAGTTAGAATGTGATAGATCGAGAGAGAGAGAGAGAGAGAAAGGGAGAGATTACATGGAATGAAGAAGTGAGTTCAAAATGAGGATTTGGAGGCAAAAGGAATGTTCTCAAGTAGGTTTGCAATCACAAGAGATGTTACAACTTGCAGATGCCATGAAATTAATGCATCAACATCCATTGACCTAAGAATCTACCAGGGACACCTCATGGCATGCATACGTCTATGTAGTGTAGAAGCATCCTAGAAAAAATTCCCTCCACCAATAGATAATTCCAAAGCACTTATAAGATAAAGGGTTTAAGGTGTCAATTTTTTGCATTATCAATGTTATAAGGCTAAAGTAGGGGTATATTGTGGGAAATTACAATAGGGTGCAATTTTATGCCTCAACTCTATTGGAAGGTGTGTGCCCTTGGTCTCCTTGTGTTGTGCAGTGCATCACTTGGGTTTGTGACATGGATTAATTACCTCCTATGGATTCATTAACTTTTGTGGTTGTATTGGGAATTAATAGGTCAATCTTTTGGTGCAACAACAAACTTCTATGCAACAATTGGTATCAGATCATGGGTCATGGAATTTAACCCCTCACTTGCATTGGGGGGATTGTTGCAAAGTGTGCTCCCTTGGTCTCCTTGTGTTGTGCAATGCAATTCTCAGGTTTTTTACATGACTTAACCTCCTCCTATGGATTCATTAACTTTGGTGATTGTATTAGGCATTAACAGGTTGATCTTTTGGTGCAACGAAAATTGTTTGTGCAAAAAATGCACCTTGGATTTATCTAAACATCCTCATGGTGAAGGCATCATTAATCCACCTAAAATGATTATAGCTCTTTTCTAACTTGAGTGTATCATAATAGTAATAAATTTAGGCATCCTCCTCTTGCACTTCAATCAATCTCAAACCTAGCCAGGGTCCTGTACATGAAATAGCATAAAAAAATAGGATAACACATAAAATAACTTACTGAGAGGAAATTTAATAATCATCGAATATATTTGATTGCATATTAGTTGTGCCCAATCCAAATATTTATCTCCAACAATAATTATTTAGATAAATAAATACATCAAATCATCAAAATCATGAGCCCTATCATTACCCTTCAGTCTATGCAACAAAACATTTATGTTCAAAATTCACCTAAAAATTGGGTTCTTTATAACTTCTTTGGCAATTGAGAAATACCATTCTTAATTGTGGAAAACCATTCAAAGGTGATGATATTCCTATATTGTCCCTTATTTTCCTAAAAAATATTGATAGGAAGAAGTAAAATCAAACTTTGCATACACTTCCTTTTTTGGAATCTTCAAATAAGAAGTGAAAATGTCCCTCTCAATCTTCATGACCAACCAATTATCATTTGTTCTAATTTCTCTAGTTTGTGGGTTATAATGATTTATGCACTCCAAAACTAAATCAATACATTGAACCGCTACTAGAAATTTTGTAGCTTGTAGTAAGCCCCTCTCAATTAATCGTTGAGTGATTGGTGCTTGGCCTAGTTTTTCAAATTATTTCCTAGAATTATTTTAGGTTTATGTGCCCTAACTTTTTATCACAAATTTTAGGCATAGTACAAGATAAACTAGAAAAATTATCATAACCCAAGTACTTAAACTTCATGATGAATGAGAATCCAAACATAGAGATAAATTGTAATAGAAAATGACTAAATTCGCTTGTGTGAGTAGAATAAATAGAACATAATTTCCTCCAAATGCACTAGGGTAATTTTTGGATTGTTCCCTTAGAAATTTATAGCTTTAACAGTAAAAGAACCTATACCTCTTAATTATGCTCTAGAATTGTAGAAATTACCAACCTTGCTTCTCTGTTATTTCACCCCCTTCACCTCTCACAAAATCTTCTCTGAATACTTGTTGAAATGAGCCATTTGATCAGCTTAATTCACCTATAAATTCCCACAATTAATGCTCAAGAGTGGTAGGTAGCCATTAGTGGCACCCTTAATGGTTGGTACGTGCGAGCTTCCCAATCTCACACTTTTTTTTGACAACTTTTTGAAAATTTGAAAAATAATGGCTACCAAAAAACTTTTGACAAATTGGTTAGTTTCAATAACCTTGTTTAAGGCCAACAAGGGTTTCCAAACCTTTCCTTCAAAGTGAAATTTTCATCAAGGCATTCTTTGAAAACTTTAAGTTTCACAACATCTAGGATTTTTGGTAATTTTAAAGGTTTTAGAAATCTCGTTGGTGACCAACAGAGGTTTTGAAACCTATGCATGACTTCAAAATACCATTTTTGTTATGAAATATTTATCAGGTTTCTCCTTGAAAAATAAATGAAGCTTGATAACCCATTTTTTTAGAGAAAAATATGGTTTTGATAAGCTCATCAGAGATCAACAAAGGTTTCAAAACCTATGTAAAGTTCTGAAACTCTACTAAATTGGCCATATTTTGACTTTATCTTTCTCATCATCAAAACTTGTTATGGTTGTGGAAACCATTTCAAGCTCTGACGTGGTTTTGGAAATTAATAATAAGATTTTGGGTAAAAAAAATAGTTGTGACAACTTGAGTGGGACCTGACAAGATTTTGAAAACCACAGGACAAACTAACACTCCAAAACAAAGGTGAAATTTGTAAGGGTGAACATGGGTTTTAGGGGGTGGCAAAAACTATGGTAATAATTTAAAAAAAAATTACTTTGCTCAAGTAGTCCATTATATCATCTATCCTTGATAATGAGAACCTATACTTTATAGTAATATTATTTATTATTCTACAAACTATACACATCCTAGATATTCAACTTCCTTCTTGGGTGCTAGTACTATGGGTATCACATATATATTTAAAATTTCTCTTATTAATCATTTCCTTAATATTTCTTGCACTTATCAATTTAACTCCTATTTTTTTGGTGTCATCATGTTTTCTACCTTATTTGGAAATCTTGTCTTTCCATCTAGATTCATATAATAACTGATACTCATCACTAGTGGTAATCCATTAGACATGTTGTCTTATATGAAATCTTGGTATTCTTCTAGTAGTCATAAAAATTCCTCCTATAGTTCCTTTTAGACATATATAATAGTACCTACCATTCTTGTGTTGCCCCCACATTGGGGATCAATACAAAAAACATATTCTCATGCCTTGGATTATCCAAACAATTTCAACCTAAATTTTTTTATTCGGATTGGTATAAAGATGTACTTCTATTTCTTTCAATGGAATTAATGTATGCCTCTTATTATTAATTGTTAAATGATAACTAATAACTCTTCTATTGCATGTGGTACTTATGCCACATCTCAATGGCCTCCCAACAATAGTGGCATGCATCCATTGTCATTATGCCACAAAAATCTTTAGATAATGATAGATTCCTCTTAAATTTAATACTAACATCCTATGCTATTTTTACAACAAATAAATCCTATGGATTTCAATATTTTCTATCCTTTCTAATATTATATTGCCCACCATCTCTTAAAATAATGAATATTTTGTACTACCACTATCTATGAAAACATTACAACACTTACCTCTATATTTGTATATTATTCAAAAGAAAATTTTCTATGTATTTGATCCATCTCATAATCATGTTTCAATAGGAAACTCCTTGTGGCAAAGTGAATTTC
The DNA here is from genome assembly GCA_007258455.2 of Sequoia sempervirens. Taxonomy (NCBI): domain Eukaryota; kingdom Viridiplantae; phylum Streptophyta; class Pinopsida; order Cupressales; family Cupressaceae; genus Sequoia; species Sequoia sempervirens. Next base: position 275,931,390 of record VDFB02373365.1, read on the forward strand.
CAATTTCTATCTCATCCATAGATTTATATGATCTCTCAGTCCCCTCATTATCATGTGTAGGTCTCACTCTGTCTTTTGACCTCTTAATAGAGCCTCCTTGACTTTGGTGGAATTTAAATGATGTTTCCATCTCCACATATAAAATGTTCCCCCCTAAAGGATCTCCCATCACCTCTATTGTATATCCCTCTACCTCTCTAATATTCATTTGTTTCTATTATGCAATATAGATTCCTATCACCTCTATCTTTTTGGTAAGAATTGTTGCCTTTATCGTTATGATAGTGTGGTATGTTACTAATAGGATCCTCCATATATTATATCATATTTATATGGTGTTACCTATACTCTTGAAACCTTCCTACTCTTCCTCTTTGTTATCTTTCCATGTATTTAAATATTTGTTTCAACTTTATTTATGAGGTGAGGGCCATTTGATAGAATTCCTCTATTTTATGAATTCCTAACATACTTGGATTTTACTAGATTTACTTTTTCAATCCATTCATGTATCTCACCACTTTTTCTACTCCATCATGATGCCTTTACCAAATTATTAGTCTATAATATTCCTCAATAAAATAATTTATAGTGGGGTATTTTTTCTTTATAAACTATACTAATCTTGTACCAACTCTAATGAAAAATTTGTGGAAATGAATGTAGATTTCAATTCCCTAACCATTAAATCTCATTTCTTAATAATAGGTTTACCTTTTGTATTCCTTTCTAGCTGGATTTCCTCCCACCAAGTGGCAACATGACCATTCAAATTATTCTTATCAAATTTTACTCTATATAGATCATCAATGTCTTCATACTCAAAATTTTGTTCTAAATCAATTATCCAATCTATCAATTCTTTAGGATTTATAATCCCATAGTATTTTGGAATATCTACTCTAGCTCTATTACCAATGACTAGGATAACTTTCAATATTATTTCTTTCCCATCTTAATTTTCATGTTCACTACTCAATAGGGTTGGATGCTTGATCTTCAACACATTCATCACTTCTAGGGCTAGGGAACTTCCTCTATGGTCTTGTTCAAAATAATTCATCTAAATATTCATAACATTCACTATCTCAAGCATCTTTTCCATCCTCTCAATTATATTAACAACACCTTGTCCTCTCTATGGTGACATCTTGGGTTTGGTGTAAACTACCTTAATTTGGTAGTCTATCAACAAGAACCCTTGTAGACTACCTCATTATTGGCACTATATTTATAAGATTTTTGTAGGTTTCCTCAATTTGATTTTTTTTTTTCACAACCCACACTTTCCTACTAGAGATACCTTATTTAATTCTTACAAGGTAAGAAAAACACTAATCTTTTTTATTTATACTACATCAACTTTGGTCATCTATACTTAGTGAACTTTTGAACTTTCTCAATCCTCATTTCAAACTTATTCTATAAAAATAAATAGATCAACCATCTAGTAATAATATATCATATAATCATGGTTATATGGTCTAATGAATAATTTTTAAACCATGCAAACAAATAAAAAAACTTAGAACTTGATGAAATATAGCAATATATCCTTATTCTATTATAATGACAATAATATTTTAATTTGCAACAATGTGATTCCAACATGCTAGGGATCAATCATTTGACTATAATGTGCAAATAATAGAACTCATAATATATTATAACATAATTCCATACCCAACCTTAGTTCTACTTTCTAATTACCTTAAAGAGTGTATGTATATCAGCTACTAGTCATAGAAGTAACCTCCATTAGCCACAGGGTGTCACAACGATCAATGACTCATGAAATATGTATGTGTATCTTCAAGGATGAATTTGATAAGGATTGATTAGCAAGAAATTTCATTCCAAACTATCAGGGCCTCCAAGGACCAATACACCTTGTAACATGTTCCTTAGTTGTCACATGCTTTGATAAATTGGTGCAAACCTTAAATAATAACACTAAAAATCAATATATAATATTCTATTAATACTAATAAATGATAAAAAATAATATGTCTTTGAGGTGATCAAAGTATCATGATATTTGGATATGTTATAGAAGGGCCCATGATAAACATATATCTCCAATCATGAGGTGAAATATGTACTTACAATGAAATGTAGTGTAATATTTGGTGACTAAACAAGTGGAAAGTGAAGACCTACAAATAAGATAAATAAAATTAAAATAAAATATTTTTTGTTGATACAAGATTTATCTTACACCATGGGATCTGCCTACACCAATGTTACATAGTATTTGAAGAATTAATTTTATTCCTGAATCTATATCCATTCAAATTGAGAACCAATTTAGATTACTCACAATTGTTTTTAAATTCTATAAACAACATAAAAGCCTTCAATTTTAACCAAGATTGAGGTCAAGGGGAAAGTGGGGACACTTATTCCTTTCTATGAGTTCTAACTATGTGTGTGTCAAATGTGGAGAGTATTCTAATGTCAACACAAACCTTAATGAGATGGTTTACATTTAAAGTTTGAAGCAAGTCAAACTACTCTATTCGTAATACAATCAAATCTTTCAAATATGTATCATTGTCCTCTATTTCTAGGGATTTATTAAACCATTTGGCCCTCATATTTCTATGGGCGCAAAGGTTGTTAAAATGACTACCTAGAAAACAAGATTTGATGCTTAATATGCAAGCTAAGATGATTTCTATGTGAAAATGTGTGTTGGAATGATTAGTGGTATGCTTCTAAATGAAACAAAAAAATGGAAAGGATAATGGATGCAAAGATCAACAAAGGATGATGTTGATGATAGATGAAAAAATGGAGATGAGTGAGATGATATGAAACTATAGTGAACTATCCATGATTATGCATATGATAAAATGCAAACATAAAACAAACTAACCTAAAATGTAACTATGATGCAATTGTGATGATAAAATGTAACTATGAAGCAATTAATTAATCTAAGATGAGAATGCAAAGTAACACATGCTATGAAAACTAAGTGTAAGACTCATGAAATCTCCAAGCTCCTACGAAAAACCTGCATGGTAACAATACTCAAAGTATCGATGAAAAATGGCATTATAACACTATTCCAGTTTGTATCTCAAAATAGCATTATAACATTACTCAAAAGGTGGATCATAAATGCTAGGCAAGAGGGTGTATTTATAGGGTTTTTCAAGCATTTTGTGAGGTGGCACCTATCAATGGTCTAGATTTGAAGGAGAAATAATAGACAGTGGAGATGAAATAAATCGGGATATTGTCCCATTGACCAAGGACAACATGTTGGATGTGTGTGGAGAGAATCCTTTGACCAATTGGAAGCATGCCAAATGTATGGGATTCCAAGTGTGTGAAACAAAGACCCATGTTCTCCAAATTTGTTGGAAGTGTGGGAGAATAAATTCATGTGCTTTTTCTCATTGGTGGAAGTGTGTGAGGATAATTCTAATTAATAATTATGCTTATTTATTTTCATGTGACCTTTATGAGGTGGCACACAAAAAAGTTGTAGAAATGTGCTCTAATTCTTAATTAGGATTAAGGAAGGTTAATTAAATAAACAAGTTTAGGGTTTCTTTTGTTTTTTTAATTTAAAAGAATGTGAATTAGGAGAATTAAAAGGAAAGTGAACAATATAAATAAAGTAAGACCTTATTTATATGTAGTTGAAGTATTCATCAAATAGGTTGTATTTAATTAATATGATGACCATTTTCAGGTGTATACATTTTGACCTTCTTTGAAGTGATGTGTTTACATGTTACTTCAAAGAATATTTTGATGTCGATTCCCAGATGATGCAAGATTTCAATGCCCTAGACGATGCAAGATTCTGATGCCCCAGACGATGCAAGATTTTGATGCCCCAGGCTTTTGAATTTCAGGTATTGATGAATATATGCCCCCTCGAGAGATAAATTAGTGAATGTGGGGATGTTAAAATGAAATGTTGGAATGAGCTGATGGTTTTTTGATGATTATGATGATGATCCAATGTTGATTCAGTGAGGTTTTGATGGCAGAGATGATTTATCTCTCGAAAGTTCATTGCAAGCTCTTTCTTGGAATAGTGTTGATTAATTACCCCTTCTTTTTGGTAAAAATGGGAAATTAATCCCACCATAATTCCCTCCATTTTACCCTTGAAAAGGTAAAAATGGGTAAAATGGGATTTATTTGCACATTTGGATTTTGGAGAAGGTGAAGATTGGATAACTTAGATAAATATGGTGATCCCCTACCACAAGCATTGTTTGAAGCATCTTCGCCAACCTGATCAGCCTACTACCTCTGGACCTTTGGTACGCTTTATGAGAAACCTATTTTTTAGTCATTTTCTTGCCTTTTAGAAGAATTTTTAACATCCTAGATAGATGTAGCTTATGAGATGTCATTGATGCACTTTCGAGTTATTTTTTTGTCATTTTTGAGTGTTTTTTAGCATGTTTAACAGTTTTGGCACCTTTGGGGTCCCAAATGGCACCTCTTGCAAGCTTGAAATTGATTTTTTTGAGTCATTTGAGAGTTTTGGCACCTTTGGGGTCCCAAGTGGCACCTCTTGCAAGCTTGAAAATCAATTTTTTGGGTGGTTTTAGAGTTTTGGTGCCTTTGGGGTCCCAAGTGGTTTCTCTTGAAAACTTAAAATTAATGTTTTTGAGTCATTTGAGACTTTTGGTGCCTTTGGGTTCCCAAGTGGTGCCTCTTGCAAGCTTGAAAATCATTTTCTTTTTGTTTTAGAGTTTTGGTGCCTTTGGGGTCCCAAGTGGCACCTCTTGCAAGCTTGAAATTCAATTTTTTGGCCTCCAAAACTATTTTTGGCACCTTTGGTGTCCCAAGTAGTGCCTCTTGCAAGCTTGAAAATGGAGGTTTTTGGAGGTAAACTCTATTTTGGTGCCTTTGGGGTCCCAAATGGCACCTCTTGTTGCCTTGGAAAGTTTTCATCCTTATTGATTTGAGGTGGTTTAGCTTGTTGTTTGACCTATTTTGTGGGGTGTGATTGCAAAAATCCCTTGGGGTGATGTTCGTAAGATGTCCTTGAAGCCTAGGAGTCATCGATTTGTCATGTTTTGGATTGATTTCAGTTAGATTGTGGTATGTGCAATGTTTGATTGATGTTTTGTGTGATAATTTGATCTCATGATAGGTGAGAATCAAATGATAGAATCAATGTTGTATTGTCCTCATGATAGGTGAGGAATGACAATAGGATTGATAACATATCGTCCTCATGATAGGCGAGGAACAATGGTAGGATTGATAGTAGATCGTCCTCATGATAGGAGAGGAATGATAGTTTGATTGATAGAAAATCCTCCTCATGATAGGTGAGGAACGATGGTAGGATTGATAGCAGATTGTCCTCATGATAGGAAAGGAACAATAATTTGGTTGATAGCAACTCGTCCTCATGATAGGTGAGGAATGATGGTTTGATTTATAGTAGATCATCCTCATGATAGGTGAGGAACGATAGTTTAGTTTGTAGCAGATCATCCTCATGATAGGCGAGGAACGATGGTAGGATTGATAGTAGATCATCCTCATGCTAGGTGAGGAACGATGGTTGGATTGATAGCAGATCGTCCTCATGATAGGCAAGGAACGATGGTAGGATTGATAGTAGATCATCCTCATGATAGGTGAGGAATGATGGTAGGACTGATGGAGATGCTGATTGTTCTGATTGATTTGATTGTCCTGATTGAACTCATTTTGATTAACTACACATTACCTTGAATAACTGATAATCTTGATGGAATATGGCATTTATTGACTGAGAATCTTGATTGAACATTGACATTGATTGACTGATTTGTGTTCATGTTTAGGGAGATGGAGATGTACTCCAATCTCAAGAGTGATTCCCGAAGACCTAGAACATAGTCCACTAGTTGTTACCAACCGACTTAGAGATTATCTCTTGTTGTAGTTTGACTTCCTTGTTAGATATTCCACAATATAGAATCAATAGAGGGTTACTGACAACATTGGCAAAGAGATGGCATACTGATCATAATACGTTTCATTTTCCAACTAGAGAGATGACCATGACTCCTGAGGATGTCTATTGTATTCTACGGATCCCAGTGATGGGAGAGATAGTAGTGTACAATAAGATAGAGTGGGGTGGGACAACTGCAGTGTGGAGATTATGTCGAGATGATTATGTTATAGGCTAATGGATCCCATGGATAAAGATAATTAGCAAATATGATCCTTTGTCGTGTGTACTTTTTGAATTCATTGGTGGATTCCTTTGTCCTAATCATAGGTCAAAGAGATTTTCAGCATGTTGGGGTTGTGTTCTATCACGAATGACACTTGATGGCACCAAGTATGCCTAGGGCTCATGTATGTTAGCCCACTTATATCGAGATTTGCACGAGGTTGTTTATTACGAGGTGATGAGCTTGTCATGTGGCGTCACATTATTGCAGACCTGGGCATGGTAGCATATAGTCATCACTCAGCCCATGGGAGAGAGACATTGACCAGTAGGGAGACCCTATGTTTTTAGTTATAGTGGTCCACATGTCTAGCATAAGCTGGGAAAGGTTACTTATTGGAGGCGGGTTCTGGATGATTTGGAGACTGTTACCTAGCAGCCATACTTGGATTGTGAGCAGTGGCCATAGGATCAGCTAGAGATGCCCTTTATGTTGTTGTCTCATTATCTTATTGGGTGGACACATGATGTGCTTGAGTGCTACGAGTATCTGTGATTATGTCGATAGTTTGGATAGGTTTAGGGGATGCCCTTGGGAATTTCCCATTATGCATAGTGACAATATGATGTGTTAGAGTGGGGCCCCTGTGTATCATATGAGGCAACTTGTCTAGAGTACTATACCTTGACACCAGGTTTATGGGATTACTTTTTGTATATTACAGACACTGAGATGACCAAAGATTATTTAGAGTTCTTCCATATGCATCCCTTTCCTAGATTTATGCATTTAGAGGAGCCAATACCGCTTGTTGTTTGGGAGGGAGGAGATGGCAAGGGTGGGGATGATGGTGGGGAGGGGGTTTGTAGAGGTGATGATGGTGGTGCAAAGGGTGGTTGCCAAGGTGATGGTGGTGCAGAGGGTAGTGGGGAGAGTGATGGTGGAGTAGTGGGTGGTGGAGAGAGTGATGATGGGGCAAATGACAGTCATCCATTGTATTTTGTAGTTTCGAGGCATAGGAGGAGTGTTACCATAGCTTAGGCAATGCTTCCTAGGATTTGGATTGGGATACCCTCTCATCAATAGTCATTGTAGATAGCAGCTTTGCAGGCAAAGGTTTAGTCATTTTAGAGCGAGATAGTGCAGGCTAGAGCACATATTGGGTCTCTTCAGGATGAGTTAGGGTAGTGTTGGGCACAAATTGATATTTTGATGACTAATAGAGGGATAGATAGGCAACAAATACAATAGTTGTAGGCACATATGATCATACTTACTTCAAAGAGGGATGCCTTTAGACACAAGACAAATCAGGCTAAGGCCATTTTTGAGAGGATACAACAGATGGCATCATCTGTAGGTACAAAAAATTTCTTTAGAGAGATCTGACACATTTCCCAGGAGTTGTAGTTTTACAAAGGTAAATATCATGAGTTGGTTCCTCCTAAGCAGTCAAAGATTTTTGTACAATCTCATTCTGGAAGATCTCATTGTCAGACTATTAGTATGGGAGTCATGTAGTCATTGCTTGGAGATAGGAGAGATACAGGTGCAAGTCCGTCGAGTAGAGGAGGTACTAGTTCCATGAGAGCAACAACATCTGGTGGGAGCTCAACATAGCATTTTGCAATGTTCCTTGGACATTGTATATACACCTTTTGTGAGTTTGAGGGCATTTCCCATGATACAATGCCCTTTTTAATTTTGATGTATCTCATCCTACTTTTTGGATATCCTTATACATGTGGAAATTATGACATTTTTGATGATATATGATATGAAGCAGTGATTATGATCTAAATTTTTTTGAAAAGGAAAAAAAAAGTTTTACAGGGACCTAAAACCGCAAAGTTTAAACAACAAAATATAACAGAAAAAGTTCAAACAAGCAAATGGCTATCCCAAAAAAGAAATGACAGCATCGAAAGACAATAGGGCCCAAAAAAGGACCGCCAAAAAAACCAGCACCAAGCACCACCAAGCTACTCCAAGGTGTTCAGTAACTCCTCAGCCTCCTTTTCAACATCCTTCATGTCCTGTAACCCCTGCTTGAGAATTTGAGCTGTATGTGACAAAGTTGGGGTCTTTCTCTTAATGTTAGCCTGGGTACGAGTCGAGATCCCTTCACCAGCCGATCTACTGCCTCCCCTATTCACACCCAAATCCACAACTAGCGAACCCTTTTGGCTTTTTTCAAGCTTTTCCACCATCGCATTGATGATAATGGTGTTATGCCTAGCGATTTTGTGATTGTTCGCAATAGTGGCCCTAATGTTTTGTCCAATCTTGGACATGCTGCACTCGATACTTGTCAATCTATCCTCCTGTGATTGTTGTCTTTTCCTCGGTAAGGGAGTTTCCTGTCCTTCATTATCTCTATGATTCTAGCTGATCTTCTGCTCCAAGTCCAAGACCCTATTGCTAAGATCAGTAAAACATCCTTTCAAATCATAGACTTCTTTCTGGGTCCACTTGAGATGATCTAAATGTTTATATGCATTTGATTTTTCGTATTTATGATATGCAATGTTGTGAATTTATTTAATTTCTATGTGAAGATAATGATTATTAAATTATATGATGAATGTATTTATGATTATGCAGTGTGATGTTATGTGATTATGATTATGCAATGTGAATGTGATTATTTCAAATGCTCAAGGTCTTAAGCTTGAATAAGTGAGTTTGTCCAACTTCCAAAAGTTGTGGGAAGAATGTAGTAGATTGATATTTTGAGCTTCATAACTCTGACATATTTCCCAACTTTCTTGGAAATCTGAAGAGACTCACTTATTGAAGCGTAGTGGATGACATGATTTTGATGTTGGAAATGATATGCAATGTATGTCCTTTTTTATTTTCTTTTGTATTTTCTGATGCAAATATTATTATGGAATGTATGAATGTAAATGAGATGATAATTTTTTCTAAGATATGCAAATGATGATACAACTGATATGCAACTAAATGTGAATAATGTGTTTTTGGTTAATGTCCAATGTACTCAATCCATTAATAATAGAGATGACACCATTGTGAAATTGTTTCAACATTGAAAAGCCCCATAAATACACATGCAATACTAACATGAATGTAGTCTAACCTAACTATGCAAATCTCATTTTCAAAAGTTTTCATTTATATTAACCAATTTGTTGTGCTTTTTATCATCATTGGGCCTTTAAAATGTTGAAAGTGAGTACAAGCATCGATAGCATATTTTAGACCAAGATGACTTGAGTAGTACTTCCATGATGTTTTAAAATTGTAAGTTAACACAAGCATCTAAGTATAATTAAACTGAGGTGACCTGAGCATCACTTGCATAAACAGACAATAGTTAATCCTTTTCCTCTGCAAATTTGGAAGGTCATCAGTGATACTTTTTAGCACACATCTCACTACAACTTACATAGTAATAATGATAAACTCACAGACAATAGACAAAGAACAACCATACTCCTTCCTTTCTCCTCTAGTTTGATACATCATCGAGGAATCAAGAGATATGATATCAAAAATCAAAGTAGAACAATTTGAAATTTCATGTTTAATGTGATAAACCATTGATTCTGAAAGATCATCATCCATTTGAAGTTTGTGTTTGTAACTTTGGTTTGACGACTGTTTTCCTGTTGGTTCAAGCTCAAAGTTTATTTGCCCCTAGTAAGTGCACGATTTTTCCCCCAGTCTAGGGTGAGACATGACCATGATAACCAAGACCTAACCTAAAGACCTACCCTAGGGGCCTTGGGGGCTGATCAATAGATTAGCCTTGCCTACTTTATACATGCAAAGACCACATAGTTTGATTGACGACATGACCAAGATTTACAAGATGAAAATATGAACATAATGGATAGCTAAAAGACTGACCTAAATGTCTTGGGGGATAATCAAATACCACCCTTGCCTATGTGCAAAGCTCAAAGACGGCGTAGTTCAACTGACAACTATGTTTTTGACTTTTAGACTTTTTGACCTATTTTTGGATTTTGACATGTTTTGAATGTTTTGGTATTTTTTGATTTTCTGAATGTTTTTGGATTTTGATAAGTTTTGAATGTTTTTGGGATTTTTGATTTTTTGACCTTGAGAATGTACAAGAATTCAATCCAATGCAAGACATGCCCCTAGTGTGATACAATAAGACAAACTAATTTTTAGAATGGGTCAAGTAATGCTAGGATATACCATGATACAAACACTAGATCAAGCTATGGTGCGAACATGGAAGCGTGACAAATGCAGAGATAAAAGCATGATGGATGAATGTTGCAGAGCAAGTCACGTAGCCCTAGATAGATGGAGTGTGCTTATTTTACACAAGGTTCCTATTTTCCAGCTTTTCACCAAGGTACTTTCCCAAAGCGCTACTGAAGTGGTTTTCACTAGAGGATGATCTTTTTTTTCTTTACTATTTCTCAACCCTTTTTTCTATTTTTTTGGTATTTTTCCAGGAACTTTACCAATGCACTGGATGAGCTAGGTGTAAAACCTTTTGAGATGCAAGTTGTTGAGGGGTTCATCAAATACATCCCCTTCTAGTGTGGATAACTGATATGCTCTTGATCTAAAGACTAATACTATGACAAAGGGACCCATTCGGTTAGGTTAAAATTTCCCCTTTTTTTCTTGATCTTGTTGATTATGGGGATTTTATTTCAAGACTAAGTCGCCCACCTAAAATGCTCTAGGTATTACTCTGTGATTGTAGCTCCTAGATATCCTTTGTTGATAAGCTTTTAGGTGATCAAATGCATGCTACTGATGTTCATCCAATAGTTCTAATTCTTGTAGCCTAGATACTCTATAATCCTCATTTGAAATCATCCGTTTAAGTGACACACGCAGGGATGGTATCTCAACCTCAATAGGTAGAATAGTTTCTGGCCCATAGACAAGAGAATAGGGTGTTGCTCTTGTCGGGGTACAAATACTGGTTCTATAAGCCCAGAATGTCGGGTTTAGTTAAACATGCCAATCATGTCCAACTTCATTGATGATTTTCTTCAAAATATTCAAGATAGTCTTGTTTGAGGCCTCTTCTTGGCCATTCCCTTGGGGATAGTAAGGTGTAGAAAACCGTTGTTAGATATAGAATCTTTCACAAAGCTCTTGAACATCTTGATTCTTAAAGGGTCGGCCATTATCTATAATGATAGTGTGTGATTGATTTTTATGCATGCTAAATATGTAAAAAAATGAATCAAACACACCAATAAGACATTATATCAAAAATAGAATATTAAAATAATAGAGATGTAAACTCAGTATCTTGTTATCGATGCCGTCCTATCATCCTCTATCTCCAATGTTTTCGTCGATTCCACCTGGCTCTCAGATCTTGGGCTAGGCTCAACAAATGGTCTTCCTAGAGAACGAGATTGAATATGAATGCATGCGATGCTAAGACATGATTATTCTAATGCTAAACATGATTGCTAAAATGAAATATTACGATAATGCTATGAATACTAAAACTGATAATGACAATGATAAGATGCTAGAATGCTTAGAATACTAGAATGCAAGTAATCTCTAATTCATTTGTCGTGTGTTGTAACCATTGCTTGCATTTACTGTGCTATTTATAGAGTTTTTAAAATTCTTGATTGGCTGATATGATCAATGGCTATGAAAATTCTTGGCAGATCAAATGGTTGAAGATGGATAAGACTAAAGAGAAAATAGAAGAAAAGAAAAAGCAAGATTTGCTTTCTTTTCTGTAAAAAGAGATAAAATGAGATGATAAAGATGGATTGTAAAAATCATCTTTTTGTGAGATTTTAGAAAGATTTTGAAGAAGATAAATAATGAATTATAAATTCAATTATTTATTTATGGGTGACATAGAAGATTTTATTAAGATTTGAAAGATAATGAAAGATTTCATAATTAAATAAAATATTTAATTATGATTTGAGAAGATTTGGAATATATTTAATTAAATTTGTGGAAAAAAAATTAATTAAATAAAATATTTAATTAATTAGAAAAAAGAATTGAAATAGGAGAAAAGAAATTAAATTCAATTAAGTAAAAGATTTAATTAAACTTAAATGTGATAATTAATTTAAATAAACAATGGTATTTATTTAATTAATTAAGTGGACCTAAGAAAGTGATAATTAAATAAAATGAATTTATTTAATTAAAGTGGAAGAATAAAGTAGATGAACAATATAATTAAATCAAATTAATTTAATCATATGTAGAGGAATTAATTAAATAATAAATATTTAATTAAATGTCAGGATTTAGACATGACCAATTTTATGCATATACATTTTGCCCCTCTTTGAAGTGATGTGTGAAACGCATTGCTTCAAAGAAAATATTCCTGCGTTTGAAATTTTCTTCATTTGATTTTTCCCCTTGATCAAAAAATTTTAACTGATATGCCCCTGATCTGACTCTGATATGTTTTCGATATGGATGATAGATTTGAAATAGGAGAAAAGAAATTCAATTCAATTAAATCAAAGATTTAATTAAACTTAAATGTGATAATTAATTTAAATAAACAATGGTATTTATTTAATTAATTAAGTGGACTTAAGAAAGTGATAATTAAATAAAATGAATTTATTTAATTAAAGTGGAAGAATAAAGTAGATGAACAATATAATTAAGTCAAATTAATTTAATCATATGTAGAGGAATTAATTAAATAATAAATATTTAATTAAATTCCAGGATTTAGACATGACCAATTTTATGCATATACATTTTGCCCCTCTTTGAAGTGATGTGTGAAATGCATTGCTTCAAAGAAAATATTCCTGCGTTTGAAATTTTCTTCGTTTGATTTTGCCCCTTGATCAAAAAATTTTAACTGATATGCCTTTGATCTGACTTTGATATTTTTTTGATATGGATGATGCCCCCTCAGGAGGTAAATCATTGATGATGAGAAAATGTTGAGGATAAAATTTAGATGATGAAAGGGATACAATGATTTAGCTCCCGATAAAAAAAATGCCCTAGTTAAAAAAAATGCCACCAAAAATCCACTTGGTTTGACCCTTAAAAGGTGAAAAGGTAAAAAGAAAAAGTCATTTGCACTTTTTGACTTGTGAGGAACCTTTTGCTCTAATAACTACTTGGCACAATGGAGATCATGTACCATCAACATAGATTCGAGCAGTCCCGCCGATATCAGCAACTAGTAGCATATGAACCACCGGTGAGTCAATTGAGATATTCTTATGTTGAAATGTTATGATTTTAGTTAATTTTTGATGAATTTGAACACAGTTTGAGGTTTAAATTTTTTGTTTTAGCACTTTTAGAAAATAGTTTAGTGCATTCGAATATTTTTGTAGCGCTTATAGGATATTAGCAGTGTAGCATATTCGATGAATAAAGTAGCGCTTATAGGCGGCTAGGGTTAAATTGGGTACATTAGCACATTTAGGTTGTAGATTAGTGCTTACAGGGTTGTAGTGCATCCAGGGGATAAAATAGCCCATTTGAGAAATGAAGTAGCACATTTGGGGAAATAGCGCTTTTAGGAAATGATGTAGCACATTTAGGGAACAAAACTACGCATATGGATTTTAGCACATATGAGGCAAACTGTAGTGCATTTAGGGTTTTAGCGCTTTTAGGCCATAGAGTAGCACATTTAGGAAATTTAGACAGAATGCTGATTTGATGAAAATGATGATGAATTGTTGCATCCTTGGTCAATAGATAGTAAAATTGTCGTCATCATTTTTGATAAATTGATAACATTGTTTCCCAAAAGTAGAAAACAAAGAGTAGATAGCTGATAACTTTGTTTCCAAAAGAATGAAAAACAAAGAGTAGATGATTGATATGAATTTCGACAAATTTGTTTTCTGCGATAGAAAACAAATAGTAGATTGATTTGAATAAAAACATATTTGCATTCATGATTGAAGTACAAATAGGAGGATGATTGTGCATATTGATAAATTAACTTCCTGCAATAGAAAACAAATAGTAATAGAGTAGATTGATTTGATATGCAGATAGATAGATTTTGTATTGATGGCCTGATATGATTTCCTTTTGATATGAGTCTAATATGTGTCATTTGATTGATATGGATCCTTTGATATGAATCTAATTGAGGTAGATAGATTGCTTTGATATGAATTGATGATATGAGTCTGATTGATTGTCCTTGTGATGTCCAAAAATAGGAGGTTTTCAAAAGCCTCCAAATTAGAGAGCATTTCCCCATGGGATGGGATAGGATTCAGGATCTAACTCCTGTCGATGTGTAGTTTATAGTGAGTTGTGGATTGGGATCCTTGTTGGCAATGCCACCTATTCAAGTCAACAGGAGATTGTTGACTGCATTAGCAGAGAGGTGGCACTATGAGCATAACACATTTCATTTGTCAACTAGTGAGTTGTCAGTTACCCCAGAGGATGTGTATTTTAGGGATCTCGGTACTGGGTACTGGGTGCCATGGGTAGACTTTAGAGGTTATCCGGCCTTACCTGCAATGTTAGGTGTTTTCATTGGAGGCTTCCTTTGTCCGGATCACCAGTCAAAGGGGCTATCAGTTGGATGCAGGAGGATTATTGAGCAGATGTTGGGTCAGCCGAGGAGATATGCCTGGGGGGGCTGCATGCTAGCTCATCTGTATCATGACTTGCACCAGGTTGCATATAGAGGATCATCAAGTTTTTCTTGTAGTGTCACTCTACTCCAGATTTGGGCAAGGGAGCATATTGCTATTACTAGACCGCTATGTTCGAGAGCTAGGCCACCAGTTAGGCCATATGCATATGCTTATTTGTTTGCACTTGTCCAACCCAAGTTGGGCAAGGTGGAGTATTGGAGACGGATGTTGGATGACATGGATGCGGTGATATGGAGGTCTTATATTGATTGTGATGTTTGGGATACATATCACCTAGAGATGCCATTTGTAGGTATTCCTTGATTTTTGATAGGCCACACACCATTCATCATAGAGATATGTTTGGCCCTACGAGTATAGAGATAGTTCGGGTTTACACAGGGTATGCCACAGGGTGTTGTGCACTATGGACGGTGCAAGGATGAGCCTGGATGGGGTCCTTGCATTGCTTACCAGGTCACATATACTAATTATATGGCACTACAGCTTGAGGTATGGGATCCGAGACTTGATATTATGGATGTCTGTATGTCAGAGGAGTATTCAGCGTACTATCACACACATCTATTTCCACCATTTACATGGCCTGATGAGCTGCCACCCATTTTGGTGGTACCTCAACTAGGGGTTGGGAGACAGGAGGATGTGGTAGGTGGTGAGTAAGAAGAAATTGGGGGAGAGGATGAGGAGAGTGGAGAGGAGGGGAGCTCAAATGGTAGTGATGGAGATGACGGCGAAGAGGGTAGAGGTGGGGAGTAGAGGCCAGTGAGACCAAGGCTAGACTTTTTGGGTAGTGTGCAGATTATGCAGATGCCTAGGACTGATATTGGATGGAGGAAAATGATCAAGGTTTCCTCCACATCATAGTAGGGATAGATAGATACTCTACAGGCCCAAGTACAGACACTATAGGGATAGTAGCGCAGTTGTAGAGCCAGTTGGCTTAGGCTCAGGGTTTGGTAGCATAGCTACAGGAACATCTAGCATAGACACAGGTACAAGTACCTTCACCTGCCCCAGACCCACAGGTGGCCTAGTTGATAGCAGAGAGGGACTCCTTCAAACAGAGGGCAACAAAGGCAGAGGGTATTGCTTAGAGGCTCATGGGTACTGTGGAGAGTGCGTCATTGCGAGAGGTCATTGCAGAGGGCTTTGAGATGGCCAGAGAGGCTGAGTACTACCGAGTTTTATACAAGGAGTTGTGTCCTCCTTAGCACAGAGAGCCTTTCCCACAATCCCACAGCAGGATGAGGAGTAGATCTCGGACAACGACATAGAGCAAAGGGGTTACAGGGCCATGACAAGATCCAGATGTAAGGGGTAGGCCATCCTCTTCCATCTGACCAACTGCATCAAGGGGCTCTACCAGCCATCCTTGATTGATGGAGGAAGGATTATTTGATGTGTATCATATTTTTTGGGAATGTATATTTTATTTTGATCATTTCTCATGTATCTAGACTTTTTTAGTTTCATTGGACTTTGGACATTTGTATGTATTTTTGATAAGTGATGATATGTAGCGGTGATGAGTTATGATGATATGGATATGGATATGCATTTATTTCCTCATTATGTGATATGGATTTTGATATGTAGTTTTGATGATTTACTGACTAACATCAGTTGTAGGATGATTTGATATGATAATGATATGATGATGATAAAAAATGCCATGTGTTGAAATGATGGGATATATGATATGGATATGATATAAAATGTATATTTTGCTAATGATGTGGAAATGTAATGTTTGTATGAAATTCTCGTGTTTAGATTTTTCAAATGCCATAAATGATGATGGTGTGATGGATATTGTGTTTATGAAATCCATCATGAATTTGTAGTATGATTAGGAAATGATATGAAAGGATCAATAATGATGAAATGTATGATAAGATGATAATAAATGATATAAAATGTAATGAAATGAATATGAAATGAATGATGAGATGATAAAATGAAGTGAAATGAGATGGGATAATAAAATAAAATGAAATGTAATGATATGTAATTATATGAGATGATGAAACAAAATGATATGATATGATGAAATGTAATGAAATGAGATGATATGTAAAATGAAATGAAATGTGATGGGATGATAAAATGAAATGAAATGTAATGGAAAAATAATGAAATGATATGATAAGATGAAAATGTAATGATATGAAAAATGATAGATAATGTGAAAATGATAGATAATATAAGATGAAAATGTAATGATATGATAAGATGAAGTGGATATGAAAATAACAAGTGAGATGGTAATGATACGAAAAATGATAGATAATATGAAAATGAAAGTGATATGAAATAAATGAATGATATGAAATGATAAAGGATCAAAATGAGAATGAATGATAAATAATAAACTAGATGATATGAAATGATAATGATTAATGAGGATGGAGAAAGATGATGATAAAAAAAATGTCTGAATGTCCTCCACAAATAGTCCAAAGAGACATAACAGTCGTTGTTTAGTCTTCAAAAAAAAAACTCTGATGCAAATCTAGTATGCAGATATGTACATTGATGTAAATGAAGTGCAATTAAATGAAACTAACCATTTGTTGAGCCTTTGTTAGCTTTCTTGAATCATCATAGAGTGTTTTTAAAATGTTGGAAGTATGTACAAGCATCAGAGGGGAAATTAGCACCAATGATGACCGGAGTACAACTTTCATGGTTTTTGATATAGAAAGCAAACACAAGCATCGAGGTATAATTGAACTGAGATGACCTAAGAATTTCTTGCATAAAAAAACAAAGACTAACCACTTTCTAATGCAAATGTGGAATTGTCATCAATGATATGCTTTGGAAATCATGTCTCGTGACATATTTGCACCAAATTGGTAGTTAAACTCAAGACAACAGACAAAGAAAAAATATCCTCTTTCCTTGCCACTCTAGTTCAGTACATCGTTGAGTGTGCTCCAGAGATATGATATCAAAAATAAAAAAACCATTGTTCAAAATATAATATTGCTATTCCAATCATTATTCAAATTTTAGATCATCCAAATATGTGTCATGATATGAATTTGTTGAAAACTATTGTGATATGGATCAATGATTGGATAGTTGTTCATAGGATTTGATTTTTTCTTTTGTGTGATTGGATTCTATGTCATTGTCTACCTATTTTGGTAAACTCTGAAAGTTGATTTCCCCTAATATTGTTGAAGTTTGCCCCCAGTATTGACATAACTTGCTAAAAAGGATATGTACAATGATCAAGCCATGGTAAGACATTTATCACTCTAGGAAAATGGTGACATTATGATGTTATGATGCTAGGATGATAAAAAGATGCATGAAATGAAGGCTGAAAAGCTAAGTGCAGAACATGAACTAATAGATGGAGAGCTACAAATAGCGTCTATTTGCAAGATTTTCACTATTTGTTTTTATTGCATTTTTTTTATTTTTTTTATTTTTCTTGTCAATAGACTGCCTATTGCTAGGTTTTCACCCTATGACAATTTTTTTGATGTTTTCTGATTTTTATAGCTTTTTTTTTTTAGGACTTTTTTTGCTATTTTTGTATTTCTTCAGGACTTTTTATGCTATTTTTGTATTTTTTAAGGACTTTTTATGTTGTTTTTGTATTTCTTCAGGACTTTTTATAGATGAGGATAACTGCTTCATACATAATACTTTTTCAGGTGTATGCTGTTGATGGGTTCATCGAACAGGTCTCCTTCTGGCATTGATAGCTTGCATGCTCCTGAACCATATACTGCTATGACTATATAAGGACCCAGCCAATTTGGTTCAAACTTTCCTTTCTTCTCTCTATCTTGCTGATTCTGTGGATTTTCCTTCAAGACAAGATCACTAACCTGAAAGGTGTGAGGCTTGACTCTATGATTATAGCTATGAGACATCATTTGTTGGTATGCTTTCAAATGATCAACTGCTCATTGTCTCTTCTCATCGAGGAGTTCCAGCTCTTGTAGTCAAGAAACTCTGTACTCCTCATCCGTTATGATACCCTTCAATGATACCCTTAGTGATGGAATCTCAACTTCTAGTGGAAAAAGGGCTTCTGCTCCATAGACAAGAGCAAATGGTGTTGCTCCTATTGGCATTCAGATACTAGTTCTGTAGGCCCATAATGCAGGATTGAGTTGAATGTGCCTATCTTTCCTTGCATCATTCATAGTTTTCTTCAAGATTTTTAGTATTGTTTTTTTTTAGTCCTTTGCTTGGCCATTCCCTTATGGATAATAAGGTGTTGAGTATCTATGTTGAATATGGAATCTCTCACATAGTTCATCAACATCCTGATTCTTGAATGGTCGTTCATTATATGTAATGATGGAGTTGGGAATGTCATACCGACAGATAGGATAGTTGATTATGAATGACGAGATTTGTTTACTGGTAAACTTAGTCATAGGTACTGCCTCAATCCACTTGGTAAAATATTTTGTCACTGTGATGATGAACTTGTGTCTGTTCGATGATGACGGATGAATCTTTCCAATGAGATCTAACCCCCATTGAGAGAATGGCCAGGTTGGTTTGAATGGTTGTAGTTCCTCTACTGGTGCATGGATGATATTTCCATGTATCTAACATTTAGAGCACTTCTTTACAAAATTGAATGATTCCCTCTCCATTGTAGGCCAGTAGTAACCCATTCTCATCAATTTCTTGGATAAGGTTAGTCCACTTGAATGAGTACCACAAATGCCACCATGAACTTCTTGTAAAGCCTTGTTAAATTTGTCACGCTCAAGACATCAAAGTAAAGTACCATCAAGACCACGGTAATAGAGGGTGTCAACAATAAGAGTATAGCGAGAGGATTGGCAAATAAAATTACACTTTTGGTTACGGGATAAGTCAGGTGGTAAGATGTCATATTTTAGGTAGGCATAAATCTTGCCATACCAAGGGGAATCAGATCCTACTAAGTGGCAAATGATTTGGCTTTCAGGTGTGTCATAGGAAGGCATAAATGATTGTTCCACCATAAATTCATAGAGAGCCTATTTTTTTGGAGTTGTCGCAATGATGCGATTGTGGCCATAGCGTCAGCTGCCTTGTTATCAAGCCTTGGAATTTGTATGAACTTGATGTCTACAAAGTATTTCTTGAAATCGTCCACCATTTTCTTATATGGAAACAATTTGTCATCTTTGGTCTGATAATCATCATTGATTTGATTAACGACTAGCTATGAGTCACCATAAACTTGTAGTTATGTGATCCTCCATTCCAATGCTATCTTGAGTCTAGTGATTATTCATATTTGGCTATGTTATTGGTGCATGGAAACATTAGCCTATATGACCGAGGAATGGTATTTCCTTGAGGGGTGACAAAGAGAATTTTTTCCCCCGATCCATGTTGAGTAAATGAACCATCAAAGTATAATGACCATGGTTGTTTGGATTATGTGGTGAAGATATCAACATCTGGAAATTCAATGTGCATGGGATGCTCTATTTGTAGTGGTGCCTTAGCTAGTTGATCGACAATAACTTTTCCTTTGATTTCTTTGCGATCAACATAATGGATATCAAACTCACTTAAGATCATAACCCATTTTGCTAGCCTCCTTGTCAATGTAGCTTTGCTTAATAGATACTTGAGTGGATCAATTTTTGCAACAATATTGATTGTATGAGTTAACATGTAGTGTCAAAAATTTTGTGAAGCAAAGACCACTGCTAGATAAGCCTTCTCGATGAAAGTGTAGTTGAGTTCATGACCTGTTAATGTTCAGCTAATATAATAGATTGCACGTTTCTTTCCTATAGAGTCTTCTTGTGCTAACAATGCCCCCAAAGATGTCTCTATTGTAGCAATGTATAAGCTGAGTGGTTTGTCAGGATTTGGTGGTACCAAAACTGCTGGGTTCATTAGGTACTGTTTGATTTGTTGAAAGGCCATTTCACACTTATCATCCCATTTGAAAGGAACATTCTTATGTAGTATATGTGTTAAATCTAGAAATTTATCCGCTAGTTGTACAATGAACCTTCGTATAGATTGGAGTCATCCCTGTAGTGACCTCAACTGACTGATATTCCTTGGTGGAGGAATTTCCACATGATCTCTTGCACTTTGGCAGGATCTACTTCAATTCCTTTTGCTGAAATTATGTATCCCAAGAGCTTTCCAGACGTGACTCCGAAAACACATTTCTTAGGGTTGAGGCAGAATTTGAATTTTTTCAACCTTGCAAAGATGTTGGATAATACCTCGAGATGTCCTTCTCTTGTGTGTGATTTTTCCAATATGTCATCGACATAATCTTCCATGAATGTGTGCATCATTTCATGAAAAATTGTAGTCATAGCTCTTTGATATGTAGCCCCAACATTCTTTAAACCAAAAGGCATGACATTCAAATAGTAAGTCCCCCATGGACATGTGAAAGCTATTTTTTCTTGGTCTTCAGGTGCAATCTTGATTTTGTTATAACTGAAAAAACCATCCATTAGTGAATACATGGAATGGCTAGCTGTCAAATCAACATTGGTATCAATGCTTGGAAGAGGGAAGTCATTCTTAGGACATGCCTTATTAAGATCTCTGAAATTTGTGCACACTCTAACACTTTTTTCGGGCTTGGATATAGGAACAATGTTGGAGATCCATTCTGCATAGTCAATTGATCTTATAAATCCCACATTGAGGAGTTTCTTAAGTTCTTCCTTAACTAGTAGTGAAACATGAGGATGCATCTTTCTAAGTTTTTGTTTCACAGGTTTAACTCTTGGTTTAATGGATAAGTGATGCATTATAAGATCAGAATCAAGACTTGGCATGTTTTCATAAGACTAGGAAAAGTTGACTTGATTTGCTCTGAGAAATTCCATGAACTCAGGTACTTCTTTATCTATCATTGATGTAGCTAACTGTAGAATCCTTGGTTTTTCTGTAGTTTCAAGATTAACTGCTTTTGTAGGCTCAATCAAGATGAATGATCACTCATGATAGTGCTTCGGGAGAGTGTCAAGTATCCCATCATCTGGTGCCTTAAAGAGGTTTTCACCATCTGATACACTCTTTGTTTTATCTTTTGTTTGATCTAACACTGATAGATTCTAGTTTTCACCATTAGATCTTTCTTTATTCTTTTTATTTTTGCAACTAGGAGACTTGACACTCTCCTGATTAAAGACCCTACACTGAAAATTGCCAGCGGAACAATCATTTACGTCATCTGTGGAAAGGAAGTTCACGATAGATTCATCGGTTGGAAACATAGGTATATTAAGAGGTTCAGATAGATCCCAATTGATGAGATCAGGATGTATTAGCGGTAGCGGTTCATTAAGCTGCATGAAATCAGCTATGGTTATGGTCATAACAGAGGCTTCTGTAGGACCCGAGGTATGAGGTAGATCAATGATTGTATTTTCCTCAAGATAGTCTTGATCGATTAAATCTGACTTGGTATCTCTAGAATCATAGTTGTGTTGTTGTTCAAATTCTTGTGGTTGGGTCCCTGAACCTTCACCTTTGATTAGAGTAGGTGTATACTTGTGTATCACATCAACCCTTTTATCCCTCCAGAACTCATCATTTTGGATGGTGTCCCATTCATATTCTCCAAAGTCTGTGTCAAAGTTATTATCCACAAAATTATGAATTGCTTCCCTTGTATCAGACCCTTCTTGTATTGTGAGAACAATATCATGCAACTACTTAGATGTTACTTCTTTGGAGTTAGTATCATATCCTAGTCCTATTTTATCCTATGCAACAAGTCTTGGAAGATGAATAGGCTCAACTACTCCTTTTCTTTTTTCGATAGGACCATTACCATCATAGCCCATCTTTTGCATGATTGGACACCCTTTTCCATATTGATCAGTTGGTAGCTTAACATTGAGAATTTTTTCATCTTCATCTTTATATAGCCACTTTAGAATTCTTCTATCCTCAGGATCTTCCATGGGGAATTTTACCTTGATAAATCGTCCATCAAAATTTGTACCTGGTTTCATCAGTGGTTGTGTTAATGTTGATGCTAAAAATATTTTATGTTGGGTGATAGAAGGTTGTCCATGTGACCATGGCAATGTAGGCAGATTATCAAGACATAGAGAATATTCCCCTACTCCATTGTCCTTGAACCGTAGTTGCTTGTCAAATCTTTTGGTTAACTAACTAATTTGTGTATCAACTTTGGGAGTACTAGAAGGAGCTTATCGGTTGTTGAGAACCAAAGTATCTTGACTAGCTTTGATGTTGGCACAAGTCTGACTGTTAGAATTATCAGCTAGTATCCTGATCTCCTGTCTTTCATAAGGAAACTTAAGACATTGATGATATGTGGACGGGACAGCTTGCATTTCATGGATCCAAGGATGACCCAACAAGATGTTGTATGTGAGATCACAGTCTAATACTTGACAAAAAGTATTTTTGATAATAGGTCCCACTCTGATCGGTAGCATGATTAAACCCCTGGATGCTCTTTCCTCATCATCATAGGCTTTTATAGTAATCTTTCTTCTAGGATCAATAGAGTCCTCAAAAAATCCTAAAGACCGAATTAATTTCATGGTACATATGTTCAAACCAACACCTCCATCTATTAGTACACGTCTGACATGAAACTTGTGGATCATGACTTCTAAGTATAGTGATGAGTTATGGGGGTGAGTCATGGAAATGTCATCTTTTTCAGAAAATGAGAGGCATGTGGGTGGGGACAAGTGTCCCACCATGGCTTGAAATCGATCCACATCCAGATCAGTGGATATAGTTGTTTCCCTGAGGGCCTTTTCTAGAATTTCCTTATGCGTTGGGGAAATCTTTAGAAGTTCTAAGATAGAAATCTGAGCAGGAGTTTTTCCAAGTTGATTAATTAAATCATATCGATGTTGAGGCAGGGGCACAATAGATTTTGAAGAAGCACCTTTTAGGACAACTTTAGCTTGTGCCCTTGTTGTTACGTTAACTTCTCCATATTCTATTTTCTCTTTGACTTTTATAACATTAACCTGCTCGTCATCAGTGTAGATATGATTGATTATATGTTCATCGATATGATTCACACTTTTTCTAGAAGACTCACTCTTTTGATAGTTGGGAAAATGGTTTTGAAATGCTTGGTGTTCTTCATTTGATTTTTTGTTTCCTTCTATTGTGACAGTGCCATTTTCAATTAAGTCTTGAATAGTATTCTTCAAGGCTTGGCAATTATTCATAAGATGACCCTTACACCTATGATATTCACAATAGTACACATCATTCTACAATGGTGGTTTTACGTTGGTTTTGAAGTTACATTCAGGTGGTAGGGTAATAACATTCTTTGCATTCAAGTCTTTAAGTGTGGATTCCAGAGATTGCCCCAATGGAGTAAAAGTTCTTCTATTGGAGAAAAATGAAGATTTTTGTGGATTCATGTTTGATGTATTTCCTAAGACATTGTTATTGTTGTTTCCATGATACCCTTGATTGTTGGTGTTATTTTGATTTGGAACAAAAGTTTGATTTAGGTTATTCCTTGGAGGAGGAGGATTTTTTCCCTGATTTGTAACTGATTTGCAATTGTTATAGTTATTGTTGCGAGGAACACTAAGAACAACTGGCTTAGTTGAGACATGATGTGCATCTACAACACCATCATTCACCACGTTTTTGTTGTGAGTCAAAAACTTAGATTTGTCATTGTGGTGATTTGAGGAGCCAGGATTGTCTATATCAAGTTTGATTATCCCCCTCTGGAACAATGCACTTTCAATTGTGGTGGAATTTTCAATCAATTTTTGAAAAGAGGGAAGACAATGAAGATTCAGTCGATAACTCATCTCTTGATCCAAGTTGTTTATGAAGGTAGTGATCTTTTCCTTTTTAGGAACATGACAGGTTTTTTCTTAGCCTTGCATAGATCAATCATGGTTATTTGGTGTTGTATGTTGTAGGAATATTGTGATATGAACTTGTTAATCAATTCCTCAAATGTCTTGACAGGCGGTGTTATTTTTGATAACCATTACATTGATTGGCCTCCAAGACTTCTAGGAAACAAATGCATTAAGTATGTATCCTCATGAGAAAACTCTAAAGTCATGTTTCAGAAGTCCCTAATATGATCAATTGGATCCAATTTCCCATTGTAATGATCAAACTTTGGGATTTCACAATGCTTGGGAAATGGGAACATGTTGAGACGTCAATCAAAAGGATAAGAACAAATGTTATCAAGAGCATATGTCTTCATTGTGGTTCCCCCTTGTATGTCTTTAATTTTCTCTTGAAGTACCTTAACTTGTTGGGATAAATAACTAACATCAGATAAGGGTGTCTCATCAAGACCTTTCTTTAAGTTTTTAATATTCAAATCATGAGGCAACTTAGCTCCTTTGTTAGCCAGATAGAGGAAATATTTTTCTTTTTTGTGCTCTAAGATCTTTTCTAAGGCTTTTTGAAATTTAGGATCTTGCTCAGCCTCTCTAAGATGATGCTCATCATCTTGTTCATCATCACTATCTATTGGAGTTCTGCTCATGTCTCTATTGAAAGGGAACATATTTTTTTCTCTTTCACCCATGTTATCGTAAAAAAGGGGATTACAACTCACACTATAAGGGGGAATTGCTACTCTCACCTTCCTCTTGAATTCTTAGGGTATGATCTTCTTGTTGAATATCCTCCTTTAGCTTATTGTATTGTGATCTTGTAAAAATGGGCATATCATTTTAAGATGTTCTTCTAGACTTAGATCATAGTTTGATAAGTGAAAAATGATGATGTTTTGATCTGATAAGATGAAAATCTTATGATATGATAAAAAAGATGTTCCTAATTTGTGATTGTGGCTTCCAATGATAAAGGATGTCAGAATCCTATTGGGAGAAGTTGAATCAGTAATTAGAAGTTTTTTTGAAAGGTGCACTTGTAAGATTTGATCCTTATTTTTGAAGAATGATAAGTATATCAAATAGCCTATTTCATTGAAGGATTTGACTGGGATGTGTTGGATATTCAATACAAGGTTGTGGTATATAATTCAACTCAAGAGGCTAATTGTGATTGTGTTATTGTGATAGATATCTTCTCTAAAAATAGGCTCGTGAATCTAATGGCTCTATAGCATATTCATCAGTAAATCCTCTAACAAAATCTTGGTATCTATGGAGAAATACACAGTAATGGAGCAAGATATTTCAACTCTTGTACAAAAATTTCCTTTGTTGTAAAGTTTTCTTGTAACCTAGATGTTTCTTAGGTTTCTTAATCCTATTAGCAATTGACTTCTTGAAAAATTTGGTTGATTTCCTCTCTCTAAGCATGAGAGAAATGTCAAGTATGCACCAAGAAATGCCCCATATTCATTAAAACAGTTTTCCAAAGCAGTTTTCTGAACAGTTGTGAGTAGTTTCACTTGAAATTTTGCATGTTCATTTTAGATGATATTTTATTTGAATTAGTGTGATTGAAAACACAAAAAACACTCTAAAAATAGTTGTTCTTAAGCCCTATACTAAACATCAAGTGTATGCTCAAAAATGTTTTTCAAAAAGTGTTTTCACAGGTTTTGCATATAACAAACAATTCAGGCAGACTCACTCTTAGTACTCAAGTAGGTCATCATAATAATCATAGCCCACATCTTAGAACCACATTGACTCACACAGTTATGTCATCCCCGAAGGGGTGCCTGTGTTTTTGTATTTTCTAGGTGCGTACTCAGAGTGATGAAAGTGGATACTAGATCCCCTAAGCAAATGGTCCTTGGCAGTTATATGGTGAGTATCTTTGGTACAGATTCTTCCCTCCCCTTGCACTGTGATTATTAGGATGTTTGGAAACTGACTTCGGCTGGCTACTACACTAGGTTCGTAGTAAGGGTTTCCGTTCGGTGTGGCAATAATAAACTCCCTCGAGAGACCTACCAACCTTTAGAACAAAGGATTTGGGGATGGTTAACTTGCACACTACCGAAAAACTTGGGTTTCCCCATATTCGCTTTAAATTTTATAGTGGGGTGGAATAGTTTGGCTTTTAATTGAACCCACTTGGCTCATTCCTCTTGGGTGAGTACTTTTTCCCACAAGAGCAGGACCTCTACATGATGTAACAAATCATTAAAATTGTATGAATGTAAAAGGAAAGTCTAGTATTCTGGTCACCCAATTAAGGGGAGAGCATAGACTTATTGCCACAAACATAGTAGACAATGTTCTTTTTAAAAACCCAAATCACAATGATCTAAACTATGTGAAGATGTTGCTTCACAAAAAGCATTAGATTCATTTTAACCGTAAAATCAATGTGTGGTGACTATCCTAGATTGCTTCATTTTAATCCATGTCTACCCTGGGGTTGCTTCTTTTTAAAAACCAGATGTGACTATCCTAGATTGGCTCTTTTTAACCCAGAAAAGGTTATATTTGTGGAAGGCGTCAGACTCAAAATCCTATTTAGTTACAACCTGCATGCACTAAAAGATCACCTATATGTACCACAAAAATAAGTAAATGCGCTAAAACAGATCCTATAAGCACTATAGAAAATCCTAAATGTGCTAAAAGAAATCCTAAATATGCTAATCTAAGAATGCAAAAATAAAATAAAATATATTTTTTACAATTTTAAATGAAGTGAGCTAAATGGATGCGCCTTTCTGTTCTCTAGATGTGCTGAAACAGTTCCTAGATGTGTTGAAAGACCTACAAAAGCACTAAAAGAAGCCTTGGATGCACTAAATAAACCCACGAATGCACTAAAACACAATTTTTTGTGAAAAGCCAAACTTCAGAACGCAAAAACCTGTTAGAAAACCTGCAAATAGATGTTAAAAATGGGGCAAAAGCCCCACGGTGGGTGCCAAAAATGTGTGATCAATTTTTAAGTGTGATAAATATGTAATATTAAAAACAAATCAAAACACATCGATAGAACATTATATCAAAACAAAAAATTAAATGAAAAGAAATGCAAACTCAGTATCCTGTTATCGATGTCATCCTATCATCCTCTATCTCCAGTGTTTTCGTCGATTCTAGCTGGCTCTCAGATCTTGGGCTAGGCTCAACAAATGGTCTTCCTAGATAACGAAATTGAATATGAATGCATGTGATGCTAAGACATGATTATTCTAATGCTAAACATGATTAATAAAATAAAAAATTATGATAATGCTATGAATACTAAAGTTGATAATGGCAATGCCAAGATGATAGAATGCTTAGAATACTAGAATGCAAGTAATCTCTAATTCATCTGTTGTGTGTTGTCACCATTGCTTGGATTCACAGTGCTATTTATAGAGTTTTCGAAAGTTCCTGATTGGCTGATATGATCAAAGGCTATGAAAATTCCTAGCAAATCGAATGGTTGAAGATGGATAAGATTGATGAGAAAATAGAAGAAAACAGAAAGCAAGATTTTCTTTCTTTTCTGTAAAAAGAGATAAAATGAGATGATAAAGATGAATTGTAAAAATCATCTTTTTGTGAGATTTTAGAAAGATTTTGAAGAAGATAAATAATGCATTATAAATTCAATTATTTATTTATGAGTGACATAGAAGATTTTGTTAAGATTTGAAAGATAATGAAAGATTTCATAATTAAATAAAATATTTAATTATGATTTGAGAAGATTTGGAAGATATTTACTTAAATAGAGATATTTAATTAAATTTGTGGAAATGAAATGAATTAAATAAAATATTTAATTAATTAGAAGAAAGATTTTAAATAGGAGAAAAGAAATTAAATTCAATTAAATCAAAGATTTAATTAAACTTAAATGTGATAATTAATTTAAATAAACAATGGTATTTATTTAATTAATTAAGTGGACTTAAGTAAGTGATAATTAAATAAAATGAATTTACTTAATTAAAGTGGAAGAATAAAGTAGATGAACAATATAATCAAATCATAAGAGGATATTTTTTGGGGTCTATAGATAGATTGAGGAACACCATACCGACATATGAGATAATTCAAGATGAATGATGAGATTTGTTTCTTGGTGATGGTGATTAGAGGAACAACTTCAATCCACTTGGTGAAGTATTCTATGGTTGTGATTATAAACTTATGTCCATTGGAGGAAGAGGGGTGAATCTTACCTACAAGGTCCAATCCCCACCTACAAAAAGGCCAAGTAGCTTTGAATGGATGCAACTCTTGTGCAGGTGCATGCATTAAGTTTTTGTGAATTTGACATTTGGAACACCTTTTGACATATTGAAATGACTCTTTCTCCATGTTTGGCCAGTAATACCCCAATCGTAATAATTTCTTAGCTAAGTTTAAGCCACTTGAATGTGTGCCACATATACCTTTGTGAACCTCTTGTAAAGTGGTTTCATCTTCATCACATTCTAGACACCAAAGAAGACTACCATCCAAACCTTGTCTATAAAGCACATCAGCTATTAGGGTGTGTTGAGCCGCTTGTCGAATGAAGTTTCATTTTTGTTTTCAAGATAAGTTAATTGGAAGGGTATTATCTTGAAAGTAAGTATGGATCTCTCCATAGAGGGAAATTTGTGGGTCAAAAATATAGCATATCACTTGGGATTCTAGATCTTCATAGGCTGGGTTGGACACTTGTTCTACCATGAATTCATAACGTCTTCGTTGTTCATGTATCTGCAAGAAAGAAGCAATAGTGGCCATTGCATCTGCAGCTTTGTTTTCTATTCTGGGAACTTGTGTAAACTTGATCTCAACAAAGTACTTTTTGAAATCATCCACCATCCTCTTGTAGGGTAGCAACTTGTCATCCTTTGTTTGATAATCATCGTTGACTTGGTTAATGACTAGTTGTGAGTCACCATAGACTAGCAATTCTGTGATTTTCCATTCAACAACTATCTTGATCCCAATGATCAATGCTTCATATTTACCTATGTTGTTGGTGCAGGGGAACATTAATCTGTAGTATTTTGGAATTGTGTATCCTTGTGGTGAGACAAACAAGATTCTTGTGCTTGATCCATGTTGTGTATAAGAACCATCAAAGTATAGTAGACACTATTGGGTAGATATGGTTAGGATATCATTATCATGGAATTTAATGTCCATTGGATTGTTATCTGACAATGGTGCTTCAGCTAGTTGATCTGTTATGGATTGAACTTTAATTTCTTTCCTATCCATGTATTAGATGTCAAACTCACTCAATATCATGACCTACATGGCTAACCTCCCTGTTAAAGTAGCTTTGTTGAGTAAGTACTTTAATGGGTCAATTTTTGCAATGAGTTTGATGGTGTGAGTCAACATGTAGTGCCTTAATTGTTGTGTAGCAAATATAACCACTAAGTAGGCTTTCTCAAAAAATGTGTAATTGATCTCATAACCATTTAAGGTCATGCTAATATAATAGATGGATTTTTCTCTTCCTGTAGAATCTTCTTGTGCTAATAAGGCTCCCAAAGATATCTCAGTTGTTGAAATGTATAGTAATAATGGTTTTCCCTTGACTGGTGGTATCAACATAGGAAGTTTCATCAAGTACTACTTTAGTTGACTGAAGGAAGCTTCAAATTTGTCATCCCAGTTGAAAGAGACATTCTTGTGTAATAAGTGGTTGAAAGGATGAGTTTTATCAGCTAGTTGAGCAATGAATCTTCTGATGGACTAAAACCTTTCTTGTAATGATCTGAGTTGACTGATGTTTTTAGGAGGATGCATTTCCATGATGGCTTTGACCTTTATACGATCCACCTCAATGCCTTTAGCTAAGACAATGTATCCCAAAATTTTAGTTGATGTTACACCAAACACACATTTCTTGGGATTTAGCCGCACCTTGAATTTCTCCAATCTTGTGAAGATTTTGTCTAGAATCTCTAAGTGCCCTTCTCTAGTGTATGATTTTTCCAACATATCATCTACATAGTCTTCCATAAAAGTATGCATCATGTCATGGAAGATGGTAGTCATAGCTCTCTGATAGTTAGCTCCAACATTTTTCAACCCAAAAGGCATCACATTCCAACAAGAAGTGCCCCAAGGACATGTGAAGGCCGTTTTATCTTGATCTTTAGGTGTTATCTTTATTTGATTGTATCCTAAAAAACCATCCATAAGTGATAACATTGCATGCCCAGTGGTCAAGTCTACAATTAGATCAATGTTTGGTAGAGGAAAACCATCTTTTGGACATGCTTTGTTAAGATCTCTAAATTATGTACATATCTTGATGCTCTTATCTAGTTTGGATACTGGAACAATGCTTGATATCCATTTGGCATAGTCAATAGATCTTATGAATCCCGCATCTAATAGATTTTTCAACTTAGCTTTCACCAGAAGGGCAATATGGGGATGCATCTTTCTCAAAATTTTCTTTTCTGGTTTTGTGTCTAGTGGTAAAGATAAATGATGCATAATGAGTTCTAGATCTATGCCTTTTATATCAGCATATGACCAAGCAAAGCTGATTTTCCTTTCCTCAATGAATTTGGTGAAACAAGGTTTCTCCTCTTTTTTCATGGATTCTACTAAGCACAGGGTCTTTACTATTTTGGTTGTACCAACATTGATGGATTGTGTAGGTTCTATCAGTACTGAAGATCTCTCTTGATAGTGTTATGGGAGAGTGTCAAACCTTCCATCTCCTGGTGCCTCAGAGAGGTTTTCACTTTGAGATATGCTCTTTGATTTTACTTTTCCCTAATTTAATAGTGCCATCAGATGGTTTTCACTATTAGACCCATTTCTTATATTTTTCATTTTGCAGCTGAAAGGTTTGACACCCCTTTGTTAGGAGCTTCATTATGAGATTCAATGGTAGAACATGTGTCAGGTTTATCAGAACATAGGAATTTCATGAGAGCATCATCGTTTGAAAGGTGTGTATGTCAAGCGACTCATTTTGATCCCAATCAATTAGTTCAGGATGCATTAAGGACAAAGAATCATTAGATTGGCCAAAGTCATAAGGTTTAAGCATCAGGATAGCCATTTTGTCAAATTTTCCAATGAGGTCTAAGATGTTACTCTCTTCCAACATGTCTATCTCGCTCGAAGAATGATCATCTTCACTTGAGTCAATGACATATTGTGATCCATATTCAAGAGGTCTAGAACCAAAACTTTGTCCTTTCATACATATTGGTGTATACTTTTGGATTACATCAATTTCTTTGTCATGGCAAGATTCTTTTGAGAGGGAGTCCCATTCATATTCATTGGAATTTGTTTGATGATCCTCACCAACCTGTAGTTGTAATATTCTTTTGATAGCTCTTTGAGTAGCTTCCTCTTTTGAGTCTTCTCTATATCCTAGCCCTATTTTGTCTTTGGGATTCATTCTGACAAGTTGTATTGGTTCACTGATGCCTTCTTTTCTTTTACCCAAAGGACCATTTACCTCATATCCCATCTTTGTCAAGATTTTTTGACCTTTTCCATACTTACCTATGCATATATTGGAAACTGATACCTATGAAGGTTATTCATCTTTGTATAACCAATTTAGGACATCCACGTCTTCTGATTCCTCCACTTGAGTTCTTGCTTTTATAAACTTCCCATCAAAGAGCATGATGGGTTGTAAAGATTTTTGTCTTGACATGGATGGTTTTCCATGTGATTTAGGAGAAGATGAAAGTTGTGATAAGTATGAAGATTGCTCAAATGAGTATTCCCCCACGCCCTTGTCTTTTATTAGGATCTATTCTAACTGTTTTGATAAGGCATCAAGCTGACTTCCATTGTTGCATGAAATAGAGTCAATGGCCCCTTTATCTTTTGATTGAGCCCTTTCCTCATACTTTCTTGACAAAGAACCCAATGGACCTTCTTTGTTTGATGGATCAGAGTTGATGACTTCTCTATTATGTGGTACAAAGGTATCTTGACTTGTTCTAAGTGCATTGCAATATTGGGGATTGTTAGAATTGAAAGTAACATTTGGTGACCTCTTGTCCATTGAAAGGAAACTTTAGGCACTAATGATAAGTTGATGGTACCACTTTCATTTCATGAATCCATGGTTGTTCCAAGAGTATGTTATATGTCAATTCTTTGTCTAACACCTAACACACTATGTCTTTGACGATTGGTCCCACTTGAGTGGGTAAGATGATCAATCCTTGGGAGGATCTTTCTTCATCATCATATGCTTTTATGGTGATTTTCCTTCTAGGATCAATAACATTTTCAGAATATCCTAATGCACGAACAAGCTTGAAAGTGCAGATATTTAGGCCTAGTCCTCCATCTATAAGGACATGTTTGACACGGTGTTTATGGATTAGAACTTTGATGTGGAGAGTAGCATTATGTGGATGGGTGGTGGATGCATCATCATGTTCATAGAATGATAAGCAATGAGGTGCAGTTAAATGTCTCACCATAGCTTAAAATGTACAGACTTCCAGATTGTTTGGTACCATGGTGGCAACTAAAGCTTATTCTAGGATTTCCTTGTGTGTTGGTGAAATCTTGAGAAGTTCCAATATGGATATTTGAGCAGGTATCTTATGTAACTAATCGGCGTTGTTATATTGAGTTACATGAAAAATATTCATTTTGTACGTGGAAGGGGTAGCTCCTTTCAATGTTACCTTTCCTTGTCCTCTCATAATCGCATTGATAAGTGTATTGTCTTGATCGTTTGTGATTTTCATGACATTAATTTGATTGTCATTCATGTCAATGTTAGTGCTCAAATTTCTAGGTACAAGGCCATTGATTTGATGTGAGATGGTTTCATCATTGTGTTGGATTTCAGTAGTGGCATCCTTTCCTTGGTTTCCAATTTCAATGTCTTGGATGGAATTCTCAGCCATCTCAATACAATGAATGGTAGAATCATAAATTCTTGCCTTTGGTATTCGATGTAGAGGACTCTACCTTTTCATAATTGGGTAGAGGGTTCTTGAACACTCCCTGATCATTGTTTGTCTGAGGTCCTTCAATGTGTACCTTTTTGTTATCAATGAGATCTTGGATTGCATGTTTTAATTGCCAACAATCTTTTGTCATATGACCCTTGTTTTGATGATAATCATAGTAATGGGCATCGTTCCACCAAAAGGGTTTAACTTGTGGATCCCAGTTTCATGCTTTTAGTACTGTGATAAGCTTAGCCTAGGTAAGTTCCTTTAGGGAAGAATCTAAGGATTGTCCCAATGGTGTGATTTTTTGTCAATTGGAAGGTTTTGGAAATGGTGTTGCTTTAGTCCCCTGATTAGTCTGATTGTTATTTTAGCGAACATTTGGAGTGTTGGGAGGATTGTTGGTTTGATTAGTCTTGGTGGCAACTATTGTTAGGTTGAATATAGGTTTGGTATTTTGATTTTCAACTATGACCTCATTGTTACCCACATTCTTAGAACTTTTGTTGCCAAAATTTAGGTTTGTCCCCACAGTTGTAGTTGTTAAAGGAAGTGGATGAGTTGTTTTCATTGTATACTTTAATGACCCCTCTTTTGACTAAGGCTTCCTCAATTTTAATTTCATTTTCAATCAATTTTTCAAAGGTAGGGGGACATTTTAATTCCAACCTATAACTCATCTCATTGTTTAGGTTATTAATGAAAATCTCTATCTTTTCCTTTTCGAGCATGGGACGTGAATACCTTGCAAACAATCTCCATTTTTGCAAGAAAATGAGGAAAGACTCACCCCTTTTCTATTTCAAGTTGCAAAGGTCTTTCATGGTGATATCATGTTGGATATTGTAAGAGTATTGAGTGAGAAATCTATTGACCAAATCTTCAAATGTATTGATGGGGGGTGTAATCTTTGAAAACCATTCAAAGCATGTCCCTCCTAGACTTTGTAGAAATAGTCTCATCAAATAAGTTTCCTCATGTGCAAATTCTAGACTCAATTCAAAATTCCCTTACGTGATCTAATGGATCAGTTGTACCATTGTATTTATCATACTTTGGAAATTCACTACGTTTAGGGAAAGGAATCATGTTGATGGATTGATTAAAGGGATAAGGACAAATGTCCTCGATCAAGTATCATTTCGAAGTTCCCCTTTGCATATCTAGAACTTGTTGATGAAGGTTCTTCATTTGGTGAGTTAAAGTAACCATTTGTTTTGTTTCCTTTTCAAGATTTTGGAGAGGTTCTTTTAAGACGTTGATGTCAAAATTAGAGGGAATTTTGACTCCTTGATTGGCTAACATTAATAGGTATTTTTCCCCATCTCTTTCAAAAATATTTTCCAAAAACTTATGGAATTTGGGGTCTTGTTCCACTTGTCAGATATCCTCATCATTTATTTCTTCCTCTTGAGTGTTGTTGAGTCAAGGAATAGGAATTTCTTTTGCATCAACCATGTTATTAGGGATCTCACTATTTTGAGGTTCAATGTTGGGAGTTTCGACACCGAAAGATTCACTACTTGCACTTTCTATATTTTTCATTTCAAAGTTTGGTGTTCCAAGTTCCTTGTCCTTGAGTCTCCTCTTTTGTGATCTTGTTTGGATAGGCATACAAATGTTGTGATTTAGACTAAGCTTTGATCTAAGTTTGAAATAGTGCCAAGGTTTACAACTAAGTCAAATAGAATGACAAATTCTATTGATTAGACTAAGTTTGATTTGATTGCATGGCATAGTTTCGTGATAAAAGGATGACAAATCCCGAAGATGAAACTAGGTTGTACAAACAAATATGTGATGGATATTGATGATTCAGGCACCTTGAAATGTTTAGATCTAAGTTTAGTTTGAAAAGTTCCACTTGTATAGGTCCATTTCGACAATGTTTAGACTTCTAAGGTATCTAACAAATGATCTTGGAATCAATGTTTTGAATCAATAAATGTAATTAATGTACTCAAAATGTTGGAAAAGTATTGGATTTTGACAATAGCACATCATGTATAACTCTGGATTGTTTTTGTAAGCTCTCTTGTAAAAATTGAAGGTTAACCTCTCTCTAAAGTCGTAAAGCATAGACAAATGTCTTTGATGTTTTGGACTAAGAGGTTTGATCTTTGGTTTTTAATCTTGAACTTTCATGAAATCATCATGTAAACCACATATCATGACTCTGCTTTGCCTAAGGAAAGGTAGAACATTGCTAGAAGGATTGGTTTTGTGAAGATGGATGGACCTAAGTTACTGACTTGTCTACCTCAATGAATGTAGTTCTGAATCAAGGTTGTCACTTTCAAAATGTAACATTTTTTATGGTGTTTTGTTTGAGTTTCATTTTGAAGACACATCAAGTAGAATATACACTCCTAAGGTTGTGTAAGACTGTATTCTTTTAAATTCCATGTGGGTTTTACCCCAACTACACTATCTTTAGCAAGTGAATTAAGAAGCTTGGCTACACAGGCTCCCCCTTATAGTGCACTCTCTTCTTAGGCCAACCAAGTTTCTAGTCCCCATGAAAATCCCATGACGAGCTGATCACCTCTACTAAAAACTACGAGAATGTGGATGCCTAGGCAACGACTATTGCTAGACCAAAGAATAGATAAAGGATTTTGGAAAATCTATAACAAGGGTTTTAATACGAGCATTTCATTCATTGGGGATAATCCATATGATGAGAGTCCCTTAAAATCCATCTCGTCAGAATTATCCTCGTGATACTTGAACTTTCCTCAAGTATCCACATTTATATCCCAGTTGGAAGTTGCTTGGCTTTAGCGTGTTATCAGTTGGGTCATTCCCTTGGGTGATTACTTTTTCCCATAGGGTAGGCCCTCTAGGATAAACAAAAACAAGCAAGTATACCCATAATTCAATTGATCTTTATTTCGCATGAATAAAGAGAGAACTCGTGACATATACTCCACTTACACTCACACATAAACAAGAATGGGTCTAGCTTTTTGGATCACACAGTTAAGGGGAGAGAATATGCCTACCATTCATCACATACGAAAAACATCGTGTTCATTAACTTGTTAGTTAAGCTATGTTCCTAACTTAACCAAAAGGAAACATGATGTTCATTATCCCTTTACTTAAGCTACGTTCCTATCTTAACCAAAGGAAACAAGTAAATAATGTTCAACCCTTGCAATATGTTAGTAGTTTATATTTTGAGTCTTTGACAGCGAATCTGGGAAAACCTTCAAATGCACAACATAGAATGTGAGTTTCTGATTTTGGTGAGAAACTGCAAGAGGTGCCAAAACTCTAAAAACAGTGTAGAATGGTCTCAAAACAAGTGAAAAGGGTCCCGAAACAAGTTGTAAGAGGTGCCAAAACTCTAACAAGAGGCACCAACATAGGTGCAAGAGGCACCAAAACTCCAAAAGTGGCCCAGAATGGTCCCGAAATAGGTGAAAATAGTCTCAGAACAACTTGCAAGAGGCACCAAAACTCTGACAAGAGGCACCAAAATAGGTACAAGAGGCGTCAAAACTCTAAAAGTGGCCTAGAATGGTCCCGAAACAGGTGAAAATAGTCTCAGGACAACTTGCAAGAGGTGCCAAAACTTTGACAAGAGGTGCCAAAATAGGTGCAAGAGGTGCCAAAACTCTAAAAGTAGCCCAAAATTGTCCTGGAACAGGTGAAAATAGTCTCAGGAAAACTTGTAAGAGGTGCCAAAACTCTCAGAACAAGCTAGAATAGTCTCAAAATAGCTGAAAATGGTCTCTAAACTACTTGCAAGAGGCACCAAAACAGAGACAAGAGGCGCCAAAACTCTAAAAATAGCCCAGAAATGCCTCAAAACAGCTCATAATTGCCTCCAAACCAGTGTAAAACATTCCCAAGTCATAAACCTTGAACCTACAATCATGAAATCATCAAAAAAGTTAGTAATAAGTGAGCAAAGGCCCCATAGTGGGTGCCATTTTGTACGTGTGTTGAATGTGGAGAAGTATATTCTAATGTCAACACAAACCTCAATGAGATGGTTTACATTCAAAGTTTGAAGCAATTAAAACTACTCTATTCATAATACAATCAAATCTTTCAAATACATATCATTGTCCTCTATTTCTAGGGATTTATTAAACCGTTTGGCCCTCAAATTTCTATGGGCACAAAGGTTGTTAAAATGACTACATAGAAAATGAGATTTGATGCTTAATATGCAAGCTAAGATGATTTTTGTGTGCAAATGTGTGTTGGAATGATTAGTTGTATGCTTCTAAATGAAACAAAATAATGGAAAGGATAATGGATGCAAAGATCAATGAAGGATGATGTTGATGATATAAGAACAAATGGAGATGAGTGAGATGATATGAAACTATAGTGAACTATTCATGATTATGCATATGATCAAATGCAAACATAAAACAAACTAACCTAAAATATAACTATGATGCAATGGGGATGATAAAATGTAACTATGAAGAAATTAAGTAATCTAAGATGAGAATGCAAAGTAACACATGATATGAAAACTAAGTATAAGACTCCATGAAAGCTCCAAGCTCCTAAGAAAACCCTGCATGGTAGCAATACTCAAAGTATGGATGAAAAATGGCATTATAACACTATTCCAATTTTTATCTCAAAATAGAATTATAACATTACTTAAAAGGTGGATCATAAAAACTAAGGCAAGAGGGTGTATTTATAGGGTTTCTCAAGCATTTTGTGAGGTGGCACCTATCAACGGTTTAGATTTCTAAGGATAAATAATAGACGGTGGAGATGAAAAGAATCAAGATGTTGTCCCCTTGACCAAGGACAACATGCCATGTGTGTGGAGACAATCATTTGACCAATTGGAAGCATGCCAAATGTATGGGATTCCAAGTGTGAAACAAAGACCCATGTACTCCAAATTTGTTGGAAGTGTGGGAGAATAAAGCCATGTGCTTTTTTTCATTGGTGGAAGTGTGTGAGGATAATTCTAATTAATAATTAGCCTTATTTATTTTCATGTAACCTTTATGAGGTGGCACACAAAAAGTTGTAGAAATGTGCTCTAATTCTTAATCAGGATTAAGGAAGGTTAATTAAATAAAAATGTTTAGGGCTTTTTTGTTTAATATTTAATTTAGAAGAATGTGAATTAGGAGAACTAAAAGGAAAGTAAACAATATAAATAAAGTAAGACCTTATTTATATGTAGTTGAAGTATTAATCAAATAGGTTGTATTTAATTAATTGAATATGATGACCGTTTTCAGGTGTATACACTAACTACTAGGTGCATTTGTATAGATGCAACTCTTACGAAGATTTTTCCAAGCCTTCAAACCTTTAGTCCACATTGAAGAAAGTATAATTGTTTTGTCTTTGGACATCGATGATGCCCAGTCCTCTTTTATCTGGTTAATGATAAAATTATCCTAGGTAACTCTATGAAAAACTTGGTTTCTTTTGACATTGGGCTAGACAAAATTACAAAGTAGTTTGGAAGATTTTTCATAAGATGATTTAGAAGGATCCCAATTTGAGGAATAATGGGCATGAGATGAACAAGTAATTTAACTCACAAAACTAAAATCTACAAGCCAAGAAAAGAGGATTTATTATCCAACACACATTTTATCTACACCCATTTGCCTACTTTTTTTTAAACTTATAGACATAATGTTGTCAATGAAAGTCTCTCTAACTTTGTCACCAAATTTATGTGACTTGTCATTAACCTAATTTAAAAAATAAAAAATAGTTTATTTCAATACTCTTATGATTTTGAAAATGCATTATTTTAATTCTCAATAAAAAATATTAATTACATAACTAAAATAGATTTATTGAATACCTTATGTGTAAATGCCTAATAGATACATACATTAGAAAATATTCATATCTTTTAATCTATAATAGATTTTTAAAAGATGAAAGTTTGACAAAACTTTATAGTTCATGGAACATATGTCAAAAAAAATAAAATCAAGCATTTGTTATCAAGTTATGTTTCATAGAAAATCTATTTTATTATTTTTTATAAAAAATAAATTTTAAATTTATTAATTAATTATTTGGTTCTAAAACATATTTTTAAAATTTATATAGTGTTTATCAACGTGTCAAATTTGCACATGTAAAAATATTATTAATGAAAGGTTAATGTGTTAACAAATGTGACAAAATTACAAAATACTTATGCAATGCCTTGTCAATTAAATTATTTGTTCTTAAAATGTTAAAAAATGAATGGTTAATTTTGAAACTTCATCTAAATCCAAAAAATTCAAGAAATGATTGCTCATTAAGTTTAAAGTATTTATTATAGTAAAACAATATACTAAAGAGTGTTACAAATATACATTGTAATGAGATTAAACTAAGTTAATATCTCTAAACTATACATAAGCCAAATCCTCCAATTTACATTAATCCTCACTCAAATTTTTTATTAAAAAATACTTTCTTTTACTACAATATTAAATTTTACTATTTGTACAATAAAACTGAAAACCATAATATTTTTTTTAAACATCTCAATTTCTATATAAATTTAATTAATAACTAAATAATGATTTAAACAACTACAAATTATAAACGAAATTAACTTTAATACTCAATAATGTGTCTCACTACCATAATAAACATATTAATTATAATAAAATTTACTTTTACAGCTTAACTAAGGTTTAAGCTTAATTAACCTGCCTCCTAAATTATTTTAACAGGCGACCCTTTTACATTATTTTAACCAATAACATCGCTATAGCTGTCAGTGTCGCTTCGGTCTGCTTGCTTGTCCATGTGCGCAGAGCTCGGAATCTGCTGAATTTGAGGCTCCGTCTTCCCTTCCAGCATTAGCACCACTTGTCCCATGCTTGGCCTCACCTCTTCATGCTTTTCAATGCATAACAACCCTATAATAGTTGCTCTTCTCACCTCTTCAATGTCTCCCTCCTCTGCAACACCCTCCTCCACAACATTAATTGTGTTCCCCTCGTAAATTTGAGTGGCAGCCCATGCGGGAAAGTAATACTTACTTGAATCTTGCACGTTTAAATCCAGATTTCTTCGGCCCGAAATGATTTCCAAGAGTGTCATACCAAAACTATAAACATCAACCTTGGGAGTGATGGGAAGACCGGAGATCCACTCTGGAGCCAAGTACCCTCGCGTTCCTCTTGTAGTGGTCAGTACGTGGCTCAAATCTCTACCCACCAGCTTTGCCAGCCCGAAATCTGCCAACTTCGGTGACAAATTACCATCCACTAGGATATTTTCGGGCTTA
Organism: Sequoia sempervirens; assembly: GCA_007258455.2. NCBI lineage: Eukaryota > Viridiplantae > Streptophyta > Pinopsida > Cupressales > Cupressaceae > Sequoia > Sequoia sempervirens. The sequence continues at coordinate 275,972,217 of VDFB02373365.1, forward strand.
ACATCGCTGTGAATGATGCGATCTCTGCATTTTTCGTGGAGATAAAGTAACCCTCTTGCAGTGCCTAACGCGATATCGAATCGGGTCTTCCAGTCAAGCACCTTCCGTTTGCTTTTGGAATTACTTGTGAAGAGTAAGGAATTCAGAGAGCCGTTTGGCATGTAATCATAAACTAGTAACCTTCTTGATCCTTCTGCACAAAACCCTCGAAGCCTGACCAAATTCACATGTTGTATGTTTCCAAGAGAACTGATTTCCGCTCGGAATTGCTTCTCATCTTGTCTCGAACCCTCCATTTTCTTTACGGCCACAAGCGTACCGTCTGTTAGAGATCCTTTAAACACTGAACCAAATCCTCCGCTCCCCAACATAGACCTGAAATTCCTAGTTGCAATCTTCAACTCCTTGTAACTAAACATTCGAAGAAAAGAGTTTGAAGAATCTTCACACTTCTCCATGAGTCGTAGCCGACGCCTCCGCCGATGCCTCCACATTAAAATTGAAAAGATACCCAAAGCAATGGTGAGCGCACCAACAATAACTAGCACTGTGCCCACAATATTTGTGGTTCTGCGTTTAGGGGAGTAGGGTGGATCAAACTTTGGAAGTGAAGATGCAGCTACTCGAATGAAAACATTTGAAATGCTTTTTGGTTGAGAATTGAGCATGTTTAGCAAATCTCCAGACCAGATTTTGCAGGGGCCTGAAGGCGAGTTGAAGGTATACGCAGTGCACGAGCAGTTGCCGAGGCAGGCTTTCTGGCATTCTTTCTTTGTGGTTGCAGGGTTTGAGGAAACAGAACCATGAGGCAACGTTACGCTCGGCTCGATGAACCCATCTTTGCTGCCACTTTTGTCACCGCAGTTTAACGGACTCTGCCGCGCGCAACCACCAGACCACCACTCTTGCGAATTCCAGGTGTAATTGTCTTTGGGGGTGAAGCCTTCCATGCAGCTGCAGAACTGAAGATTGTTTGAATTGCACCTTCCGAAAGCGCCACAGAGACCATATACCGCGCATTGATCTCCGGGCCGAGACCAGGACATGATCCACTCTCTACCACCACCAGGGAAAAAATAAAGTTGAACTTCTCCGGACTTAATTAGGACGAAACGTGCAGACGCATCGAAGAATGTGTAACTGGCATACAAACCAGAGCTAGTAGTATCCAAGCTGATATTGTAGGAGCCTCTCTCTGCCATTTCAAGAATTGCACTGAAAATCTTACCGTTCCATGTTCCGCTCTCCCAATACTTTATAGAATTATTCCATGTTAGCACGAATTGTTTGGCCCCGGATGGATCCACGTGGAAGGAGAAAAGCCCAGGAGCGGGATCCAATGAGTTTTTCCAACTGACTAGCTTTTGCTGTCCACCGAACCTCATTCCTGGCAACCAGGTGTCTACAGGATTGTCGAAACTCTGCCAAACAGTTTCAGATTTGTTGTCAGCACCCAACATTAAAAAATTACCAGAATCTAATATCACAGCCCGGGAGGCCTTCTTTGATATGTTGGCTGACCAAAGAGATGAGCCCCCTGCATCGATCAGTTGCAGATAACCTTGTGTAGACAGCTTCAAAACGCCAGACCTGTTTCTCGCTGGAGTCTCCCTGTTAGCCACCCAAACGATCGTCTTCTCTGGTATTTTGGCATACCAGATGCCAATATACCAGTTCTTGGTTCCATTTGGGCTGAAGAATCCTAATTCAAATGTCCCATTCTTCGCAATTATTGTCTTATTTCCAGTAAGTGTGGTGCCCAAGGAAAGAGTATCTGCAGCACCACAACTCTTCAGTTGAATAAACACTGTACAAGCAAAAACCAGGCTTAAGCAAAATTTTCCCCTGATTTCGTCCATGGCTGAAGGTGTTAGCGATGGGACGAACCTCCGTCTAGCGTTAAAATTCAGCAGAAATAGTTAGGTGGAAACTTCCCCGAAAGAGAAACGTCACCAGCAAGTGGCCATTCAATTTAGAAAGGCATTCACTAAAGAGGCCCAATTTCCCCAACGTGTTAGATGCAGATTCATACCAAAGAGCTTGGAATGCATGCACGCTGTGCCATATAATCATTTTAACACGAAATTTACACCACTTAAGCCAATGCTTTTAATTTAGTGGAGACATTTTGGTTGGACCTCCAAAATTTTAAAGAGAACCGCCATTCATAGCAAAGAGTTTATAGTGCATGTACACCGTCCGTTCAATAGTTTTGACACAAAAATATCCTCTACTCTAGGAAATGCTTTAAATTTAATGGCCGTAAAAGTGTATTGAAGCTCTTTTAAATTAAATATGTATACATCTACACGAACGATGACATCGACTATACAAATAAAAATGCAGTGTTGTGTTGCGTGTGAAAGGGTTCAGAGACCCGTTGTGCTGCAAATAAAGTCCGGTCAATTTTAACGTACGTGCGAAAGTCAGGTCGTCAAAGTCTGCAAAATAATAATAAGAAATGTATCGAATCATGGCTTTGCCGTATCGAATCATGGCTTTGCCGAGGTCATCGCAATAGCCTGTGGGCCTAAATTTCATGTCCATTGACTGTATTTAATATTTTTAACATAATTTACAATTAAAATTTTAGAAAAATGTATCATATGAACAGAGAAATTTTGGACAAGCATTTAATAGGTTATATTGGAATATATCTAATTGAACATCACTTTTGCAGATTATAGGAATGATTATTTCTAGAATTACTTATGTTTAAGCGAATGTATCTTATTGAATAGATTTTGGAGTCAATGATGTCATGTCATATCAGTCCATTGACTGGCTAATAACTATTCATACAAAATGGACCCCTTTAACATTCATAGTATTCTATTATAATATGCTTCCATCCCCACCATTATATTCTTCATCATAACCCTCTTCCATCTTTATTATGTCTTTCATCCTATCTTGTGAGATGTTTAAAGAGTACAAAATTACTTGAGGTTTTGTAAATATTTTAAATGATATTTGCTTTCCAGTAGCATGGTTCCATCTATCTTATTATTTTTTCGTCTTTTTTAGTTTTCAAATGTCAAAATACGAGAAACTCTAAGATGGACATATTTTTTAAATTAATCAAAATCTAGTTTTGATGGTGGAAACCATCCATTTATTTGGTTGTAATGTAGAAGAAGAGGGTACACAAATGATGGCGAGTACTTTGAGCTAATTGTTGGTTCCATAGATTTACATGATTGAGAGGGTAAAGCTCATTTATAAACAAGAGGGATAGGAGATCGATTATAATGGAGAAGGGGCACTATTCGCATCTACTTCTTACGATCTTGAAATAGATCAATTGCTTGATATTACATATCCCAAGTAAGCCTTTGCCTAATTCATATTACAAGAATATGTTATTGCAAGCCTATAGGTTTCACCCTTCTTGTTTTTATTGGTCTACATTTTTTGTCTTTTGGCCTATATTTGCACTTACTTAAAGTGGGTGGTCATTTAAAGTACAATTATATCTACTGAGTTTTTATTGTATTTACATTCTTATGTTCTTGTGCATTCTTGTGTTTAATCATTTTGAATTAGATTATTTGCATTGTAATTACACCAATAGGCTGGCCCAATATAAACACCATTCCTATATGTTTAGGTAAGTTTACATCTTAAATGTGGAGCACATTTCTTCTTCATAATTTTAGCTCCTTCCATTTTTTTGTGTGTTGATGTGAATATTATGTTGTCAATTTATAAATTTATTTGTGCCTGGATGTGTTTGAGAGTAAATATGATTTTGTTACTATGTAGAGCATTGCATAATTCAGTGCAAAGCCTTGCTTCTAAATATGCACACTTCGGTTGAATGCTATTGATTCACAAAGCTCTACACTCTTAGATAGAGAATTATAAAAATCATCTATTTTATGGAGGTAAATTAAAGTTAACACATATGAGATCTACATCCACTGGTAGGCACTCTCTTCAATAAGGTGGTGAAAATTTTCCTCATTTATATGCATTAGGTATAAGTTATACTCAATCTCCCTTACATATGTAGGTTTGGGGAAGGTCACTTAGGCTTATGTATATGTTGAATAAATTTAGGGTGTCATCAATAGTATCTTTGTGTGCATATATATGTGAAATACTTTATACTATGCAAAATATACTTGGATAATGTTTGTGTGCATATATATACTTTTGCTACAATAACCAAAGCTTACCATGTTTCCTATCTCTATGTATTTCCATGCCCAAATTTTATTTTGTTGCTCCTAGATCCTTCATATCAAAAGTCCTAGCCATTTGAGCCTTTAACCCATTGATCTCAACTATGCTTTTTCTTGCTACAAACATATCATCAACATATAATGCTAAGATAATGAATAAACCATTTTTAAAACTTCTAAAGTACTTACAATGGTCATACTAATTCTTTGTAAAATTTTGGCTCACCATGAAGGAATCAAACTTCTTGTCCATTTCCTAGGAGATTGCTTCAAGCCATACAATGACTTTTTGAGTTTGCTAACAAATTTCCTGTTGTAATCTTGAAGAAATCCTTCTATTTGTTCCATATATATCTCCTCATCCAAATCTACATGTAGAAATGTTGTTTTAACATCTAATTCCTCTAGATTCTCAACTTCTACTATGTCTGATTTTATGAGAGTAGATGCATCAAATACATCACTGCTAATGATGATTTTGTGGGTAGTAGGATCCCATAATCTATATGCCTTAATTCCCTCACCATAACCAACAAAGATATATTTCTTAGATTTGGGGTCCAATTTAGAATTCTAATCTTTTGAAATAAGAGCATATGCATCACAACCAATAAATTTTACATTTGAATAATCACAAGAATAACTTATCCATACCTCTTCAAGAATCTTACAATCTATTGCAACTAATGGTGACCGATTTACTAGATAGAAAGTTGTAGAGACCGCTTCTGCCCACAACTCTTGCTACAACTTGGTATTACTAAGCATGTTCCTTTCTCTCTCTAGAAGAGTCCTATTCATTCATTCAACAAAACCATTTTGTTGAGGAGTGTAAACAACATTTTTATGGCTTTTGATCCCAGCTTCCTTACAATAATTTTCAAATTCCAAAGATGTGAACTCACCTCCATTATATGTTCTTAAACACTTGATTGATTTTACAATTCTCTTTTCAACCAAAACTATAAATTACTTAAATACATTAAACATATCAACTTTTCTTTTAAGAATATAAACCCACACCTTTCTAGAGTAGTCATCTATAAATATCATAAAGTATGATGATCCTCTAAAAGAAACTGTGGGGGATGGTCCCCAAACATTTGAATGAATATAATCTAGAATACCCTTACTTTTATGACTACTTGCTTTAAACTTTTGTCTAGATTGCTTCCCATAAACATAATGTTTGCAAAAATTCAAATTCAAAAATTTTAGATTTGGAAGTAACTTATTGTTCAATAGTACCTTCAATCCTTTCTCACTTATATATGAACCAATAATTGGTGACATAAATGAGTAGATTTTTGTATTCTTCCTCAAATACTGCTACTACTTCATTTATTACACTACTCCCTTCTAGCTTGTAAAGGTTTCTAATATTTGTAGCCTTCATGACCACCAAAATACCCTTGGACATTTTCATTGATCCACCTTGACTTCTAAATTTATAACCTCTTGAATCTAAAACTCCCAAGGAAATTAAATTCATTTTTTTTATTTCTAATACATGTCTTACTTCGATTAATGTCCTCACAATACTATCAAACATTTTAATGTTAATACTCCTAATTCCAATAGTCTTACAATAAACATTATTTCCCACAAGAAAATCACCACCATCAATATCTTGGTAAGAACAAAACCAATTCTTATGTGGACACATGTGATTAGAAGCACCAAAATCTAATAACCATTCCTCATGATACTATAAGGAATTATAAATAGATAAAACTTCATCAACCATACCTGAACTTGTCTCAACTGGATTCACTTCCTTTTTGGAGTCATCATTGTATTTTTTCCTCTTCCAACAATCTTTATTGAGATGCCCTAATTTATTACAGTACCAACATTTTCCCTTACCCCTTTTTCCTTTTGACTTAGATTTGGACGTACCTCTTGAATCTTCCCCTTTTATGTGGATTGAAACTTAACCACCATTGCTTTTGATGTGGAGGTTTATATGTTAGATTTCTTTGACACCTCTTTAGACAAGAAAGCTCCAACAACAAAATCAATTTCAAGGGTGTCAATTGTGCTAAATCTAATAGAAGTGACTAAGTGATTCCGAGATTTGGGCAATGAACATAATAACATAACTCCCTTGTCTCCATCTTTGACTTTTACACCCATACTAGCTAATTAACATATACGAGTATTGAAAATATTTAAATGATCAACATTTTTTTATACCTTCTCTCATTCACAAACTATACAACTGCCTCTTCTAGTAGATTGAATTTTTCAAGGACTTTGTCATATAAAGACTCCATTTTACTCCATAAGCCTAATGTTGTTTCCTCTTCAACAATACTGAAAGAACCATCATTACTAAAAACAACTGAACTGTGCTAAGATATCTTGTATCAAGATCCTCCCAATCTTCATCAATCATATTTATAGATTGCTTTGACTTTCCTACTAATGCTTTATTTAATCCTTGTTGCACTAACAAATCATGCATCTTGAGCTTGCATCTAGCTCAAAATTATTCTTCCATTAAATTTCTCCACCTCAAACCTTGCATTCGAAACCTTTATCATCTGATGCTACAAAATAAACACCAAATCCTAACACAAATACTTTAAAATAATTGCTCTCCACTTGTTGTGGAAACAAAAGTGAAAACCCACAAACTTAAAATATTTCAACACAAACTAGTTGCAAAGATATACAGAAGAAAATTGAATAGAATAATAGAATAATTGATGAGACACAGATTTGAGTGGTAAACACTTGACAATATGCCAAGGAAACATCCATGGGGCAAAGTATCGATATTCTTATTGCTCAAAGAAATGATTACAACCTTCACATAACTGTTGCTCTTCAATTGTACAATTCATTACAATTGAATAAAAAAAATAGTTTTTCCTTTAAGGAAACAAGATATATATAATATCTTCAACATGTGCCAAACTTCGAAAAAACTAGCTTTTTTTTATCCTTTCTTCTTTTGTTTATAAATCTTTATCTTTTCTAAAGATAATATTTTTCTTTAATTTCTTTATCTTTTCCAAAGATAAACTTCTTCTTTCTTTCTAGTTTGTTGTCATTATCCAACAATATGTGTAATATAGCTACTCATTGTACACATAGATATCACGACATTCATGTGGTCCTTATGCAAAGTTGTTTGTGTATGGTAGTGTGAGTGTGAAGTAGGATTGATATGTCAACTTATGAATATATACCTTGAATATCTATTACTATGTTTATATGGGTATATTCATCATGAAATTATGATGTAGTCATGGGTAGAGGATTCAATGAATGATTGGGTCCAACCATGCAGTTAAATATCTAAAACCACAGTATCATACAAAAATATAAGAAAAGAAAAAATAGACTTTAATATATCTTCACATTCAATTTATTATATCTTGTTGTGATGGGCTTACTACATCATGTACGACACAATTTTTTTTTTTTTTACTACTAATGAAAAATATTTGGCACTTTTTGTGACAAAAAAAATTTAATCCTAAAACTTTATTTTGAACATCTATCCTTGGGTGATGCCACAATACTGGTTTACAATTTTTGGCCAAACTAGACACTGAACTGATTTTTTCTAAGTCTTCACTTTCGGGCACCTATAGCGGCTAAACCATGAGGAATTTGAAGATGATGCAAACTAGTGATTTGTGAAATTTTTTCTATAGATTCTAAATATATTTTTTCAAAAATTTTGGAATCATATTGCACTTCTTTTTCCATCTCCCTCGAAAACTAGTTTTTTTTAGTAAACACCATTTTTAAGGAGTGATGCTCATCGTATACAACATAACTTTTTTTCCATGAAGAATAAAATTCTATCTTTTTTGAATTTAGATTTGTAACTATGATATATAGCACTTTCATTTGGTTTCATAGTGTTTTATTGAATTTTTTTTCCTTAATCAAGTTTCAAAGTCAAACCAATTACAATTCAGACATAGGTAGACTATATACAACATAACCTTTTTTTTGTATGTATTGAAATTCTTTTTTTTTTGTTGGATAAAAGACTTCAATATCTAGTGCACTGATATTTTTCAAAAAAAAAATGATAATCTTCTATTTTTCCACATGTGCAAAATAGAGAGCTTGATTTCCAGTGGAAAACCTACATTCACAAGAAATAAAAAATAAATATATTAATAAAATTAAATTTATTTAAAAAAAAATTATACTTTTTGGGAAGCTTATAATAAGGACTACATACTTACAAAAAATAAATTTTAAATGAATTCATTTGATCCCCCAAAAGGTAAGTCAAAAATGGTTTTTTATCAACATTTTGATAGGTGTAAAGGAGACTCTGTTATAGGTATGGTTTAAAACTAGCAGGGTTCTATCCAAGGTGGTTTGATCTAAGGTGGTTCGATTAAACCCTCTTCAATTGGAATCCTTTAAATGGAACTTTTAAAGACTTAAATCATTATATTTTATAAAAATATGTGATTTCAGCAAAATTGGGATCTCCTAGAAATTGTAATCCAGTATTGTGGGATCACCCCCTTGTGCTCACACTCAAATCTCCAATTCTAGGTGCTTGAGTCTTCCTTCCTCATTTCCTCCTTCCAATTATTATAGATGAAATATATATAACAATCTGTAGCCTTCCAAGTAATTTGTGTCAACTTTAAGGTGACACAAATTTTGATGCTTTATTGATGCAACCACATTATAGTATAGATTTCATTAAAGAATATTATTCTTGAGCACAAATAAAATTACTCAGAATATTTCAATTAAATCTTCTTCCTTTCTCATTCCATCCTATCTACTGAGACTAAAAAAAAATTCCATAGCTATTAAAAATCCCTCCTAAAAATCTATCTATTCATTGTACTATTACATGCTTACTCATTTGGTTGTGAAACTTTGTAATTATTGTAGCCTAACTATTTGTGAACTAAAAACTTCTAATTGCATGAAAAAACTTGAAAAAATAAAAACAACACAAACTTGGAAATTATTGGAAAAACATGAAAATGTCATTTTGAGGCTTTAGATGGTATAAAATAGCCTCAAAAAAGTGTTGAGACATGCTCTAATTAAACACACTCATCTAAAAAAATATTCAGTCCAAATGAACTCTTGAGTCAAAAGTTATGATCTCTAGAGGTCCTTGAATAATTTATAAATGTGTTGTTGGCTAGAAATATTAAAGCTTACAAATTCAAATGTTTAAATGGTGGAGAAACTCCAAAAAATACATAGCATACATATCAATGGTCAATTAGATCCTAATAGACATTCCTTTATTGGTGTAAACCCCTATAGAGGAGGAGATTCACTTCTTCTGAGTCTCTAGGACAAAGAAGAGTTTACATGGAGCAAATGGTCCTCAACTACCTCAATGGCTAAGCTCAGATGACATAGGATAACAAAGGGGATTTTTCTACAATATTTTATACTTTATGACATATTATGGCAAAAAATACTTCAAGGACCAAAAGAGTAGACTATAGAGACCTCTCTGGGATAAGTTGACTATCTCTTGCCTAGAGGATGACAATGTGGCATGCGAATGTCCCCACAACTTGTTGTGGTCTCATACAAACTGAAAGTAGAACTTGCAGACAAAAACACACAGAGCCTACTATCTGTTTGAGAACTTAAATTTGACTATTTAATTATGCTAAATGAATGCTAAAATGATAGAAATTACAATAATAAGAATACAAAAAATGCAAGAATCTAAACTAGGTAAAATGAAATGACAAGAGATAAAAGAGAAAAACAAACTCATGGAGGGTCTAATGCTATGTAGCCTCTTGCAATGCTCCACATGAAAAACTTACACACATGAAGACAATGAAAATTGTTGGGGTATTTTTAGGGTTTTCCTTGGTCAACCCTCATTTTGGTGTTTCCACCTCTATAGATAACCAAGAAGATACATGGAGAAAGAAATAGATAATAGACGATATAGAATGACCAAACAAAGAAAGTAGACACATTAGAATGTAAATATTCTACTAAAAAAAGATGATAATGCAAATAAACGAGTCTTTACCCTCCCTTTAGCAAGCCTATAAATCCAAAAGAGAGTGAAACACTTAAGAGAGTAGAGACAATGATGTAGAAAGCCAAGAATGTGCAAGAGAGATTGATAAAAATGGTGTAGAAGAGATTGAAAGAAGGAGAATGAGAAAATGAAAGATTAAGTGATAGAATTGTAAGAATGAATGAGAGAGTGAATGAGATAATCAATGAATGTTTAAAAAATGGAAGACTAGCATACAAAAACATTGATTTCGAGCATGTCTGTGACCATAGAGGTGATACATTTCACGAGAAAGAAAAAGTGTAACATCTCAATGGCCACATACCCTAGAATCTTTTCAAGAAATTCATGTGGTGTACAACCATTTTACATCACAGAAGCATCCTCGATAATAATTCATTTAGATATTGAAAATAAAGGGTTTAAGGATAAATTTGAAGGCTAGGAAAAGTGGAATTTGCATTATCGTCTTTATTAGGCTAAAGAGAGGGTTATGTAGTGAAAAATGGCTCAGGGTAAAATTTTATCACACAAAATTTTTCCTCCACTTTAGCAAGTATATGCATTCTAAACATGTGCAAGCTAACTTGTAGAAAGAGGTTGAAGAGAATATACCAAAGATGAAGAGGAAAAAGGTCTTCAATCTTGTATATGATATATAGGAGTTACACCAGGACATTAAGAGGACACGGGTCTTCCATCTTGTAGATCTTACTACACTCACCACAAACATGTTAGCTACAAACAAAAATATTTGGAAAAAAAAGAAAAAAATAGACATGGTTGTTACCTATTTTAGCTACCAGCTCAAATAGGTAGAGTTGTTTATGTTGTACAAAGTGAAACAAAAGGTACATTCTACTTTTCTATGTTATATCCATGTGCATAAAAAATTTATCAAAAGGCTTCATTATTATATTATGCTTCTGCATACAACAGAGAAGAGAGTGAAACAATTTTTGCAAAAAATAGTCTTTATTGATAATCATAAATGTACGGTGTCTCACACAAGCCATGGGACTAACTATTTGAATCCAAATAAAGGAAAAGACTATAAATTTATAGATACATAAAAGGAAGAATGCATATATAAAGAGGGGACCCATCATTGTTTGAATGACAAATCTCAGATGATTTGTTTTGTATTTGTTGTTGCCCCTCCTACTTGTTCATCTCTCTTTGCTCTGGTGTTGTGGAAATTCATGCATGTGTGAGAAAGAGTTGGTTAGAGAAATGATGGATCACCAATCAATACATATGAAAACATCCATAAACATATAGCTTGATCCTTATAAGCATCAAAATAGTTTGCATGTACCATAGATGTCTAGGAAAACATAAAGGCTATCAAAAACATCAATCATATGCTCTATTTTTATCAGAACATTTTTGTTCATTGTGTAGCTATAGGTGAAATCTTTGTTACTATTTTGTTTCATTTGATCATAGCATGTGGAGTGAAATGGGCTTGCACAAGGGTTGATCCCAGCATGCTGCCCTCTTATTTCTTTAGAGAGGGATAGTTTCATTTTATATCACCAATGTAATCCTTGAAGACAAGTTTCATTAATCATGGTGATACTGATAAAGAATAGATATCTTATTAATATGAGTTCTCTCATATCAATAATGATACTCCTTATCAATAGGGACATGACACAAAACCAGTCTACAAGGTTCCAAGATGATTGCATAAAGAGGAGTTGAAATATGATTCCAAGTTTTAATCCATGAGTACAGGAGATCATCAAATGCATTAGCAATCAACCTTGCTTTCAGCAGTAAGGTATGATAAAAGAGTAAATTAATATAGAGGATAGTGGATAGCTTCATTTTTTTCACAGAAGAGCTATCAAGAGCTATCAAGAGCTATCATGAGCTATCATGAGCTATATAGATAATTCATAGATGATGAATGGAGTACATGATCAAGTCATCATATCAAGGTGTTTTCCTAGGGTGCAAGGAACATATATTGACATTGATGCAAATAGCTAGTGGCAGTCTCATATGATGGTTACATAGAAAAAAGTACTTGTCACCAATTGAAATGAGTTGATAGGAATTTAAAGAAATAAAGGGGCTTTAGTAGAAGCTTGATGCCAAAACCACAAATATATTGTAAGGTCAACCTCAAGAAGCCAGATATCAATACAAAGCCTAGGTGCCAATACTAGCTTACTGTCATGAAGGAGGAATACTTATTCAATGGGAACATGGTATGATAAGGACAATCACAAATATTATAAGCCATGCATCATGTGTAATGAAAGTGGAAAGTAAATAAAGCAGTCACCATTGAGCAATTGATGTTTGTATCACAATCCAAAGAGTGTAGATTCACTTGAAAGGGACAACCATCACTCAAGGATAAGATCTAGATCTTAGTCCACATGGCATGA
>VDFB02373365.1:275984906-276077367 GCA_007258455.2 Sequoia sempervirens
CTAAGATCTCTTGTATCAAGATCTTCCTAATCTTCATCAATCATATTTATAGATTTCTTTGAATTTCCTACTAATGCTTTATTTAATCCTTGTTGCACTAACAAATCATGCATCTTGAGCTTGCATCTAGCTCAAAATTATTCTTCCATTAAATTTCTCCACCTCAAACCTTGCATTCGAAACCTTTATCATCTGATGCTACAAAATAAACACCAAATCCTAACACAAATACTTTAAAATAATTTCTCTCCACTTGTTGTGGAAATAAAAGTGAAAACCCACAAACTTAAAATATTGCAACACAAACTAGTTGCAAAGATATACAGAAGAAAATTGAATAGAATAATAGAATAATTGATGAGACACAGATTTACATGGTAAACACTTGACAATATGCCAAGGAAACATCCATGGGGAAAAGTATCAATATTCTTATTGCTCAAAGAAATGATTACAACCTTCACATAATTGTTGCTCTTCAATTGTACAATTCATTACAATTGAATAAAAAAAATAGTTTTACCTTTAAGGAAACAAGATATACAATATCTTCAACATGTGCCAAACTTAGAAAAAACTAGCTTTGTTTTTATCCTTTCTTTTTTTGTTTATAAATCTTTATCTTTTCTAAAGATAATATTTTTCTTTAATTTCTTTATCTTTTCCAAAGATAAACTTCTTCTTTCTTTCTAGTTTGTTGTCATTATCCAACAATATGTGTAATATAGCTACTCATTGTACACATAGATATCACCACATTCATGTGGTCTTTATGCAAATTTGTTTGTGTATGGTAGTGTGAGTGTGAAGTAGGACTGATATGTCAACTTATGAATATATACCTTGAATATCTATTACTATGTTTATATGGGTATATTCATCATGAAATTATGATGTATTCATGGGCAAAGGATTCAATGAATGATTGGCCAACCATGCAGTTAAATATCTAAAACTACAATATCAACAAAAATATTTAAGAAAAGAAAAAAAGTAGGAGCTTTTAATATATCTTCACATTCAATTTATTCCTCTTTGTTTGTGATGGGCTTACTACATGTATACATTTTATTTTTAAAACTACTAATGAAAAATAATGTTTGTACTTTTGACCAAAATTAATCCTAAAACTTTATTTTGAACATCCATCCCAACTTGGGTGATCCCACAATAAGTAGTTGCAATTTTTATTAAATAGACATTGAATTAATTTTTTCTAGATCTTACTTCCAGGGCACCTATAGCGGCCCCTAGAAACCATAGGGAATTTGAGATGAGTACAAACTAGTGATTTGTGAAATTTTTTCTATAGATTCTAAATATATTTTCAAAATTTTGGAGATCATGTGCATTTTCTTTCAATCTCCTTGAGAAGCAGTTTTTTTAGTAAACACCATTTTTAAGGAGTGATGATTATCGTATACAACATAACTTTTTTTCCATGAAGAATAAAATTCTATCTTTTTTGAATTTAGATTTGTAACTATGATATATAGCACTTTCATTTGGTTTCATAGTGTTTTATTGAATTTTTTTTCCTTAATCAAGTTTCAAAGTCAAACCAATTACAATTCAGACATAGGTAGACTATATACAACATAACCTTTTTTTTGTATGTATTGAAATTCTTTTTTTTTTGTTGGATAAAAGACTTCAATATCTAGTGCACTGATATTTTTCAAAAAAAAAATGATAATCTTCTATTTTTCCACATGTGCAAAATAGAGAGCTTGATTTCCAGTGGAAAACCTACATTCACAAGAAATAAAAAATAAAATATATATTTATAAAGATGCAATTTATTTAAAAACTATAATTTTTAGGAGCTTATAATAGGGACTATCTTTAGAAAAGAAATAAAAAATTATTGAATTCATTTGAGTCCCCAAAGGTAAAGTCAAAATAGTTTTATCAACATTTTGATAGATTGTAAGGGGAGCTGCTACGTTATCTGGTTTAAAACTATAGCGGGGTTCTATCCAGGGTGGTTTGATCTAAGGTGGTTCGATTAAACCCTCTTCAATTGGAATCCTTTAAATGGAACTTTTAAAGACTTAAATCATTATATTTTATAAAAATATGTGATTTCAGCAAAATTGGGATCTCCTAGAAATTGTAATCCAGTATTGTGGGATCACCCCCTTGTGCTCACACTCAAATCTCCAATTCTAGGTGCTTGAGTCTTCCTTCCTCATTTCCTCCTTCCAATTATTATAGATGAAATATATATAACAATCTGTAGCCTTCCAAGTAATTTGTGTCAACTTTAAGGTGACACAAATTTTGATGCTTTATTGATGCAACCACATTATAGTATAGATTTCATTAAAGAATATTATTCTTGAGCACAAATAAAATTACTCAGAATATTTCAATTAAATCTTCTTCCTTTCTCATTCCATCCTATCTACTGAGACTAAAAAAAAATTCCATAGCTATTAAAAATCCCTCCTAAAAATCTATCTATTCATTGTACTATTACATGCTTACTCATTTGGTTGTGAAACTTTGTAATTATTGTAGCCTAACTATTTGTGAACTAAAAACTTCTAATTGCATGAAAAAACTTGAAAAAATAAAAACAACACAAACTTGGAAATTATTGGAAAAACATGAAAATGTCATTTTGAGGCTTTAGATGGTATAAAATAGCCTCAAAAAAGTGTTGAGACATGCTCTAATTAAACACACTCATCTAAAAAAATATTCAGTCCAAATGAACTCTTGAGTCAAAAGTTATGATCTCTAGAGGTCCTTGAATAATTTATAAATGTGTTGTTGGCTAGAAATATTAAAGCTTACAAATTCAAATGTTTAAATGGTGGAGAAACTCCAAAAAATACATAGCATACATATCAATGGTCAATTAGATCCTAATAGACATTCCTTTATTGGTGTAAACCCCTATAGAGGAGGAGATTCACTTCTTCTGAGTCTCTAGGACAAAGAAGAGTTTACATGGAGCAAATGGTCCTCAACTACCTCAATGGCTAAGCTCAGATGACATAGGATAACAAAGGGGATTTTTCTACAATATTTTATACTTTATGACATATTATGGCAAAAAATACTTCAAGGACCAAAAGAGTAGACTATAGAGACCTCTCTGGGATAAGTTGACTATCTCTTGCCTAGAGGATGACAATGTGGCATGCGAATGTCCCCACAACTTGTTGTGGTCTCATACAAACTGAAAGTAGAACTTGCAGACAAAAACACACAGAGCCTACTATCTGTTTGAGAACTTAAATTTGACTATTTAATTATGCTAAATGAATGCTAAAATGATAGAAATTACAATAATAAGAATACAAAAAATGCAAGAATCTAAACTAGGTAAAATGAAATGACAAGAGATAAAAGAGAAAAACAAACTCATGGAGGGTCTAATGCTATGTAGCCTCTTGCAATGCTCCACATGAAAAACTTACACACATGAAGACAATGAAAATTGTTGGGGTATTTTTAGGGTTTTCCTTGGTCAACCCTCATTTTGGTGTTTCCACCTCTATAGATAACCAAGAAGATACATGGAGAAAGAAATAGATAATAGACGATATAGAATGACCAAACAAAGAAAGTAGACACATTAGAATGTAAATATTCTACTAAAAAAAGATGATAATGCAAATAAACGAGTCTTTACCCTCCCTTTAGCAAGCCTATAAATCCAAAAGAGAGTGAAACACTTAAGAGAGTAGAGACAATGATGTAGAAAGCCAAGAATGTGCAAGAGAGATTGATAAAAATGGTGTAGAAGAGATTGAAAGAAGGAGAATGAGAAAATGAAAGATTAAGTGATAGAATTGTAAGAATGAATGAGAGAGTGAATGAGATAATCAATGAATGTTTAAAAAATGGAAGACTAGCATACAAAAACATTGATTTCGAGCATGTCTGTGACCATAGAGGTGATACATTTCACGAGAAAGAAAAAGTGTAACATCTCAATGGCCACATACCCTAGAATCTTTTCAAGAAATTCATGTGGTGTACAACCATTTTACATCACAGAAGCATCCTCGATAATAATTCATTTAGATATTGAAAATGTGGTGTACAACCATTTTACATCACAGAAGCGCCCTCGATAATAATTTACTTAGATATTGAAAATAAAGGGTTTAAGGATAAATTAAAAAGTGGAATTTGCTCTAGGAGGGTTATGTAGTGAAAAATAGCTCAGGGTAAAATTTTATGACACAAAATTTTTCCTCCACTTTAGCAAGTATATGCATTCTAAACATGTGCAAGCTAACTTGTAGAAAGAGGTTGAAGAGAATATACCAAAGATGAAGAGGAAAAAGGTCTTCAATCTTGTATATGAAATATAGGAGTTACACCATGACATTAAGAGGACACGGGTCTTCCATCTTGTAGAGCTTACTACACTCACCACAAACATGTTAGCTACAAACAAAAAATGTTTGGAAAAAAAAGAAAAAAATAGACATGGTTGTTACCTATTTTAGCTACCAGCTCAAATAGGTAGAGCTGTTTATGTTGTACAAAGTGAAACAAAAGGTACATTCTACTTTTCTATGTTATATCCATGTGCATAAAAAAATTATCAAAAGGCTTCATTATTATATTATGCAAATGCATACAATAGAGAAGAGAGTGAAACAATTTTTGCAAAAATAGTCTTTATTGATAATCATAAATGTATGGTGTCCCACACAAGCCATGGGACTAACTATTTGAATCCAAATAAAGGAAAAGACTATAAATTTATAGATACATGAAAGAAAGAATGCATATATAAAGAGAGGGGACCCATAATTGTTTGAATGACAAATCCCAAATGAGTTGTTTTGTATTTGTTGTTGCCCCTCTTGCTTGTTCATCTCTCTTTGCTCTGGTGTTGTGGAAATTCATGCATGTGTGAGAAAGAGTTGGTTAGAGCAATGATGGATCACCAATCAATACATATGAAAACATCCATAAACATATAGCTTGATCCTTATAAGCATCAAAATAGTTTGCATGTACCATAGATGTCCAGAAAAACATAAATGCTATCGAAAACATCAATCATATGCTCTATTTTTATCAGAACATGTTTGTTCATTGTGTAGCTACAGGTGAAATCTTTGTTGATGTTTTGTTTCATTTGATCATAGCATGTGGAGTGAAATGGGCTCGCACAAGGGTTGATCCCAGCATGCTGCCCTCTTATTTCTTTAGAGAGGGATAGTTTCATTTTATATCACCAATGTAATCCTTGAAGACAAGTTTCATTAATCATGGTGATATTGATAAAGAATAGATATCTTATTAATATGAGTTCTCTCATATCAATAATGATACTCCTTATCAATAGGGACATGACACAAAACTATTCTACAAGGTTCCATGATGATTTCATAAAGAGGAGTTGAAATATGATTCCAAGTTTTAATCCATGAGTACAGGAGATCATCAAATGCATTAGCAATCAACCTTGCTTTCAGCAGTAAGGTATGATAAAAGAGTAAATTAATATAGAGGATAGTGGATAGCTTCATTTTTTTCACAGAAGAGCTATCAAGAGCTATCAAGAGCTATCATGAGCTATCATGAGCTATATAGATAATTCATAGATGATGAATGGAGTACATGATCAAGTCATCATATCAAGGTGTTTTCCTAGGGTGCAAGGAACATATATTGACATTGATGCAAATAGCTAGTGGCAGTCTCATATGATGGTTACATAGAAAAAAGTACTTGTCACCAATTGAAATGAGTTGATAGGAATTTAAAGAAATAAAGGGGCTTTAGTAGAAGCTTGATGCCAAAACCACAAATATATTGTAAGGTCAACCTCAAGAAGCCAGATATCAATACAAAGCCTAGGTGCCAATACTAGCTTACTGTCATGAAGGAGGAATACTTATTCAATGGGAACATGGTATGATAAGGACAATCACAAATATTATAAGCCATGCATCATGTGTAATGAAAGTGGAAAGTAAATAAAGCAGTCACCATTGAGCAATTGATGTTTGTATCACAATCCAAAGAGTGTAGATTCACTTGAAAGGGACAACCATCACTCAAGGATAAGATCTAGATCTTAGTCCACATGGCATGAAAACAGGTATGTGCAGGATCATCATGGAAAAAAATAGGCCCTTAAGTGGCAAAAAAAATCTCTAAAAACCAGTTGTTGTGGAAACTTGACATAAAAGTTTGAATAAGTTATCTATAGCTATTTCAAAATATGTAAGAATAGAATCTGTAGAAAATTGAATTTAGTTTCTAAAACTACTAGATTTTATTTTAAAATAAATAAAATCTATTTGCGAAAATTCTGAAATTTCAAATGAGTAATTTAAATTTGTGCTTAAAAAATAAGTGAAGTAGGTGTTTGTCTGACCACCCTAACCATACTAAAATGATGCATTTTTTAAATATTTTATATATAAGTAGAGGACTCATGTCCGCATGTGATGCATATTTTGTAATTTTTTCAAGTAAATAATTAATTATGAATTTTCTATTACAATCTCTTTAAAAAAAATATAAAATCCTCAAAAGTTCCACCATCTTAACTCTTTGGCTCAAACTTCATGAAATTTAATTTTCTTTTTTTTAATCCTATAGTATGTAGTATAGAATGTGACGCATGTTCTTGTGATTCAAAAATGTGATACCATTTGAAAGCTATAGATGTTTTCTAATCAGCCTATCAATTAGGACTTTAGTCGTAATTCAAATAGAAAATGAATAATAATTATTTATTAAATTCAAAGTAAAGCATAATTTATATTGGTGGAAAGCTAAGAATCTCCTTTAAAAACCCTTTTTGTTTCATCAATTTTGGGTTAAAAAAAGTCATCAGCCACATACCTACAAATACCCATCATATTGCCACTTTTTGGCCCATCATGATCCTACACATACCTGCATGAATGATATAAAGATATGCACAAAATTTCAGGAGTCCTTATGTGGAGACAAAGAGTGTGATGATATTGCTCATAGAGGCTAACTATCCAATCATAATTTGTATGACTTATGCTAGTGATTTAGGTATAGGTTGTGATCATAAGCCACATTTAAAGTGACCACCAAACTCATATTTTCAAGTAGAGGGGTTTCAAAAGGATAGCATAGAAAGAGAGGATAATCAAGGTTTAGATGGTCTAAATGAACACAGTGTTGAATGATAATATCAATTACAAGTTGCAAGATGAAAGTGTGTTAACACTTCAAATGACAGTGGGTCCTTCATAGTTATTTTCCATGACAGTACTATTTTTTGTTGCACGGTCTATGACAATCATGTAAGGCAGCCATACAAGATTGTATATTGGTGCTGACTAATGTTGTTGGAAGACATAAGAAAAATGAGTTGGATGCAAGTGTATGATAATGATGGGTATGTGTAGGATCATGATGGGCCAAAAGTATGAGCATGGGATGGTATGTGAAAATGGTCATTTACATTTTTTACCTAAAATTGATGAAACAAAAAGGGCTCTTAAAATAGGATTCTCAACTTTCCACCAATATAAATTATACTTTACTTTGAATTTATTAAATAATTATTATTCATTTTCTATTTGAATCATGACTAAAGTCCTAATTGATAGGTTGATTGAAAAACATCTATAGCTTTCAAATGGTATCACATTTTTTGAATCTAAAACATGTGTAACATTCTATGCTTTGAATACTATAGGATTTAGAAAAAATAAAAAGAATTTTATGAAGTTTTGACCAGGTTAAGGTGGCCTGCATGCATGTAAGTTTTTATATTTTTAAAATTGCAATAAAAAAATCACAATTAATTATTTACTTGGAAAAATTATAAAAATACGATCAAGCATTTGATGAGTCCTCTACTTATATCTAAAATCTTATAAAAAAATTATTATCATTTGATTGTAAGGGTGGTCGACCTGATAATTCCATTTCTTATTTTTCCCAAAAATTTAAGTACTACATTGAAATTTAAATTTTCACCAAATAGATTTCATTTTTTTTCTAAATAAACCTAGTAGTTTAGAAACTACATTCAATTTGCTACATATTCTATTCTTACATATTTTTGAAATAACATGGATAACTTATTCAAACTTTTACGTCAAGTTGCCTAACTCTGATTTTTCTGAAGTTTTCGCCACTTAAGGGCTTGTTTTTTCCATGATGATCCTGCACATACACTAGTATGAGGCACAAATAGATGATAATACATATCTACAATCAATCATTATCAAGTGAATACAAGATGTGTTGGAAATGAAGCATGCAAAGGCTTCATGAAATCCAACAGTCAAAATGTTTTTTCACATAATGAAAAGATACAATAAGATCACTGATAGTGAATAACACTTGATCTCCATTGTCAAATTTAGTAAATGCATGATATGAAGTATTACAGTAGTGAGTATCTATCAATGAAATCAAAGCATAGTGACCTTTTTCACTGTCAAGGAGCAAAGACACTGTCTAGTACAAGACAAAGAGCAATTATAAGTGATATTACTATAGAAAATGACAAAAGGGGTAGAGTTACCAAGGAGCAATGATGAATAAAAATTTGTTGCTTAAGAAGAGAACACAGAGGGTATCAAGTATCTAAAGATGAAATATAGGTAAAAAATCTCTTTTTTTTTCATGTTTTATTGAGAAAACAAATGTGTATGTTGGTTCATCTCAATGAGAATGAGTAGAGGGTTTTCATAAAACCCTAGCCATGATAAATAATGCTCAGGTTGGAAACAAAACAATTCATTCATGCCAAGTCAATAACTATAGAGGAGAAACCCTCATATTTGTGAAAGAATATGTGAACCCAGAATGGAAGAATGGAGATGTTCCCAATTTACTCATAAGGGTTGTGCTAAGAGAAGAGGAGTTTTTCATTTCCATCTCTAGAAAAGGTAAAATTTTTTAGAAAATGAAAATGGAATCCTCAAAATATTGCAAGCAACTACAGAAAGAAATATGTAGTTGTTGCTTGCATTTTTGCAATACATTATCTATAGAAAAGAACACAAAATATTCAATAGAAATTCAACTATATGAAAATGCAGCTATAGCGCAGTGAAAATATAAACACTCAAGCTTTTGTAGAGACTGTACAAAGTGGAAAGTTATAGTTTGTAGCTTTTTGTTAAAATCTTTGAAATTTTTTCTATTGAAGGAGCATAGAGTGTGAAATATACAAAAAAATTGAGAAAATTAGAGCTTGAAAAAAGCATGATTATTTACAGAAAATGAAAAGAAGGTGTGAGGGCATTGTTGACAGGAAGTTTATCTGAGTTGAAATGTGTTTTACTTCACAAAAATGGATAGAAAATCCCATTGTGTGTCAAAATCCACCATGAAAGTGTTTATAGAGCTACAGCGAAACCCTATGGCAGTGCCCAACAAAGTTCAAGGTGAAAATGAAATGCCTTGTAAACTTTTTGCATTGCTTTTGTTTGCTAGGGTTTTAACCCTAATGAATGTCGATATAACTCAAGGAATTTTTTTCCTTTGTTTTAACATATTGCAAATGAACTAATACCTTCACCTTATACACATATACCTAGTATTAGGGTGTATTCCCTAACTCATGTATAATTTGCAAATTATGACTTTACAAACCTTAGTCAAATGTCTCCTTCATTCTTGCAAATTGGAAAGCTAAAATGTAAAAATATTATTAAAGTAATGCTATTATAAATGACTTTATTTAATGTTTTGCATATGCAAGATAGAGGTGTTTTGAACACACCAAATATATCAGTCAAAGTGGTTTTGAGATTTGGTTGAATAACAATGACTTGTTCTAAGCTTGTGGGGAATTTGAAGGAGAGTGACCAACATGTGGAAAGTATATCTAAGTTGTTTTTTATTGGGTTTTTGGAGGGAATGGGTGAATTTGGGGGAAGTTTTTCATGCTTTTATTGTGGGTAAGGTCATGGCTTGACTTTTTAAAACACTTTGGAGACATTTTGGAGAGGTTTTGGGGGCTATTTTTAGGGTTTTTTATTGTATATGACCAAGAATTTTCTAGAAGTATATGTGTGCAGGGAAGGTTTCAAAAAAGAATAAGTAACTTCAAACATCAATTTTGAAGTTAGTTCTTTCTTTTCCAAGAGTATTGTAACTCATTTTTTGAGTTTTCTTTCAACAGGAGATAGTATTGTAACTCTTTTAGAGATTTGTATAACAATTTACACCTTGGAGATCAATGAAGATAAGTATTTTTTCCTTCCTAATATTTTGTTCTATTGTGCGCATTTGAGTGATTGATACATTTATTTGTGAATTTTCTTCATTCCTTGCCTCTGTGTCTCATTCTAGTAGCACCTTTGTCTAGAAATTATATGTATTTGTAGGTTATAAGTTGTGTTAGATGCAATTGATTCAAGTTGTGAAAGAAATTTTTCCTTCTAGGATTGAATGCATTAGGTCCTTCTTATGAAATAATAATGCAAAGCATATAAATATTTGAGTTGTGCACATTAATCTTGTTGTTGATTGAAACTATGTGTATAAGCAGCTCTATAGACTTTAGATAAAATTTAGGTGCATCACCATAGGAGTTAAATAGTTTCATTTCATGTTTTCTCCTTACCCTTTTCCCAACAAGAAGTATATTAGGTGAGTACCTTAGGATTTGGCCTTCTCTGGAGGTCCACTTCAAGTTTAGGTGACCCGCAGCCTAGGAGTGTCCCCATGCTACTCCAAAATGCTAAGTTCTACAACTTAGCAAGGGTGCAGTTTTGAGAGCTAACAGTTTTGGCATGCTCAGTGGTACTATGAACTAATTTTCAGTTCATTTCAAATCTTATATTATTGTTGTTTGGTGTGTACAATAGTAGTTTCAACCTTTTTGAGGCAAGAAAATCACATACCTAGCGACTCCGAGCTCAAACTTATTGGTTTTAGTAGCACCAGTTTTGGTATGTTTCAAAATTTATTAAATGCAAATATAATTTTCTGACTTTCCAACTACTTGAATGAAAAAAGTATGTCTTTGTTTCATGGAAATATATTTTACCATTCTCCATTTCATGAAAGGGATGTTCATGCCACTTCCTACCAACCATATCAAAATGGATATACTGTTGGCCTCATCCAAAATGGTCCAAGCACCTTTTCTAGAACAAGTAGCCAACAAGTTCAATATGCCATCCACCCACCCCCCCTACTCATCCTAGTTGGTAGCCTCTACATGCTTGTAATCAACCTCTAGAAAGCCATT
The DNA here is from genome assembly GCA_007258455.2 of Sequoia sempervirens. Taxonomy (NCBI): domain Eukaryota; kingdom Viridiplantae; phylum Streptophyta; class Pinopsida; order Cupressales; family Cupressaceae; genus Sequoia; species Sequoia sempervirens. Next base: position 275,996,095 of record VDFB02373365.1, read on the forward strand.
TTATTTCAAGTTAGCATGGTTGTTCACAGAATCAACTTCAACATGTTGATAACATGAGCATAGAAGACATAATTTCAATATTTTAAGAGCAAACAAGGTTTGTTTATAGGAAATAGGAGTGTAACTTACAACAAAATGAGTGGGCTTACTAAGCTTATCAAAACTAGTAGTATGTGGAGGTACAAAAAAATCAATATGAGGAAGATTTTGCAAGGAGTTGGCTGCAAAAGAAGAGCAAATAAGGCTATTACTTGCTCGAGCTCAAGAGCTAGAAGCCTAACCAACTCCTTGTGTTCCTAGTTTCATACCAACATCTCTTGAATCAATGAACCAACATATGAAAGAAGAGGTTCCCAAGTACAAGTTTGCAAGCTTTAAGAAAATGAAGCCTTTAGAATCCTCTAGTAAGCATTCTAAATTTGAAATTCCAAGTTTTAGAGGATTCCATTCAATGCAAGAGAATGTAGCACATGTGCAAAATCAATCCCTTATCTCCCATTTGTAGCCTTTTCAAATTCCCTTTCCAGCTGTATCTAACATGGACAACTATGATGAAATTTCTAAGTTGTAAGAGCATGTCTTAACAATCTCAAGCATCATGGAAAAGCAATAAGGCACAAGGAAAGTGGATGGGGACTAGAAAGAAGAGTTCGCTCACCAAGCCCATATCCATGAGCAGGAGTTAGAGATGCAAAGTAGACAATATGAGGACGATGTTTCAAGAGAGGTAGTTGAGAATGTGGAAGAGAAAATGAAGCTAATGAATGTGCAAGCTCAAAATTTAGAAGTAGATTTAACACTTTCGTTTCCAAACCCATTCTTTGAGGAAGGGGTTTTGATGTTTAATTTATTAAGCTTCAAACAAGATGGAATTTCTTTTGAAGAGAAAGTAGAAGAAGAGAAGAATCTTAATCAATCCAACTCACTCACCATGGAGGAGGGTCCAAGACAACAGGATGAACAGGTTAGAGAGGCTAATCAATAGGAGCTTTCTACAATTTGGATGGGTGAACTATCTTCTTTCATTGAAAATGATGAAGAAGGTGTGTTTTTTATCACCCCAACAACAGTTTCAGAACAACAGGAATATATCAAACAATGTGGTGGGTTGTTGATTGATGAGAATCAATATGAAAATGGAGCCTTGGATTATAAAGAGGAGCATAAAACTGAATGTGACATCATTTTCCAAGGTATGAACCTTAATATCTTAGAGAAATTTATGAATAAAGAAGGTAATGTTGAGCTTTATGAAGAGATGTGGACAAAAATAATTGAACGATTTTGTTCAAACTTGGATAACAAGGAACCAGACCTATTAGAAGAAGTTGAAAATCATGATGAACTAGAACAACAGTTTCACAAGCTTGAACAAGTTCTAAAGCAACAAGAGGAATATGGTCTTGATAAAGAGGAGTCCATTTTCTTAGGTCAAGAAACTTCTCATGAACCTGATTTGAAAGGTCTTAGTTGGTTGGAGGAGTTTCCTGTCTACTATATAAAAGAGTTAGAGGCTAATATATTAGTTGAAAGTTTGTTTCAAGAGGCTACTTCATTGTTTGAACATTTTCCTTCTTTTATTAAGGAAGATAAGCCTTATTTGGAGTGTACTTCCTTGAGTGATGATTCTTTGAGTGATGATGAGGATTTTGAACTTGAACTAGCTATTTCTAAGAGCCTTCCAAAAGCTGACAACTTTGATGAGTTATTAGATACCTTAGTGGAAGAGGATTTTTCATTGACCACAAAGGAAGAATCAACATGGAAAATTATTATGCAAGGTGAAATTAATACTACTATTTCTAACCATTTAGATTATCCTCTGCCTAGTCCAAACTTAGCCATGAAGCAGGACAACCATGAAAAATAGGAAGAGAGTGAAGCAACCAACAATGGGAGTCCAAGTTTTATCCGTTCAAGAGGTTGTCCTATCAAATTTCTAACCAATATGGAGGCCACTAAAGTTTTGTAGGTCATGCTTGCACCCAAGCATGAGGATGCAATTGAAGAAAAAGTTAAATTTAGAGTTGCAACTAAAAGTGATCAAATTTATCTCACTTGTCTAGTCTAGGACAACATTAGGCATGATCAAGATCAAAGCATAAGTGAGTTTATTTTCATTTTTCATGAAGCATTACAACAACCTATTCAATATATGCTTGTGTTTCATATCCTTTCAACAATGCATGATCATGTAATGCATCCTTTGTTGGTTAGGAGGTGTAGTTATTTCATAAAGCCAGTCAATGGTTTTGTTTGAATAATCCTTGCCTATTGGTTAGAGTAGGTTAGAATAAGTTTCAATTCACTTTTAGTTTCATTTCCTCTAAGTGTGGTTTTTCATAGTTAGGTTAGTTTGATTTGAGGTTTTGGTGTGTTTGAAATAAGTTTTCAAGGTGTCATGCACTGATCTGATGAGTTACATCAATGTACAAGACTGTTTTCCAATTGTTTTTAGGTTTTTATTGACTTCGTGCCCAATGATAGGCTTCAGGAAACTGGTCAAGATGTTTAGCAAGCAAACATATAACATATGTCACCAAAAAATGTTACCTATTTTATCTACCAACTCAAACAGGTAGAGTTGTTTATGTTTTACAAAGTGAAAAAAAGGTACATTCTACTCTGCTATGTTATATCCATGTGCATAAAGAAATTATCAAAAGGTTGTATTATTATATTATGAAAATGCATACAACAGAGAAGAGAGTGAAACAATTTTGGAAAATATAGTCTTTATTGATAATCATAAATGTATGGTGTTCCACAGAAGCTATGGGACTAACTATTTAAATGAAAATAAAGGAAAATACTATACATTTATAGATACATTAATGGAAGAATGCTTATATAAAGAGAGGGGACCTTTCATTTCCTGAATGACGAATCCTAGTTGAGTTTTTTTGCATCTGTTGTTGCCCCTCTTGCTTGTTCAACTTCCTTTGCTCTAGTGCTCCAAAAAAATTTGCATGTGTGAGAAAGAGTGGGTTGGAGCAATGAAGGATCACCAATCAATACATATGCAAATATCCATAAACATATAGTCTAATAATCATTAGCATAAAAAAAAATTCCATACCATAGATGTCTAGGAAAACATAAAGACCTTATCAAAAACATGTATCATATACTCTATTATTATCTAACATGTTTGCTCATTGTGCAGGTATAGGTGAAATATTTTGTTGTTGTTTTGTTTCATTTGATCACAACATATGGAGTTAAATGGGCTCCCACAAGGTTGAGCCCAACATGCATCCCTCTAGTTTCTTTAGAGAGGGATAGTTTCATTTTATATCACCAATGTAATCCTTGAAGACAAGTTTCATTAAACATGGTGATACTAATAGAGAAAATATATCTTATTAATAGGAGTTCCCTCATATTAATAATGATACTCTTTACCAATAGGAACATGATACAAAACTAGTCTACAAGGTTACATGAGGATTGCATAAAGAGGAGTTGAAATATGATTGCAAGTTTTAATCCATGAGTACAAGAGATCATCAAATGCATTAGCAATCAGCCTTGCTTTTAGCAGTAAGGTATGATAAAAGAGAAAAGTATTATAAAGGATAGTGAATAGCTTCAAGTTTTTCATAGAAGAGCTATCATGAGTTACATGGAGTAGTCATAAATGATGAATGGAGTACATGATCAAGTCATCATATCAAGGTGTTGTCCCAGGGTGCAAAGAAAAGATATTGAGATTGATGCAAACAGCCAGTGGCAGTCTCATATGATGGTTACATAAAAAAAAGTACCTATCACCCATGGCAATGACTTGATAGGCATTTGAAAAAATAAAGAGGCTTCAGTAGAAGCTTGATGCCAAAACCACAGATATCTTGTAAGGTCAACCTCAAGAAGCCAGATATCAATACAAAGCCTAGGTGCCAATACCAACTCACTATCATGAAGGAGGAATAATTGTTCAATGGGAACATGGTATGACAAGGAAAATCATAAATATTATAAGCCATGCATCATGTGTAATGATAGTGGAAAGTAAATAGAGCAGTCACCATTGAGAAATTGATGTTTGTATCACAATCCAAAGAGTGTAAATTCACTTGAAAGGGATAGTCGTCACTCAAGGATAAGATCTAGATCTTAGTCCACATGGCATGACATGATTGATATAAAGAGATGCATGAAATTTTAGGAGTCCTGATGTGGAGAAAACAAGTATGATGATATTGCTCATGTAGGATAACTATCCAATCATAATTTGTATGACTTATGTCAGTGATTTAGGTATAGGTTGTGATCATAAGCCACATTCAAAGTGACCATCAAACTCATATGTTCAATCAAAGTGGTTTCAAAAGGATAGTATAGAAAGAGAGGATAATCAAGGCTTAGATGGTCTAAATGAACATAGTGTTGAATGATAATAGCAATTACAAGTTGTAAGATGAAAGTGTGTTAACACTTCAAATGACAGTGCATCCTTGATAGTTCTTTTCCATGTCAATACTATGTTTTGTTGCACGATCTATGAAAATCATGTAAGGAATCCATACAAGGTTGAATATTATTGTTGACTAATGTTGTTGGTAGAAATAAGGAAAATGGGATGGATGCAAGTGTATGATAATGGTATGAGGCATAAATTGATGATAGTGCATAGCTACAGTCAATCAATTTCAAGTGAATACAAGATATGTTAGCAATGAAGAAGCATGCAAAGGCTTCATGAAAGCCAATAGTCAAAATGTTTTTTCAAATAATGAAAAGATACAATAAGCTCATTGATAGTTAAGAACACTTGATCCCCATTGTCAGAGTTAGTAAATGCATGATAGGAAGTATTACAGTAGTGAGTTTTTGTCAAATAAATCAAAGCATAGTGACCTTTGTCACTATCAAGGAGCAAAGACACTGTCCAGTATAGGACAAAGAGAAATGATAAGTGGTATTACTATAGAAAATGACAAAAGGGGTAGTGTTATTAAGGAGCAGCGATGAATAAAAATTGGTTGCTTAAAGCAAAGAACACAAATGGTTTCAAGTATCTAAAGATGAAATATAGGTAAAAACTCTCATTTTTCCTTCATGTTTTAATAAGAAAAAATGCCTATGTTAGTTCATCTCAGTGAGAATGAGTAGAGAATTTTCATAAAACCCTTGCCATGAGAGATAATGCTCAAATTGGTAACAAAATAATTCCTTCACGCCAAGTCAATGACTATAGAGGAGAAACCCTCATATTCGTGAAATAATATGTAAACCCAAAATGGAAGAATGGAGATGTTCCCAATTTACTCATAAGGGTTGTGCTAAGAGCATAGGAGTTTGTCATTTCTAAAAAAAGGTAAAAAAATTTAAAACATAAAATAGAATCCTCAAATTATTGCAAGAAACTATAAAAAGAAAGATGCAGTTGCAACTTGCATTTTTGCAATACATTATTTGTAGAAAAGAATGTAAAATATTAAATAGAAACTCAACTATATGAAAAAGCAACCAAAACATAGTGAAAATATAAACCCTCGAGCTTTTGTAGAGACTGTACAAAGTGGAAAGTTATAGCCTGTAGCTTTTTGTTAAAATCTTTGAAATTTTTGCTATTGGAGGAGCATCAAGCATGAAATATACAAAAAAATTGAGAAAATTAGAGCTCAAAAAAAGCATGATTATTTACAGAAAATGAAAAGAAGATGCAAGGGATTTTCTTATAGGAAGTTTATCCCAGCTGAAATGTGTTTTGCTGCACAAAAATGGATAGAAAATCCCACTGTGTGTCAGAATCCACCATGAAATTGTTTATAGAGCTCCATCGAAACCCTATGCTAGTGCCCAACAAAGTTCAAGGAAAAAATGAAATTCCTTATAAACTTTTTGCATTACTTTTGTTTTCTAGGGTTTTAACCCTAATGAATGCTGATATAACTCAAGTCATTTTTTTCCTTTTGTTTTTTAAACATATTGTAAATGAACTAATACCTTCACCTTATATGCATATGCCTAGCATTAGGGTGTATTCCCTAGTTCTCATGTTTAATTTGCAAAATATGACTTTTCAAACCTTAGTCAAATGTATCCTTCATTCTTACAAATTGGAAAGTTGAAATGTAAAATATTATTAAACCGTTATTATATATCACTTTATTTAATGTTTTGCATATGCAAGATAGAGGTGTGTTAAACACACCAATGGTATGAGTCAAAGTAGTTTGGAGATTTGGTTGAATAATAATAACTTGTTCCATGCATGTGGGGAATTTGAAGGAGAGTGAGTAACACGTGGAAAGAATGTGGGCTGTTTTTGACTGGGTTTTTGGAGGGAATGAGTACATTTGGGTATAGTTTCTCATGCTTTTATTGTGGACAAGGTCATGGATCAACGTTTTTAAACACGTTGGAGACATTTTGAAGAGGTTTTGGGAGCTATTTTTAGGGTTTTTCTATTGCATGCAACCAAGAAGCTTCTAGAAGTATATGTGTGGGGAAGGTTTCAAAAAAGCATAAGTAACTTCAAACATCAGTTTTGAAGTTATTTCTTTCTTTTCCAGCAGTATTGTAACTCATTTTTTGAGTTTTCTTTCAATAGGAGACAATAGGGTATGTGTAGGATTATCATTGAAAAAATAAGCTCTTAAGTAGCAAAAGATTTAGAAAAATCAGAGTTAGGAAACTTGACATAAAAATTTGAGTAAGTTATCTATATTATTTCAAAAATATGTAAGAATATAATTTGTAGAAAATTGAATGTAGTTTCTAAACTACTAGGTTTTTTTAACTATTTGGTGAAATTTTTAAATTTCAATGCAGTAGTGCTTAAATTTCAAGGAAAAAATAAGAAGTAGGTGTCTGTCTGACCACCCTAACCACAATAAAATGATAATATTTTTTTATACTATTTTAGATATAAGTAGAGAAATCATGTCCCGATGTGATGCATAAATTTTTGTAATTTTTTTCAAAGTAAATAATTAATTATGAATTTTTTATTACAACTTTTAAAAAGTATGAAAACTCATATGTCTGACCACCTTAACTTGGTCAAAACTTCATGAAATTCATTTTTTTAATCCTATAGTATGCAAAGCATGGAATACAACACATGTTTCAAATTCAAAAAATGTGATACCATTTGAAAACTATAGATGTTTTTCAATTAGCCTATCAATTAGGACTTTAGTCGTAATTCAAATAGAAAATGAATAATATTTATTAATTCAATTCAAAATAAAACATAATTTATATTTGTGAAAAGATAAGTATCTCCTTTAAAATCCCTTTTCATTTCATCAATTTTGGGTAAAAAAAGTCATCATCCACATACCCTACACATACCCATCATATTGCCACCTTTTCGCCCATCATGATCCTACACATACTCAGTATTGTAACTCTTTTATAGATTTGTATAGAAATTTACACCTTGGAGATCAGCTAAGATAAGTAATTTTTCCTTCCTAATCTTCTATTCTATTGTGTGCATTTGTGTGATTGATAAAAATGCTTGTGAATTTTCTTCATTCCTTCTCTTTGTGTCTCATTAGTAGCACCTTTGTGTAGAAGTTATATGTATTTTTAGGTTATAAGTTGTGTTAGATGCAATTGATTCAAGCTGTGAAAAGAAATTTTTTATTCTAGGATTGTATGTATTAGGTCCTTCTTATGAAATAATTATGAAAAGCATATAATTATTTGAGTTGTCCATGCTAAGCTTGATGTTGATTGAAACTATGTGTATAAGTAGCTCTATAGGTTTTAGATAACATTTAGGTGCATCACCATAAGAGTTTAGTTTCATTTCATGGTTCCTCCTTAACCTTTTCCCAACAAGAAATAGATTAGGTGAGTACCTTAGGAGCCAACCTTCTTTGGAGATCCACTCCAAGTTTAGGTGACTGACAACCTAGGAGTGTTCCCATGTTACTCCAAAATGCTAAGTTTTGCAGTATAGCAAGGGTGCAGTTTTGAGAGCTAACAATGACATGGCATAATCTAATTAGATAAAAGATGATATTGATAGGTATGGATAGCAAGGCTAGAGAACATATGGAAAGAAGATAGGCATGTTCTTGTTGCAAACTATTTTGCAAGACAGTCACAAAAAAGACAAGTCTAGTCAGGTTGCCCCCAGGCTAGATGATGAGATTATGAGACAGATATTTTTAAATATTTTTGAAACTTTTGAAAATTAAGAAAATATGATAGTCCCTCCTTAGAATGATGTGTGCTACTGGAGGAGCATATGTCATTCTAAGGAGAAGAGAAGGACAAAGATATGTTGTGGCATGAGATGCATAGCAAGATGTGTTCGAAATTGCATGCAGAAAATATCAATTCAATGCAAGTAAAGATTAAATAAAGGAATGAAAAACACATAAATAATAATAATAGCAAGAGAAAATTTTTAACATGGTTCACCCAAACTTGGGCTACATCCACCAATAGAGAGTGGACAATATTATTATCCAAATAATCGAACTGATTACAACCCACAATCCTTGCAACTCAATACTATTGCAAAATGATACAATACAATATCAACGAAAACCCTAACCCTTAGCCTTTTATCAAGATTTATGTTGGTCACAAAATAGGATTTTTAATGTTGGAAAATAGAAAAATAACTCTCGACGCCTTTATAATATAATAAAAAATGTGAGAGGTTTTGGGGGCACTGCCCCTGAGCCCCTGTGGGGGCTTTGCCCCTTGGCCCTGCTCTATATCACAATAGGGAGTGCACCAAGGGTGATGTCTCAGGACCCCACAAGGGGCACTTCCCCTTGATCCCATCTTGAGGGTGCTGCCCCCAAACCCCTATTAAATAATTTGGGGGGGAAACACACCGATAAAAGTGGGGAAAATTTAATCTCCGAGTCTAATTAGGCTCCATATAACAACAAGGTGTATTTGTGGAATATCTTCACACATGGGACAACACATAGAATACACAACATCATGAAAGATAAAAGTAGAGATGAAGAAATCAAGATCATAGGTGGATCCAATTATTTAGGGTCAAAACTGATCATAAGCATAGATAGATAAATACAGAATATATTATGTATGAATTATCACCCCCCAAATAGATCAGAACATGAAGAGCATATGAAGACAAAATAAAAAGTTAGGTCAACATGGAAGAGGCCTAAATGCCCCAATGCATTGCATTGTTCTCGACATGAAAAATAAAAATGTACAATAGATAGAAAAATGATGATACAAATAGATGAAGTGCATGACACATTTCCTCTCCTATATCCAACCACCTACAAGAGTATCAAGGGTCCTCCATGCAAGAGAACAAACACTAATAGACAAGAACAAGGGAACACAAACAAGCACACAAGAATCTAATCTAAAGATGAAGAAGAGGTACCGCTCTATTCTGACACCTCCAACAAGTCATCCTACTCCTAGTCTAGATCATAGTAGGGGGAGGGAAGACAGGCCTATAGGGGGGATAGCAAGAGCGGTGCCAACCAACTTGCCTATAAAAATAGCCAAGGAAGAAGCCCCCTCAAGGTCTTCCTTTCTGAGCTCGTGTGAGACTAACATCATCGATCTATCCTCTAGAATATCCTCTAAAAATTTGAACGTGCACTTCTTCAGAGTGAAGTGATGTGACTAAACAGTAGAAGGATAAGAAACATGAGAGTCATTGCTAGCCTCGAGAAGAGGGGTAGTGACAAACTCTAGGGAAGGAGGCATTGTTTTCATCATGAGGATGGTCCAAGCCAAGGTGGAACAAGATTCAAAAGAAAAAGAAGACTTTTTCCAATCATTGATGGAAATGATTTTTTTCTCCAACTTGTGCTTTAGTGAAGGGTGTGGAATCCTCACAACAAAAGTAGAAGAGGGAGAAGTAGAAGGAGCCATGTAGGATGCAACCTTTATAAAAGACATGTCAACGAGTTGAGGGAAAGTAGGAAGTTCTGGAAAAGAAGTGATCAAGGATGGATCCATAGAAGGAGTGATGAACACTTGCACCCTCTTAGAGTGAGGTTCATTAGGAACCATTGAGGAAGCTGCAAGCATAACAAGGGTGACGAGAATGGAAGCAAAAATAGTAGTAGAAGCTTAAAAAATAGAAAAAATAGGAGCAAGAGCTGAGACGAAAACAAGAGAAGTAGAAGCAAAAAGAGGAGGCTCATCCTCAGTCTTTTGTGAAGCTTCACGCTCCCTAGCCAAGGCACTTCAATGATGATTATGCTCAGGTGTAGGTCAATTATTATGGCTATGGGCGCCAGGAGGTGCAACTTGAGAAGACTCCAAAGTATCTCAATCTACTAAAGGAGCAACCTCCATGGCAATTGCTAGCGGAAGGGTAGACTCATGAGGAGGAATAAGAGGATGCACAGAGATAGGAAGAGGGATGATCATCTCAACGATGATACCCTTTCCTTTGTTTTCCTTAGGGGTAGGTGCAGGAACAAGGGGAGGCCTTAGAGGCCAAGATGTAGGAACAACTCCACAAGAATGCTTCCCCTTATCATAGAGGGTGGGTTGAGGGACTATGGGAATAATCGGGAGCTGGAAGACTTGAGATTTAGAAATTCACAACATGGGAACCTTTCCCTTTCCTGTGCTAGGCACAGTATAAGGAATGGAGGGCACCACTAAAGATTGGGAAGTTGTAGAAGAAGAGGAAGGAGAAGGTCTAGAGGCAAGAGCTTGCTTGTACTTAACCTTTGGAGGGGCAAAGGAAAAAGCATTTTGATGTGAATGCAAAGAAGCCTTCAAAGAGATAACATGAGTAGAAGGTGGGAGACCACTTTTAGGAATTGAGCCTCTAGTTTTATACCTAAAGTAAGCCTTGTATAACAAGTCCCCTCTAGGTGACAAGGGTAGATGATGGAAAATTATGTTTTGATTAGATAAGAATGGAAGGGCTAGTACCCATTACAGAGTAGCCATGATGGTAGATGATGTTATGTTTTGAATTTTTGGATGATTTTTTTGAATGTTTTTGGATTTTTTTGAATATTTTACATGTTATTAAATTTTTCCCAATTTTTTTGTCTATTTTCGGATTTTCTTCTAGACGATACTCTAAGTTTGGACGAATGATCTTATGATGGACCAATATCAAGCCATGATAGGGGTGATAGGTATATGAAAAGGGATTTTATTATGGATGGATTGGATGAAATTTTTAATAGATTTTGGAATTTGGTTTCTACACATGGCGCCTATAAACAGGTTTTCATCATGATACTTACCCAAGGCACCACTGAAGTGGTTTTCACCTTAGGGTGGATTGTTTCATTTTAATTTTTTTTCTCTTTTTTTTGTATTTCCACTTAATATGCTATAAGGATCAAGCATAGAATTTTCTCAAGGGGATAGCAATGATAGGCTCATCAAATGGTTCACCTTTGGATATTGACAACTAATATGCTCCTAACCCATAAGTTGTGATAATAAAGGACCCTAACCAATTACGCTCAAATTTCCCTTTCTTCTCATGTTCTTGTTGATTTTTTTTTATTTTCCTCGAGTACCAAGTCCCCTACAAATTTATGTGTGACAACCTTTTATTACAGTAGTACCAGAGGTGATTTTGGTATACTTGTAAATAGTTTAGTGTGTTGAGGCACCTTTCATTGAGTAACTTCAACTCCTGAAGTTTGGTAATCATGTACTCTTCATCATCTATAACATGGCATAAAGAAACTCAAAGTGAAGGGAGCTTGACCTTTATGAGAAAAATTGATTTTTCTCTAAAGAAAAGGGAATATCATGTTGTGCTTGTGGGTGTGTGAATGCTAGTTTGATATGCCCACAACGTAGGGTTGAGTTAGATGTGCTAGTAATGACCAACATACATGACAATTTTCTTTAGGATTTTTAATATTATTTTTTATGATGCCTCATCTTGACTGTTTCTTTATGGGTAATAAGGAGTTGAGAAATGGTGTTGAATATGGAACTTTTGACATAGATCACATATATCATAGTTCTTGAATAGTCTACCATTGTTAGTGACAATGGTTGAAGGGATCCCATACCAGCAAGAGATGTAGTTTAGGATAAATTTGGATTTTGTTTTTTGTTAATATCAGTAAGAAGAATGGCTTCAATCCATTTAGTGAAATATTCTATAGTGATAATTATTCAAATTTATGTTTTTTGGAGGATTGGGGATAAATTTTTCCTACAAGATTGAGTCCCCACTATGAGAAAAAGACATAATGAGGTAGTAGCTTGTAGTTACTATGCAAGTGCATGTATAATATTTCCATGTGTTGTTGAAACTTCAAACATTTTCACATAAATCGATGAGTTTCTTGTTCCATTATCATCCAATAGTAACCAGCTCTTATTAGTTTTTTGGATATATTTGGACTGCTAGTATGTGCCCCATAAATATTGTTGTGTACCTCATGTAGTACAACTTGTGCATCTTCCAAGTTAAGAAACCTAACAAGATTACCATCAAAGCTCCTTTGATATAGTGTATCACTAAGGATAATGAAGTAGGATGAACGTCTAATGAAGGTTTTTCTCTAGTTATTAGATAAGTTAGGTGGAAGGGCTTTTTGATGAAGGTAATTGTGTATGTATTGGAACCAAGGGGAATTGGGACCAATGATTTCACACACAAGTTCAGGCTCTGGGACATCAATGGAAGGGACCAAACTAAGAATTTACACTGTTGAGTATTGCATGAGATATCTAGGAGAGATCTAATGGTAGCCATGGTGTCTACTACCTTTTTGCTTAATCTTGGAACCTATTCAAATGAGATATTAGTGAAATACTACTTGAAACTATCTACCATTTTCTTGAAAGGTAAAATTTTTCATCCTTGGTTTGGTACTCATCATTCACCTGCCTAATAACAAGGTTAGAATATTTGTAGACCTGGATTTTCTCATTACCATTTTATTACCATTTTAAGTCCTATGATTAGTGCCTCATACTCTACTATATTGTTTGTGCATGGGAATTCCAAATGATATGATTTGGGTATACAATCACCTTAGGGGATGATAAATAATATACTTGCTCTTGATCCATGCTAGGTGTATGATCCATCAAAATATAATTTTCATATTTAAGCTGGGGTGATTGTGAATATACCCTCCCCCTAAAAATATGACACTATTGGATGATCATCTATAATATGGGCATATGCTAGCCACTCTATAATTACTTGAACTTTGATCACCTTCATGTCTACATATTTAATATAGAATTCACTGAGGATCATTACCCATTTAGATAGGCAACCTATGAGCATGACCTTTTTCAAAGATACTTGAGAGGATCTATTTTTGCAATAATATTGTTTGGTGGTTGAGCATATAATGCCTCAGTTTCTATGAAGAAAAAAACTTGCTAAACAAGCATGTTCGATTGGTGAATAATTGAGTTCATAATCTACTAGAGTACAATTGATGTATTAGATAGGTAAAAGGACAAAGTTGTGTCACACTTTTAGCCAAATAAATGGTTCTAAGTTGAAATGATTTCAACCTAAAGGGTTTCATTCAAAACTATTTCAACTTAAATAGTTTTGGTTGAAATAGAATTCACCTGAAACTGAAATTTTTGAAAATGTCCCTTGTCTCTTTAAAATGTGATTCAATTTATGTGCAAGGTTTCAATAGAAAGAGATTTAGTCGAAACTCTTTCACCTGAAACCCTTTCTACCAAAATTGTCTATGTGGCATCCTAGTTGGAAACAAACTCATCCTTTTTCATAACTTTCTGAAACTGTCCATTTCAACTAGATATTTATTCAGCTAGAATGATTTAAAAAAAAAAATTGTTGTCTTCTTCTGTGGAATTTTTTCCTTGATGTCAAATTTTTTTATGCATTGGCATTGGCTACATTTGTTGGTTGGCATCTTGGTTTACACCTAATGATATCTTCAATAGTTTGTTCAGTTGTATTGGTGATGATCTTAGTTCAGTTTGAATACTCATGATCTCAGTTTAGTTTGAATACTCTTGCATTATTCAGTTTTTGGCACTTTGGTTGGACTAATCTTTTTGGATACATGTATAGTTCATTTAAATAGGGATTTGTCTCCATTTGTAGATGTTTATCACATCTAGTTTTTCAGGTGATTACCCATTTTGCATATGATATTCAATTATCATTGAGGTTTCACTTGGCACTCTATTGGAGGTAAGGCCACACATGGCTTTGACTTGGAATTGTTAGTAATTGGGTTCTTCACATTTCAAATGAGATATGGTTTACATTGTATATTACACATAGTGTATTTTGACCTACACTCAGGCTTACCATGTTACATATAGTTCATTTTGCTTGTATTGGCTTTGATATGTCCTATCTTAGATAGTCGACATTGTTTATTTGTGTCGACCTAATCATTTAAAGTATATAATGCTTTGTCTTGGAAAATTAAAGGCAGAGAATGACATTGTATTATTCATGACTCACGTGGACAATAATATACATGTGGATAGTGTGACTTGGCAATTGAGTTGTTAATTATGTTGTCGGTGGTTTTAGACATGCACATGGATTTCAAATGATCTAGCATATCATTTCATTCATATTTGAGATCATTATGAACTTGAGTATAGCATTCAATTGAAATAAGGGATAGGGAAAGAAGAGTTTTGTAGTCATCATTTGGCTTAAGGCAAAACCCTAGCTGCCACCCAAAGATTGCAAAGCTAGTATTGAGACTTTGGTGAGCTCTTGTTTGAGCTAGCTAGAATGAAGGAAGGAGTAGTAAGGTAGTTTTTTGGCTCGCATCTGGAAATGAAGGTATTCTTGGCAGATTGTATGATATTTTTGTTTGACATCTGACCGACAAAAAATGAGGTAAAATCTTGACAATATCTCTGTCATTTCGAAATGAAGATTGGAAAATGATTTTCAGTTTGCTCTCATTTTTGTTTCTTCTAGTTCAACATTTCAAAAATGGTAAATAAGTTCAGTATTCATTTTTAAAAAAAAATTGAAAAGAAAAATACAAAAGCAGTTATAGATAACTGCATTTTGGTTTTGGTTACTCGAGTTTGAGCTCGAGAGTTTCAATGATTTACACAAGTTTTGTTGTTTATTTAAGTATGGATTTTAACCATTGCTCAAAAAAAGTGTGAGATTTGAAAGGGTAAAACAAAATTGTTATTGTTCTGAATAAAATTAAATGTTATCATTGTAAAGGGATTCTTTACCAAAATAGAGTAACCCTCTGAATTAAAAGAAATGTTATCATTGTAATGGGGGCTTTACCAAAATAGAGTAACCCTCTGAATCATTCATGTTTTAAGTTATGAAAGGGGTTGGTGCTCCTAAACGATAAAGAGTTGGTGCTCTAAATAATAAAAGGAATTATTCGAGTGGTTTTTTATACCCGAAGATGGTTTTTCCACTCAGGAAAAATCTGGTGTAATGTGATGTATTTTGTGAGTGGTCAAATTGGTCTACATTATTGTCATTACTTGATCAATTGCATAATTCTTGTCATATCTATTAGTTACTTAAAATAAGCTTTATGCAATCAAAAGCACTTGTGCAAATGTTTGAGTAACAAATCTGCTATCATAAAGTATTTTTGTTTCAATAACAAACTTTGATATCTAAACAAAACATTTATTTGTGAATCCTGCATTGTTATCATTGTTTCATGTTTCATTGCATATAGTTTGTTCAAAACAACGTCTTGTTATTAGGCTTCTTGATTTTTTTTAATTTGTGTCTACTTTTGAATCACTGATTCACCCCCCCTCTCAGTGATTCTTTTCTTTCAACAAAAATATCCTTTTGTTGTAGAGCTCAAAGTGGTCAATCCAAATATATATTTTTTGATATTTTTAATATTTTTAATATTTTTTTTTAAATAATACATGTCTAGGTTGTTAAAGTTAAAAAGGAGGTTGATTAGGGGTAGTGGGACTAGCTTGATTGGCTAAAGCATCCTGTTGCAGGCAAGAGGTCACAAGTTCTAGTCTCCCCACCACCATCCCCATGGTACTGGAGGGCGTGTCGCATCAGCATCACCAGTCACATGAAACATGTTTACTAGGTGCATTACAGTTTATAGGGGGTGGATACCCAACCAATTCCTGCAGTCTAAAAAAAAAAGAGGTTGATTAGAAATTAAAAAAAATAATAAAACATATTAATTTTGTTTCCTAAATATGGTACACTAAAGGAGAGAATCCTCTTTAAAAGGCTATAACTTATTTTTTGAAAATTATAAAAAAAGTAGACAGTAGTTGATGTTAAACAAAAACTATCAAATTCTAGTAAGTTTGACTTTAAAACATTATTACGAGAAAAATATATATCAAAATTTTATTTTATTTTCCATGCACTAGATATTGAAGTTCCCTATTTGGATAAAAAAATAAGGTGAAATTGAATTTTTTTCTCTATTTATTTCTTGATGTCAACTGAACATCACTTTTTCTTGAAATTTATAGCATTTCAAAATCTTCTCTTAAATTCATAAAAATAATATCAATTTTTTAAAAAAATTCTTAGAATTTTCTAGAATAAACTTCATCAAGAGTTCTACATTTTATTAGTTTACATCATTTTGAAATCCAAAACAAAAAGACCACTTTTATGTGGTCGAAGTTGAGATTTTTTAATGTTTTCTTATTCATTTATAAATTTTGACATAGGTTTTTACGTTTACCCAAACCGCCCTTTCACTGCCTATGTCATCATGTCATGCAAGGTGTGCATCTAGTGTTGCTGGTGTGGTAGATATATACAATAGTAGAGGCTTACCCTAAATCGGTGGCATTAATACTAGAGGAGATGGCAGATAATCTTTGAGTTTTTGGAAAGTATTTTGACTATTTTTGTTCCATTTAAAGGTAACACCCTTATGCAAAAGGTGTGTAAATGGGTGGCACTTACCCACTAGTTGTGAAATAAAATGGAAAATGGATTGGAGCTTTCCCTATAAAATTCACAATTGTTTGAGAGTGATGGGAGGAAGCATGCCAGTTATTGCTTTTAACTTCACTGGGTCGAACTCAATGTCTATTCTAGATGTAATATCCTAATCATTTCTAGATGTCACCCCAAAAACATATTTCTTAGGATTTAGCCAAAGGTTATACTACTCCATTCTATTAAAAATATTAGCTAGTATGTCAGTATGGCCTTCCCTAGTGATTGATTTTGCTAGTATATCATCCACATAGTCTTCCATCAAGATATGCATAAAATTTTTAATAGAAGCTTGAGATCTAATAACAATCAGATCTTGGAGGAGAGTCGAATGTTGTGTTGGACTTGTGGTCCCCTCCTCTATCTCAAATAAACCTTTCTTAGATAAAGTGAGTAGGTTAATGAGATATTACAGGTATGGAGCCATGGGTCTTGAGAATGTTGATGGCACTATGTGGGTTGCAAGCATTAAGAGACCGTGGGTGGTGTAATATTTAACGCTCGGCTTGAAACTCTTAGACATATTCCAATGTAAGTCTTTCTTCACCAATCTAAATCTCCCATTATGGCAAGAGTAGTGCCTTTTGAGAAATTGGTGATCTCAAATATTGCCTCACACCTCATATTTCGTTTTCCATGCTTGAATAAAAATAAATCTATAATTGTAATCCTTGAGAGCATGCAAAATATAAGATTTTATCCAAAATCTTGCATATAATCCAAATTTTCACCAAAAATGGAAGATTGGTAGAGGGAAAATTGGCCCTTTGCTAAAAATAATTTATTTTTATAAATAAATCAATAAACTACAAATTGCACCCAACAAAGATAATTTTTACATGCAAATCAATTGCTTGGAACTCTAAACTAGACTTGATGCAATATTTTGGGAAGGGTTTTTGTTGGATGGATTTGATACCATGTTAGGATTTGCATCCAAGATCATAACAACAAAAACCTTATGCTTCCACAAAAATACACTTGCACACAATGATCAACCTAATTCACATTAGAGTTAAAGGTTGGATACAATATGACCTTTCCTAAATAGGTAAGGAGATGAAGGTAGTCATGTGAAACATAATGACTAACTAACCCTTCAAATATTGAACACTTGTTAACTCACATGACATGTGTTCTAGTGAGTGGAAAGTGATCATGCAAGAGGTGTAGAGGTGCCTCACAAAGTGAGAACACTTGTCTCAACCACACGAGGTGATAAAAATCTACAAGTCCTCTAAGTGAGCTTAAGTGTAGTGTAAATAGGAACCTACTAAGTAGGATAAAATCTAACTAGTTTAACAATACCTCTTTTCACGCTATCACTAAAATCATATCCATCCAATTTGCGGGCCAATTTAGATTACCAATAATCCTTTTTAAATTCTATAAAAAACATACAATCCTTCAATTTTAACCAAGATTTTGGTGAAGAGGAATGTGTGGGCACTAATTCGTTTCTATGACCTCTAACTACTAGGTACATCTATATCGATGCAACTCTTGAGGAGATTTTTCCAATCCTTCAAACCTTTAGTAGATACAATATTCTAGATGGAAGAAAGTATAATAGTTTTATCTTTGGTCATTGATGATACCCATTCCTTATTTATCTGGTTAATGATAAAAACTATCCTATGTGACTATGAAAATATTGGTTGTTTTTTACAATGGGATAGACAAAATTACAAAGTAGATTGGAAGATTTTTCATAAGATGCTTTAGATCCCAATTTAAGTAATAATGGGTATGAGATGAACATGGAATTTAACTCGTAAAACTAAAATTTACAAGCCAAGGAAAGAGGTTTTATTATCCAACACATATTTTATCTACACCCATTTTCTTACTTATTTGTATTGCATATTATCTAGACATAATGTTGTCAATGAAAGTCTCATTAAATTTTTCACCATATTCGTTTGACTTGTTACTAACCTAGTTTAAAAATTAAAAAATAGTTTATTTCAATATTCTTATGATTTTAAAAATGCATTAAATTTAAATTTTCATTACAAATTTATATATTATATAGCTAAAATTTATATATTAAATACCTTATGTGTAAATGTATGATACATACATACATTGGAAAATATTCATATCTTTCAATCAACATTTGTGTTACTATTAAAGGTCTTTATTTGGCCTATCATCAACAAACACTCACCCAAGATAGTTTTTCTCCTAAAAAATTGGTGTGACTTGGTATGTCATGTACAAATCAATTCTTCTTAGAAAATATGGTGCCACCATAAGTTTTTCATCGTTGACGGTAATTCATTCTTTGTTGTTATTGATTAACACTAAAGTATCCAAAGTTTCCTTAATGATAGACCACACCATTAGGACGAAATATCTTGTCTTGTAATCTAAGCATTGACACTAGAAATAAGTATTAGGATAATTGATGTATGCTACCTTCTACATAAAGAAAAGTGAATTCAATTGAAACTTTAAAAATTCTTTCAAATATTTGGTAAGGTCTTGTGGGGTGGGATAAATAGAGTCCATCAAGATTGTGGCATATGCAATGTCTTATCAATTAAATCATTTTCTCTTGGAATGCTTAAAAATGAAAGGCTAATCTTGGAACATCTATCTAAATCCAAGGAATTCAAGAGAGGATTACCTTTTATGTTTATAGTTTTTGTTTCAATGAGACAATATACTCAAGAGTGTTGCACATATACATTACATTGAGATAAAGCTAAGTCAATATCTCTAGACCATGCATAAACCAAATCCTCCAACTTACATAAATCCTCACTTAATAACTTTTATTCAAAAAACTTTATTTTTACTACAATACTAAATTTAATATTTGTAAAACAAATTAAAAACAATAATAAAAAAAATTAAAACATCTAAATTTCTATATAAATTTAATTAATAACTAAATAATAATTTAAACAACTACAAATTATAAACTAAATTAACTTTAATATTCAATAATGTGGCTCAATACCATAATGAACATATTAACTATAATTAAATTTACATTTACAACTTAATTAAGGTTTAAGCTTAATTCACCTACCTCCTACATTATTTCATCGTGTGTCCCTCTTACATTATTCTATCTAATAACATAGCTATCATTGTTAGTGTCGCTTCGGTCTGTTTGCTTGTCCACAAGTGTAGAGCTCTGAATTTGTTGAATTTGAGGCTCCATCTTCCCTTATAACATTAGCACCACTTACCCCATGCTTGGCCTCACCTTCTCATCCTTTTCAGGGTATGTGTAGGATCATCATGGAAAAAATAGGCCCTTAAGTGGTGAAAATTTCAAAATAATTAGAGTTAGGCAACTTGACCTCAAAATTTGAATAAGTTATCTATATTATTTCAAAAATATGTAAGAATAGAATTTGTAGAAAATTGAATGTAGTTTCTAAACTACTAGGTTTATATAAAAAAATAAAAAATCTATTTGGTGAAAATTTGAAATTTCAATGCAGTAGTACTTAAATTTCAAGGAAAAAATAAGAAGTAGGTGTCTGTCTAACCACCCTAACCACAATAAAATGATAATATTTTTTTATAATATTTTAGATATAAGTAGAGGACTCACATATGATGTGATGCACATTTTTTGTATTTTTTTCCAAGTAAATAATTAATTATGAATTTTTAAATTACAACTTTTAAATAATATAAAACTCATATGTCTACCACCTTAACTTGGTCAAAACTTCATGAAATTTTTTTTTTTAAATCCTATAGTATGCTAAGCATAGAATGTGACACATGTTTTGGATTCAAAAAATGTGATATTGTTTGAAAAGCTATAGATGTTTTCAATCAACCTATCAATCAAGACTTTAGTTGTAAATTCAAATAGAAAATAAATAATAATTATTTATTAAATTCAAAGTAAAGCATAATTTATATTGTTGGAAAGCTGAGAATCTCCTTTAAAACCCTTTGTTTCATCAATTTTGGGTAAAAAAAATTCATCAGCCACATACCCTACAAATACCCATCATATCGCTAGTTTTTAGCCCATCATGATCCTGCACATACCCTTCAATGCATAACAACCCTACAATACTTGCTATTTTTGCCTCCTCAATATCTCTCTCCTCTACAACACCCTCCTTCACACTATTAATTGTGTTCTCCTCGTAAATTTGAGTTGTGACCCATGCAAGAAAGTAATACTTACTTGAATCTTGCATGTTTAAATCCAAATTTCTTAAGTCGGAGATGATTTCCAAGAGCATCATACTAAAACTGAAAACATCAACCTTGGGAGTGATTGGAAGACTAGAAACCCACTCTGGAGCCAAGTACCCTCTTATTCCTCTTGTAGTGGTTAGAACGTGGCTCAAATCTCTACCCACCACCTTTTCCAACCTAAAATCTTCCAACTTCGGTGGTAAATTACCATCCAATAGGATATTTTCTTGATTAACATCATTGTGAATGATGCAATCTCTGCATTTTTCATGGAGATAAAGTAGACCTCTTGTAGTTCCTAACACGATATGGAATCGGGTCTTCCAGTAGAGCACCTTTCATTTTCTTTTGGAATTACTTGTGAAGAGTAAGAAATTTAGAGAGCCATTAGGCATGTAATCATAAATTAGAAACCTTCTTAATCCTTTTGCACAAAATCCTTGAAGCTGGACCAAATTCGCATGTTGTATGTTTCCAACAAAACTGATTTCCACTAGGAATCACTTCTCATCTTGTCTTGAACCCTCCATTTTCTTTATGGCCACAAGCATACCGTCTATTAGGGATCCTTTAAACACTGAGCCGAATCCTTTTCTCCCCAACTTACACCTAAAATTCCTAGTTGCAATCTTCAATTCTATGTAACTGAACATTCTAAGAAAAGAGTTGGAGGAATTTGCACACCTCTCCATCAATTGTAGTCGATGCCTCTATTGATTCCTCCACCACATTAAAATTGAAAAGATACTGAAAGAAATGGTGAGAGCACCAACAATACCTAGCATTGTTGCCACAATACTTGTGGTTATGCTTTTGGAGGAGGACTAATTAAATAAGCAAAAACAGAGCAGAATTAATTTAAAAAAAGAGCAAAATTGGATAGAAAACAACTAACGAGCAACATAGAAAATATATTCATATAGATTTTTCTTGTATATAGACTGGACGAGAAACATGTATTTATAGATCTCTTTAGAAATTTCTAGAGGATTGAAGACAATAAACTGGAGGTCGGTTCAAGAATTCTCTAGAAGGCAAAAGTTTCTAGAGAAGACAAGAGGATAGACCGCTCGAACTATCTATAATTAATGATACCTACTCTTTTATTGTTCCCAAATAAACATTAATTCAAACACCCCCCCCCATAATGTTTATTTGGAGAGAATAGGAATTTCCTTGAGCTGTAACAAGTCTCTAAGTTTTACAAATTTTACAATAGACAATGCTAAATTCGTAAATGTATCAATGATTTGATCTTCTGTTCCACATACTTGTAGCTCTACTACTTGACTTTCAATCAAGTCACAAACAAAATGATGATGTACTTCTATATGTTTAGATCTGGTGTGATATACATAATTTTTTGCTAGCTTAATAGTACTTTGATTATCACAAAATATGATAGTAGGAGATTCTTGCGAATGGCATGTGTCTTCAAGTAATCTTCTAAGCCACAATGCTTCTTGAGATTCCTTTGATGAGCCAATATATTCAGCCTTTGTAGATAATAGTGACACTATTGATTGCTTCTTGCTGCTCCAAGAAATTGGTCTCAATCCAAGATGAAAGATATATCCTGAGGTTGATTTTCTATCATCAATATCACCTGCATAATCAGAATTTGTATACGCAACTAGAGAAGGCTCTCCTCCATATTTGAATTCAAGGCCAAGTTGATAAGTACCCTTAATGTATTTTAATATTATTTCAGCTACTTTCTAATGTTCAATGTGAGGATCCTCCATGTACCTAGATACAATACCAACTGCATATGTAATATCTAATCTAGTTATAGTAAGATACAAAAGACTCCCAACTAATTGTCTATACAAATTTCCATCCACCTTCTTTTGAGTAGAGTTAGCACTCAATTTTAATCCTACTTCACATGGCGTATTAGATGGTTTACAATCACTCATTAAATACTCTCAATACATCAAGAGCATATTTAGTTTGAGAAAGCATGATCCTTCCTTCTTCTTGCCAAACTTGCATTCCCAAAAGGTAGTGCATCAACCCTCGATCCTAGCTATTTCAAAAGCTTGTTTGAGTTTGTAACGCTTGCAAGATGAGCAAAAGCATTTTTAAAATTTCATTCCATTTCAAAAAGTTTACAAGTAAATAATGCCATTAATAAGAGCTTCCAAAATGAGCTCAATGCAAAAGAGATAATAAATTGTATTTCATGTATATAAATAATAATAACATTGTAATTCATCATGATTATGCACATGGAAAAAGTATACCAATGCATTTTCATATATGTTCATCCATATTCAAAAGAGATCAATAATTCCAATAGAAACATCTTTTTAAATGTTACATCATAAAACTTTAATTCTATACATCAACGTTACATCAAATTCTTAGATGTAATACTTCTATTTCAAAGTTGTAATAATGAATGTCAAATACATTTACATATACAACAGGCTTTACAAGCCATTCCAGAATGATACACAAGTACACCAATAGCAAATAAAAACTCTGATCCTCCAACCGCCATGACACCATCAGTCTTCTTGTGAGCTGGGGCCAAGAGTGTGATTAAGGCACCTTTCCACCCAACCACAAAGTACATGACTTCCCCGGGTTCCTTCCTAACTCGAAGAAATCCCCGGCCCTGCATAAGGAGCCTAGCAACCTGATACAGTAAAAGAGGAGGGAACTCTCGATGCATGCCTAGTGCCTATATGCATTTCTAACATGAGAAAACATATTTCTTGCAACAGGAAGTGGTAGAGACCTACATTCATATATTTCTAGGCTTTTAAATCCATCTATTTCAATGGTACAAGTGCTTGGCCAAGCATAAATAAAAACAAGTGAAAGTTTTAGAAAAGGTAAAACTACCGTCTCTATGGGTCCACCTTCAGCATCCTGTCCCAGAAGTTTCCAAAATACAGAAAAAAAGTGCAAATGCAGAAAATAATGCATTTTCCTTATATGTTTTATGCATTTCATTAATTCCAAAAATAATTCTTTCATTTTTCCATATTCATAAAAAGTTTAACAAAATTGTTTTCCATACATATTTGTAATGAAAAAGATCTATCTTTAGAGTTCCAAAGAAAGTTTCAATGCATCTGTTGAGTTCAATCTCAATATGTTTGAACCAAATAAATAGATTGAAAAGTTTTAGAATTAAAAATGAAATCTGTTTCTTTTTCTCAAAAAATTCACAAAAGTCAACATGCTCTCTTCTATTTGGTAAAAGTTTTTTCTCCGCTTCATGCTACACTCTTGAGTGTTCTTTGCTCAAACTTGGTTTTCAATTGTAAAAAAAAATTGTTCTTCATGTTGTTTTCTGTGTATTATCACTGGCAAAAATAATATTTCCAATATAAAAATAGTGATCATTGAATTACATAATCAGATAGTTTTGACAGATAAAATACCAAAATTGCTACAAATTTCTGAGTAAATCAAGTATAGTAAGAGGTATTTCTTTGCTAAAAATAGAGGTATTTTATATATATAAATATACCTCTGCTTACAGTAGTATATCAATTTACAGAGCAGTGTTTCATTAGAGTGTCAAAATCTGAGTATGCATAAACATTCATAAGAGTATCAACATATTCAAATGGCACAAAACGTTCATTTCCAGCTTCTACAATACTGTAGATGTTCTTTTTATTTTGTACGTAATAGGAATATAGGTATGCATGACTGTGTATATATATATATAAGTTTATGTATTCATATATATATATATATATGTATATATATATAAATATACAGCTGTGTGTATGTATATATATATATTTATATATATATATTTAAAACTAGACTGCCACGCCAGATAGCAGTAAGCTATTTACAAATTTTCATTGTTTAAAAGCTAAACAAAAGCCATTTGAGAAAGGTATAAGGGTCTACGCCTCTCCCATAGGGGAGGGCGCGGACTGTAAGGAGGCAGCACCTCCTCCACAGGCTGCGGCCTGTGGAGGGCACTGGCCTCCCCATAGTGCCACCCCTTCCCTTGGGACAGGGCTGGGGAAGTAATCCCCATTCAAAACCTTATAAAAAAAAATGAATAATTACTAGGAATTAGCAATGAAATTCCTTACGGGTTTCAGTATCTTTCACTAGAATTTTCACAAGCAAACACTATGCGAATATACATTTATATTCTATATATATATATAAATATATTTATTT
The DNA here is from genome assembly GCA_007258455.2 of Sequoia sempervirens. Lineage (NCBI taxonomy): Eukaryota > Viridiplantae > Streptophyta > Pinopsida > Cupressales > Cupressaceae > Sequoia > Sequoia sempervirens. The sequence continues at coordinate 276,021,305 of VDFB02373365.1, forward strand.
ATTTATTTATGTGTATATATATATATATTTATAAGCACAAGAATTTATATATATTTGTATATAAATATATTTATAATGCTCTCAGGTTTCAGTAAAGAGATTTAACAATGAAGAACATAGTCACAAATTACTGTTTGGGAAAGAATGAAACCCCCAAACTGGAAGGAAGAAAATTGGGCAGTTTCTTACAATATAACTAAAGAAGAGAAGGTTTTCCCCAGATTTTAAACAGTTTGAAAATAATTTCTCAAGCATTGCATTCATTTTCTCCAATTGTTTTTACCAAAATTCATCTAGATTAATGGAAAGAATGAAAAACCTGATTAAATGCTTCCAGCTGAAGATGCCCAAAATTCCTCTTTTTCTCTTCCTGAACAAGCTTCCTGGAATATTCTTCTTCTTTTCCTCCTTCTTCCTGAGCTCCTTTTCTCCTTCTATTCCAAAAACATTCACTCTAGAACCCCTAATTTTGATGATTAAACTTCTTGGCAGCCATGAAAATAAAATTGCAGAGCATAATTTCAAGAAAATAATTCCCATAACTGTTTTCTTCTCGGGAAATTCTTTTCTATTAATAATAATTTTTTTCCATTCTTTAACCCTAATCTTTAAAATAGAATTTTTAGATAAATGTAAGTAAAATATATTTACTTCACTTCAAATTCAAAGATAAGTGATATGAAAATAATTTATGATTACCTTGCACAAAAACAAATATTTTGAATATACTTACTCCATTTATTCAAATCTAAAATAAATATTTTACCTCACTTATAAATAATTCATCATTTAATTAACACAAATTAAAATAGGATTAGAAACCATAAATCATTTAAAACTAAAATTAATAGTTAAATTACATTTATGCTCTTATTTTATTATTATTTATTTTAACCATCTATTACTTATTTTGCAAATAACTTAAAAAAAAACAAGTTAAAACTGTCATTGCCTAAATGCAAACTACATGAGTCTAGGTGTTGTGTGTGTGACCAAGAGTACTCCTGTTTTACCCTGTCGAGAAGCTAACCTCCTTTCCTCAATCACACTCTTGGTCTTCGACCACTGCAACTCAAGTGCACTCAGGCACGCAACAAAAGAATGAATTAGTATCTGATATAGATATATATCAAAGCAATACTTTCAATAAATATTTCTATTCTATCTTGCTTAGTCTTTCAAATAAAACACATTCAAAATAACTTTCAAAAGTAAACACTTTTCTCATTTCCACACACCAAAGCATCATAGTATGTCATATTACTTCAAGCACACACAATAATCCATAGAACAAATCCACACAAAGTCAAGAGAAAAACAACATCAAAGTCTGAGACGTGACATCCTTCCCCACTTGGAAGAGACATCGTCTCGATGTCTAAAAGAAAATCCACACAATAGAGTTTGAAGTATCAATGTATCATAGTCACAATATGCATAAAAGGAAAAGTAAGCTATAATCTCAAATGAGGAAAAGATTTGTCAATGCCATCTGCATTTCCCCGGGTGGTATTATCCATCCAATTATATCCAAGTAACAAATGCCTCTTGCACTAGAGCTTACAAGAATAACATCATATCATTCAAGCATGAGAATTTAATCACTCACATTAGTACAAGTATAGAGAACATTTCAATTTCAAGTACAAATATCAGTATAGTTAAGGAAACAATTTTCTATGCTATGAGTACAAACACCCATATAGATGTGTCATTGCACAAAGCATGAGAAGTGCATTATTGCACAAGCACCATTCTCATATAATACACATGTAAGTACCTTTACTAAAAGAAAAACAATCAGGCATACATGATCCACCCTATCAATCATTCATACCTTGTCTGCAAGACAAGTCGAGAAAACTTATCTAAACATCCTTACCATTGAAGGCCCCTTAAGGCATCTCAACTTTTTGTTCTTCAAAAATCTCGTGGATTCTACAAGACCCATATCCTCAATCATCAACTTTCCCAAAGTCTAGTACCATAATGAACATTCTTTCCTTTAAAACATCCCTTCTTAGGTTTCCTGCCTTCGAGAAGGCTCAACAAAGATTATCTATTATTATCCAATTTATTTACTTCACATATAAATTACAAATAGAAAAACAACTGCAAAGGTGCTCCAACGAGGTCCAAACCATCGTGCACACCGACTATACTGAGACTAGGTCACTTGCAATCCATTCCTTTGACAATTCTGATTTTTGAGCTTTCTCTTCTTATATTTAGTGCCCTTCATCTTACTTTGAATTATACTTCATTTATTTCATCTTTTACATCTTACTTATTATGTATTCCTTAATCAATCCATATTTTACTTCCATTACCAACTATTGGTTTCTTCTAGTTTAGAACACCCTCTAGTAACTTATCCATTTTTAGTTCTACAACATTTTTATTATCCTTTTTTTTTTAACAATACATTCTATATATCAAACTTCAATCAACATTTCCAATCTTACATAAATTTCTTCTCATTCCACACTATTCTTCTTATCTCAAGGGTTTCTTCTCCCTTTCAACTTCCATTACTATTATATTGTCATTTTAGTCTTTCATTCTTCCATTCAAACTCTGTATTACTACAACATCCCACATTTTATTAATTAATACATAGCTATGAATAATTTTCATTCCTATGCCCTTATCCATCCTAAAATATCTCCTTTTGATCTAGCAATACATGTTGCCAAAGTGTTTCTTTGCTCTACCCTTTCACCACCTACAACATCTCTCTACTTTCCATTTGTGTTCCATTGCATCCACCTTAACTGAAGTTCACTACACAACTACTTTTCTTTCTCAACTAACATTCCTCCTACCACTAACCGTTATCTCAACATAAACAAAACAAGTTTCTCTCAAAACTCACGGAATATAATTAGGAGTCAATCCTTAAAGCGTGTTCTCAAATTTCCTTTGTACTATCTAGACATGATGTCCTCCCATATAGTAATACCAACAAGATATCCAAAATAATAGACCCATAGCAACACCAATGTTCAAAACTTTCCTATCATTTCAAAATTAAATACTTGTATCAGATAGCGTATTAAGGAATTCAATCTATCATAATTTTATCAATCATACACACTAGGAACTGAAGCATTCTCTGTATTATACCCCCTCATACAATCTATCAGAGGTCCATCATGGACATGATAGAGCACATAACATGAAACTTGACCAACAATTTAAAACATTCAAGCATAGCCACCATTTAGAAAAATTAAATCAAATCCAAGGAAAAGAAAAGTCGATTTCAACAATAAGGCATAAAATGTGCACCATTTCAACATTAATTCACACATGACCATAATGGTCGCAAGATAAATAAGTATCAAAAATTTGATGGCTATACTTACTCATGCACATAAATAAAAATTCAACTTTGGCCTTCACGCCATTCAGTAAATTGAACAAAAACAATAAAATAAATAAATAAATAAATAAAATATCAAATTTCTCAAGTTACATAACATATGAACTATGTGACAAACTCTAGTCACAAGAGAGGGAGTACAATACCAATCCATACCTGGATTTCAAAATCCGAGGTAAGTAAGAGAGCACATTCAATCATAGTGAACAATGAGTCGTCTAAGACCCAGTCACACAAAACAAGAAATCCATTCTACTTCACCATCCAACATTGCTAAAGATGCCAAACAACAAAAATTTATCCCTTTCAAGGGAATTTCAATCGCCACATAATAACACACATGGTCAAATGCTAGCGAACATCCACAACCCAAGGTATCCAAATACTTCATTCTCACAATGATGAGAAATTACCAATTCCCACTTTATAGATATACACCATTCATATGGATAACGCATTATTACAACATTCGCACATTAATTACATGAAGTTCTCATTCACACAAAAATCAATATGCCAAAACACACGTACACGGAATATGAAAACAAAAATTATTTAAGTGCGTCACTCACACAAGGTAAGTATACCATCTCTAACATAATAAGAAAAACAAGCTTGAGTGCATTACCCGCACCAACCATAAACGATCATAAGTGCATTACTCGCACATTATACATGTATATATACAAAGTGCCTAACTCACACGATGCATTACTTACACCAAATATAAACCAAACAAGACTATATTACTCACACAATATATGCAAAGTGCATATTCATAAATATATTATTTATATAAATCTAGCACATAGGACTCATAAGGTCTCACAAGATCAAAAACTCATGCCTTGTGAATAAGGCTGACAATGATAACTTATCTGAGAAAAAAAATTTCTCCTAGGACCATATCGAAGACTCCTAAGGAAGCTTAACTTGCATTTACTAAAGATTGCAAGGATCATTCACACATCCCGATTAGGAAAGAACAAACATTATCTAAAAAAAATCAGCTTACTCATAATCAAATACCTTTACCATTGCAGACATCCTTTCCTTAATACATCCCTCTTGGATTCTCTTCTTCCTTAAAGCATCATACTCATTCACCCTTTATGTCCTTAGAGAGATCTCTTTTCTCGATATTTCCCTATTCTACATCATCACTTCATGGGTTGTCATCATGCCTTAGCCATTTTGGCTCAGGTATATACATCACAATATCTCAACCCTTTTTAAAGGTACAATCTCCAATCCCTATTTCGACCATGACATTATTCTTACTGAGGATTCTTTTGAAAATGCCACTAAAGTGATGAGTACTCTCAACTAATACAATCATACAATGTCTATTCTTCTTGGTTCTCAACTTAAACATCCAAGACTCATTGAGGTTCCAACCCATCAAAGAAATCTTCGACCCAAAATAGGGTGCTAATTCACTCGATGCACCTAGAAATTTAGGTCATCAACAGGTTTACATTGCAACCTATAGCATAGAAGCCTTGAGGCTCGAGTATTGAACCTATGGCTCTGATACCAAAATGTAACGCTTGCGAGATGAGCAAAAGCATTTTTAAAAGTTCATTCCATTTCAAAAAGTTTACAAGTAAATAATGTCATTAATAAGAGCTTCCAAAATGAGCTCAATGCAAAAGAGATAATAAATTGCATTTCATGTATATAAATAATAATAACATTGTAATTCATCATGATTATGCACATGGAAAAAGTATACCAAAGCATTTTCATATATGTTCATCCATATTCAAAAGAGATCAATAATTCCAATAGAAACATCTTTTTCAATGTTACATCATAAAACTTTAATTCTATACATCAATGTTACATCAAATTCTTTCATGTAATACTTTTATTTCAAAGTTGCAATAATGAATGTCAAATACATTTACATATACAACGGGCTTTACAAGCCATTCCAGAATGATACACAAGTACACCAATAGCAAATAAAAAATCTGATCCTCCAACCACCATGACACCATCGATCTTCTTGCGCGTTGGGGCCAAGAGTGTGATTAAGGCGCCTTTTCCGCCCAACCACAAAGTACATGACTTCCCTGGGTTCCTTCCTAACTCAAAGAAATCCCGGCCCTACATAAGGAGCCTAGCAACCTGATACAGCAAAATAGGAGGGAACTCTCGATGCATGCCTGGTGCCTATATGCATTTCTAACATGAGAAAACATATTTCTTGCAACAGGAAGTGGCAGAGACCTACATTCATATATTTCTAGGCTTTTAAATCCATCTATTTCAATGGTACAAGTGCTTGGCCAAGCATAAATAAAAACAAGTGATATTTTTAGAAAAGGTAAAACTACCGTCTCTGTGGGTCCACCTTCGGCATCCTGTCCCGGAGGTTTCCAAAATACAGAAAAAAAGTGCAAATGCAGAAAATAATGCATTTTCCTTATATGTTTTATGCATTTCATTAATTCCAAAAATAATTCTTTCATTTTTCCATATTCATAACAATTTTAACAAAACTGTTTTCCATACATATTTGTAATGAAAAAGATCTATCTTTAGAGTTCCAAAGAAAGTTTCAATGCATCTGTTGAGTTCAATCTCAATATATTTGAACCAAATAAATAGATTGAAAAGTTTCAGAATTAAAAATGAAATCTGTTTCTTTTTCTCAGAAAATTCACAAAAGACAACATGCTCTCTTCTATTTGGTAAAAGCTTTGTCTTCACTTCATGCTACACTCTTGAGTGTTCTTTGTTCAAACTTGGTTTTCAATTGTAAAAAAAAACGGTTCTTCATGTTGTTTTCTATGTATTATCACCAGCAGAAATAATATTTCCAATATAAAAACAATGATCATTGAATTACATATTCTAAAAGAATCAGACAGTTTTGAAAGATAAAATACCAAAATTGCTACAAATTTCTAAGTAAATCAAGTACAGTAAGAGGTATTTCTTTGCTAAAAACAGAGGTATTTTATATATATAAATATGCCTCTGCTTACAACAGTATATCAATTTACAGAGTAGTGTTTCATTAGAGTGTCAAAATCTGAGTATGCATAAACATTCGTAAGAGTATCAACAGATTCGAATGGCACAAAACGTTCATTTCCAGCTTCTACAATACTGTAGATGTTCTTTTTATTTTGTACATAATAGGAATATAGGTATGCATGACTATGTATATATATATATATAAGTTTATGTATTCATATATATATATATATATAAATATACAACTGTGTGTATGTAAATATATATATATTTATATATATGTATATAAAACTAGACTGTCGCACCAGATAGCAGTAAGCTATTTACAAATTTTCATTGTTTAAAAGCTAAACAAAAGCCATTTGTGAAAGGTATAAGGGTCTACGCCTCTCCCATAGGGGAGGGTGCGGACTGTGAGGAGGCAACGCCTCCTCCATAGGCCGCGACCTGTGGAGGGCGCTGGCCTCCCCACAGTGCCACCCCTTCCCTTGGGATGGGGCTGGGGAAGTAATCCCCATTCAAAACCTTATAAAAAAAAAAAATTACTAGGAATTAGCAATGAAATTCCTTACAGGTTTCGGTATCTTTCACTAGAATTTTCACAAGCAAACACTATGCGAATAGACATTTATATTCTATATATATATATATAAATATATATATATATATATATATATATATATATATATATTTATGTGTGTATATATATATATTTATAAGCACAAGAATTTATATATATTTGTATATAAATATATTTATAATGCTCTCAGGTTTCAGTAAAGAGATTTAACAATGAAGAACAGAGTCACAAATTACTGTTTGCGAAAGAATGAAACCCCCAAACTGGAAGGAAGAAAATTGGGCAGTTTCTTACAATATAACTAAAGAAGAGAAGGTTTTCCCCAGATTTTAAACAGTTTGAAAACAATTTCTCAAGCATTGCATTCATTTTCTCCAATTGTTTTTACCAAAATTCATCTAGATTAATGGAAAGAATGAAAAACCTGATTAAATGCTTCCAGCTGAAGATGCCCAAAATTCCTCTTTTTCTCTTCCTGAACAAGCTTCCTGAAATATTCTTCTTCTTTTCCTCCCTATTCTTGAGCTCCTTTTCTCCTTCTATTCCAAAAACATTCACTCCAGAACCCCTAATTTTGATGATTAAACTTCTTGGCAGCCATGAATATAAAATTGCAGAGCATAGTTTCAAGAAAATAATTCCCATAACCGTTTTCTTCTCAGGAACTTCTTTTCTATTAATAATATTTTTTTTTTCCATTCTTTAACCCTAATCTTTAAAATAGAATTTTTAGATAAATGTAAGTAAAATATATTTACTTCACTTCAAATTCAAAGATAAGTGATATGAAAATAATTTACGATTACCTTGCACAAAAATAAATATTTTGAATATACTTACTCCATTTATTCAAATCTAAAATAAATATTTTACCTCACTTATAAATAATTCATCATTTAATTAACACAAATTAAAATAGGATTAGAAACCATAAATCATTTAAAACTAAAATTAATAGTTAAATTACATTTATGCTCTTATTTTATTATTATTTATTTTAACCATCTATTACTTATTTTGCAAATAACTTCAAAAAAAACAAGTTAAAACTGTCATTTCCTAAATGCAAACTACATGAGTCTAGGTGTTGTGTGTGTGACCGAGAGTACAGTTCATGTTTTACCTTGTCAAGAAGCTAACCTCCTTTCCTCAATCACACTCTTGGTCTTTGACCACTGCAACTCAAGTGCACTCAAGCACGCAACAAAAGAATGAACTAGTATCCGATATAGATATATATCAAAGCAATACTTTCAATAAATATTTCTATTCTATCTTGCTTAATCTTTCAAATAAAATGCATTCAAAATAACTTTCAAAAGTAAACACTTTTCTCATTTCCACACACCAAAGCATCATAGTATGTCATATTACTTCAAGCACACACAATAATCCATAGAACAGATCCACACAAAGCCAAGAGAAAAACAACATCAATGTCCAAGACGTGATAGAGTTGATCCTTGATTCTTTCAATATTATGTGTGTGGTCTCCTGTAATAATCAAGTCGTCCTCATATAATACAATAAAAAATTTATCATCACTATGTTTTACATACACATCCAGATCAACTTTACTTGTTTTAAATCCTACATTAATAAAGTACTCATTTATTTTGGAGCACCATGTCCTTGGGGCTTGCTTAAGACCATATAATGATTTTTTTAATCTACACACTAGATGTTCTTCACCTATTTTAACAAATCCTAGTGGTTGTTGCATGTAAATTTCTTCATTTAGATCACCATGTAGAAATGCACTGTTTACATCCATTTGAAAAAAAATTCCAACCAAATTTTGCAGCCAAAGCAACTATTGTGTGAATTGAACTCATTTTAGCAATTGGAGCAAAGGTTTCAGTATAATCAATACCTTTTGTTTGTGAGAATCCTCTAGCCACTAGCCTTGCTTTGTGTTTTCCAATTGCTCCATCTGATGTGAATTTTGTTCTATAGGTTCACTTGCAACTAACCACACTTTTACCTTTTGGAAGAGTTGTCAATTCCCAAGTTTCATTTTTCATCAAAGAATTGTATTCATCTTGCATTGTTGCCTCCCATTCTTCTTTTCCTTTTGCTTCCTCATCTGTACTTGGAGTGTCATTCTGCATCACCCTAGTCATAAGAGCATAGTTAGCAAACATATTTTTGGGGCCTTCTTGGTAGATTTCTTGGATGATTCTAGTCTTTTGTGTATCTTCATCATCACTTTCACTTGATGCTTCAACTTGAGTTCCTTCTCCTCCTGCAGAAGATTGTACACCTTGATTTGGATCATTAGTAGACTTATCTTCATCAATAAAGATTGGAAAGTAAGATAATGTACTTAGGAGAATGTTCAATCTCAATATTTTCATCAAACCATACATTCCTTTTGACATGAATTTCACTTGTTTTAAGATTATATAACCTATATCCATTTGACTCCTCACTATACCCAACCATTATGCATTTCTCACTTTTCCTTTTGAGTTTGTTCCCTCTTTCATCAGAAATGTGGGCCTATGCATTACAACCAAAGAATCTAAAATGAGATACTATAGGCTTTCTACCACTCCATGCCTCTTCTGGTGTTATGTTCAAAATTGTTGGACTTGCCGTTGCACCAAAAGATTGACCTGTCAATGCCCAATACAAGCTTCAGTTAAGAACCATAGGAGGCAGTTAGACCATGTCACAAACCCAAGCGCTAGTGTTGCAAGGAAGACCAAGGGTCACAGCTTGCAACAATCCCCCCCCAACACAAGTGAGGGGTTTGAACCTATGACCAGCTTTGATACCAATTGTTGGGCTTTCCATTGCACCAGAAGATCGACCTATCAATGCCCAATACAAGCTTCGATTAAGAACCACAGGAGGCAGTTAGACCATGTCACAAACCCAAGTGATAGTGTTGTAAGGAAGACCAAGGGTCACACCTTGCAACAATAACTTCCTTAGTAGGCATTCTATTCAAAATATAAACTGCAATACAAATTGCTTCAGCCCAAAATTTAACTTTTATATTTCTAGAGTGAAGCATGCATCTAGCCATTTCTATTATAGTTCTATTTTTTCTTTTTGCAACTCCGTTTTGTTGGGGTGAGTAGGAGATAGATGATTCCTTCTTTATACCATTTTTTTTACAAAAATCTAAGAAAGCTTTGTTCATATATTCCATACCTCTATCTGTTCTTATTATCTTTAAAGATCTTCCACTTTTATTTTCACTCAATTCCTTAAAACTCTTTAAACTTATCAAACACTTCATCTTTCCTTTCTAGAAAATATACCCCAAATTCTTCTAGTGTAATCATCAATAAAGGTGAGGGCATGCCTTGATCCTGCAAGTGATGGTGTTCTAAAAGGACCCATTATACCACTATGAACCAATTGTAAAGGAGTTTTTGCTCCATGATTTACCTTGTGGGAAAATTTCCACATGTTGTTTTCCCATAGCACATCCTTCACACACCCTGTGACTTGATAAAATGTTTGGAAGCCCATGCACTATATATAGTTTCTCCATAAGTTTGAGACTTTGATAGTTGATATGTCCCATACACGCATGCCATAACCTGCTCATATCATCATATTTGGCAATAGCACACTTATTCTCTTTTCCACATTTAGAAGTGAATTCTTGGAATTTGTATAACCCATTCTCCATTTTACCAATTGCAATCACTTTGTAATTATTACTCACATCCTTGATTAAACATTTGTCATTGTAAAATTCTATGTTATACCCTTGAATAGCAATTTGAGATACATAAAGTGGATTTGTTTTTAATTCAAGAACTAGCTTCACATTTTTGAACACACCATTACCAATTTTAACATTTCCAATCCCTTTAACTTCTAAAGCACAATTATTTTCCAAATATATATTCTTTGTATTGCTTTCACTTATTGATTCAAATTGTTCCTTATTGTGTGACATATGTTGTGTAGCACTAGAATCAATAACCCATTCATCCTTAAAATAATTGTTTTCTTTAAGTGCAACATAAAAAGCATTTATTTTGGAATCAAAAGATTTTGTAAACTTGTTTGTCTTATTTTCTATATCTTTATTTCTCTTGTAACATTCATTTTCCTTATGGCCCATTTTCCCACAGTAATTACATTTTCATTTTCTTTTATTATAATCCTTAGATGGGACATTTTTATTTTCATACTTCCAATGCCTTTCTCTAGACTGATTATCTTGTGAGATTTTGTAATTTTGTTTTTCCTTCATTATGAATGCTTGAGACTCGCCATTTAAAGATTCTCTTTCTTTAATTTGACTTTTTTCTTCTTGCACTAGCTTAGCACATAACTCTTCAGATTTAATGCTTTGTAACTTATCTGCAGTATTTAGTCCCCTTATGAATGATTGATAGGATCCTGAAAGACTTTGTAATATTATTTGCACAAAATATTTATCATCTACATTCTTTCCAATAGAAGCAAGCTCATTTTTCTTTTCCTTTAATTTACTTACATGAGGAACTAACTCCTGTGAACTTGATAATTTCATATTATATAACTTTGTGGTGAGAGATAGGATCCATACATCACCTAAATTTTGATATGTATTTTTCAAAATATCCCAACTTTGAATCCACTTTTTTCATTGTGAACTTTTGGGAAAATTTCCTTTGAAAGTGTGAGCTTGATTAATGTTGCTGCCTTTTAGTCCCTTGTATCCCAATCTTCTTGATCTTTTCCAGGATTTGGTAGTCTTTGTTCACTACCAGTAACAATCTCATAATAATTTTGAAGAGTTAGAGAAATTTCTATGTGAAATACCCAATCATAATAATTTTTTCCATTTAATTTAACTATGGCCAAAGAAATACCAAGAGAATCTGTTATGTCAAATTCCTTCCTTTATGGATGAGAATGAAAGAGACTTCAAAATCTTTAATACCAAGATTAAAAGATTGAAAATTTCTCACCAATTTTCCTGTGCAGAGATTTTTTTTTGTTGCAGTATTGTTCACTTTCCACAGGAATGTTGGTGCTGCTCAAGATTGAATTACAACCCGCAAAATCAAGAATTCACACTACAGAATCTCCACATTACTGCACAAGATTTCAAATTTTCTCTGATACCATAATTAAATAAGCAAAAGAAAAAGCAAAATTGGATAGAAAAGAACTAATGAGCAACACAAAAAATATATTCATATACACTTTTCTTGTATATAGACTGGACGAGAAACATATATTTATAGATCTCTTTAGAAATTTCTGGAGGATTGAAGACAGTAAACTGGAGGTCGGTGCAAGAATTCTCTAGAAGGAAGAAGTTTTTGGAGAAGATAGGAGGATAGAGCACTCGAACTGACTATAATTAATGATACCTAATCTTTTACTATTCCCAAATAAACATTAATTCCAAGAGAACGATTTATCAGTCTGTGGTAATGTAGAGGTAGCTACTCGAATAAAAACATTTGAATTGCTTTTTGATGAAATAGAGTTACACATGTTTAGCAAATCTCCAGACCAGATTTGGCAGAGATCTATAGACAGATTGAAAGTAAACGCAGTGCACGAGCAGTTGCAGAGGAACGATTTCTCACAATCTTTCTTTGTGGTTGCAGGGTATGAGGAAGCGGAATGACCAGGTAGTTGCAGAATTCAAGATTTTTGAAGTTGCAGGTTCCGTATAAGAATACATAAACACCCAAAACAGTGATATAAATTAGAGAATCTAAAAATGAGATGAATTGTGAAGAACCAAGTTAACCATCCTGGATGATCGTCTTCCATGCTTTTTCTTGATTTCTTATTTTTTGCGCTTGTGGAGAAGGATGGCTTGGATGAATGAGAAGAATAAGATGAAGAGCAACTCACACACCATCCCATCTCTTTTCTTGACCTTGCAATTCTTTTCAGCTCTTCCGACTGCTCATATCATAAAAAGGGTTGCTACCCATATAAAAATGAATATATTTATATATGCTAAAGAAGAATGGCACCTGATGGAATGCTGAGAAAAGAGATTGCTCATTAGTGAAGTAATGCTGATTATTGTTTAGAGGCGCTGATATTTTCTTGGTCCACAATCAATCAATAACAAATTAAAAATGTGTTTCAATAGAAGAAGACCATCAAAGCTTTAAACCATTATAAACTGCAGACCGCAATAATTATAGCTGATGAGAATGCTCTAATTAGAATTTGATAGTCACAATATTTTAGAGAAAACTACATTGAGATTTGACAAGATCAATGTTTCAAAACCACATTACGTGGTCCAACATCAAGATGGATGGTAAAACTAGATATAAGACCCTCGTATGATAACTCCAATTACATTATGTGTGTTCTATGAGAATCTTAGTCAGTTCTTGCAGGTGAAAAGAAGATTTCATACTGAAGCCTACGAGTAGGTTTAACTTGATAAAGCTATCTCTTTTTTTGATGTCCACTGCTTCCATCAATAGAATGTTTTTTCTGCAGAGGTTTGGAGTTTTTGTATGTGCATGAAACTTTAGAATTTACCAACCATTTGAGGTATTCTCAAGAGTTTGCGTTTCCAATTGAAGTTTTTATTTTGGATCAAAGGAAAGTATACATATCTGTGTTGAATTTCTTGATGTACCTGACTCAGTACAAAAATTCAAACATCCCTAAGACAAGCTCGAACAAATCCCTAGTTTAATGCAATTAACTCTCTATTAAAGCATCTTGAAACTTCAATGTGTTAGAGAAAGCAAGAGTGGATGCAACCATACTAGCCATTTATGACCACTCATGTAGCATTTAACAATTAGGGCTACGTGCAAGCAAAAAAGTATATGCCATTTTCCTTAAGCAGATTCAACAATATACTTGCTCGCCTTGTGTAGATTCAACAATATACTTGCTCGCCTTGTGTGGCTAGACGTCGCTCAAACTCTCCAGTTACTTTTGCTTGAAAGGGGACATTAGAATTGAAAAACATGTCAATATCACATATATGCGGAAATGAATGGCTAGGCCCACTAGTAGCTTGTTATGATGAAGGAACCAGTTTGTGTTGAAGAGTATTAATTTCACCCAACTAAATCAAATTGACCATTTAATGTAGAACCTTCCCACCGACCATCTAGACGTTTCTCCATTGACCTGAAGGATTTTTCACATGTTTTGAATATATTCTGGATAGTTCTAAACTCCTCTTTAAAAGAGGCATTATGCAATGGGTCTGAGCATCGTTGGCAAGATGGATGTATGAAGGGAGGCATGAGCATCAACAGCTCTATATTATTCAAGATATTAATCAAACTTTGTTCTATTTTAATGTTTTCTCCTGTGTTGTATAATTTCTGTGTATTTGTCCATGTCCATCCACCCCTACAAGTGGTATCAGAGCTGTATGGAAGAAGATCCTGAAGACCCTAGAGAGTAGCAGAATCTCGAGAGTGCTTAACCACTGTCAAGAGGTGCAATCATCAGCAGAAGAAGCTGCCAAAAAGATTGTTACTACAATTAAAGAGATCGCTGTGTGGTGAGAAGTCAAATTGTAGCGGATAAGTAGATTGCTGGCGAAAGTTGTGCAGCCATTTGAGCTCAGTCAAGGGAGATCGTGGATGAATAAAGGAGGTTGCAGAGGTTGAAGCTGCTGCAAAGTGGAGAGGTTGAAGCCGCTGCCAAGAAGGTATTTGCTCAGGGAGATTGCTTAGCCCAGATCGCACACGCTGAAGAAAGTTGCAGAGGAAGGCCAAAGCCACTAAGAGAAAGACAAGATAACCGTAGATGCAGCCAAGAAAAATGAAAGAGAAGATCAGATTGTTGGTAATGTGAATTCAGTTGCAGTGCCTATTCAAAAATAAGTGTGGAGGATGAAGCCATTGTTTGAAGAAAAAGCGTTGCCAAGAGAAGAGCAGATTATGCCTCTTTAGAGAAGTGAAAGGCTTTGCTGTGTTTTGAAATCACCCAGAAAATGAGAGATTACTTGGTGGATCGCTGAGCTGAAGAGCCAAGAGAAGCATTGCAAAGTCAAAAGAGGCATAGGAGTTCTATCAAAGTCAAAGAAGCTGCCAGGCTGTCCGAAGGAGGAGCAGACCCAGTCAAGCAAGAAGGAGCAAGTTTTGTTTATAGCCGCCACAGTTTAAGAAGGAGTCCGTAGGCATAAAGATCATAAATATTGAAAAGGTAATTATGGCTAGTTGATAAAAGTTATTGTATCTTTAGACAGTAAAATGTGAAGTTAAAATGATGAAGAATGTTATGTAGAAAGAGTCCCAAAATTTAAAAATTGTTGTTATCAAAAGTCAGATAATGTCATGTTCGAGAAGTATTATGTATCTCTAAGAAATTGTAAGAGGTTGTTGGGAGTTCTGATTTGTAAAGTTTGAAGAAAGGTTGCATTGCGATAAGGCAATTTGAAGGTGGAGGAGTCAAGTATTGAAAGATTGTGGAATCAAGAAGGTTAATCAAGTATATAAGGTAAGTTGAAATTGTTTGTTCTAATGGGAAAAGCTGACAGAGTAAAGAAAAAGAAAACAAATAATTTAGAAGAATTAATAAAGGTGAAGAAAGAAAATACAAGTTTAAAATGTGAAAAGGATTTTTTAGAAAAAGAATTGGCAAAATTAAGAAAAGAAATGGGAGCAGAAAAATGTAAACTTTTAAATTAAATTAGTGATTATACAGAGGCAATTGAAGAGCTAGAGGATAGGTTAAAGTTTGTGGAAGAAGTACATAATTGGCAAATGAAGGAATCATGCAAACTTGAAGAAAAGAATAAAGAGCTTGAAGAAAAGTTAAAATTGTTTGATAAGATTAATAAAAGAAATAAAGAACTAGAACAAAGAGGGAAGTTGATTGATGAGAAGTTAAAGATGTTTGATGAAGTTAAGCAAAAGAATAATGATTTGGAAGAGAAAATAAAGAAATTAGAAGAAGAAAATAGTTTATACACAAATGAAATATCAAGATTAAATGAAGAGAATGAATGTTTGAAGGCAAAGAAATCGACTTGTGATGTTTTATGTGGTACAAAAGATTTGGTTGGTTCAATTGATGAATCAAGTGGTTTATGTAATGTTGCTCAAGTTGTTCATGATGAAGAATGTAAAGATGAAGTTGATAATGTGACTAATTCTACAAATCATATTAATAAGAATAATGTTGGTTTGCAAATCATGAAGAGAATGGGATATAAAGGCTGAGGATTAGGTAAGCATGAGCATGGAATGAAAGAGCTGATTGAACCAGTTATGAGGTCAAAATATGAAGGCCTTGGATATGTGAGAGGTGAAGGAAATGTTTCAGGTTCAACAAAATTTGTTCGAGAAGTGCCTTGTATTCAATGTTCACATTGTAACAGAAAAGGGCATATAAAAGATATATGTTGGGATCTACATCCATGCAGAATTTGTGGTTTAAGAAATCATTCAGAGAAAATGTGTTGGCAAAGAGAAAACAAAAATACAGGAAGCATACAAATGGATTGTGGATGGACTTTTGGATCAAATTGGCAAAAGATTACGGGCATGATAAAAAAATTGTTCAGGTATAAAAGTTTGCATGTAAAAGTTGATAGCAATCATGGCAAGTTTGAAGACACAACAAATAATTTTGGCAAGACATCTTCAGATGGCAAGTTTGCAAGAAGTTAAAGATTGAAGTTTTGAAAAACAAAGGTTTGAGAGACTGTCGCAGCAATTGGAAAAAAACAAAGGCATCGTCAGGCATGAAGATCATCAAAATGGAAAAGAAAGGATTCGAGAAGTCTAAAGACTTGGTTGCAACCACAAGACAAAGAAGAGAAAGAATGACCACGGTCAATGGCAAATGAACAACAAAGGAATTGGAGAATGTTGTAGCATTCAAGAATGACATTAGAATTTTAGGAAGTCTGTAGACTTCGATAGAGACAAAGGAAAAGAATTTGCAAAGAATAATGTTTTATTGATAGAATTAGTGATTATAAATGGGCACCTAACAAGGCTTTAAGCCGGGACCCATCTCTACTAGATTTTGGCATGTGCAATTAGTTTGTGGTCGAAATTAAGGGGGAGTGTTGAAGAGTATTAATTTCGCCCAACTAAATCAAATTGACCATTTAATGTAGAACCTTCCCACCGACCATCTAGACGTTTCTCCATTGACCCGAAGGATTTTTCACATGTTTTGAATATATTTTGGATAGTTCTAAACTCCTCTTTAAAAGAGGCATTATGCAATGGGTCTAAGCATTGGTGGCAAGATGGATGTATGAAGGGAGGCATGAGCATCGGCAGCTCTGTATTATTCAAGATATTAATCAAACTTTATTTTGTTTTAATGTTTTCTCCTGTGTTGTATAATTTATGTGTGTTTGTCCATGTCCATCCACCCCTACAGTTTGATGATAAGCATAGAGGCTTACAGTAGGGATTTCTTTTGGCTTTTTGTAAGAGAGAATTGCTTGAACAAGTTTATTAAGTGCTGTTTGTGATGAAGAATCTTGCTTGATAGAATTTCCAAAACAAATCATCACTACAAATACAATCATACTCTGGCATCCTTCCCAATGCCCTGAAAGATAAATTAAAACGAATGTGTGAACATCGAACAATTGAAAAATGTCCATAATGGAACGAGAGTGAAAGGTATTTAGACTAATATTCCAAAAAAATCAAAACAACAAAACACATTTCTTTACTCCTCTGCTTTAGGTGGTGCGTTATACAAAAGCTGGTGGAGGACACATTTTACGCTTGTTTGGTGGGAAAGGGAAAAAGACCTTAGCCCACCGACTTACTTTTGACCCCACCATTCTAGAAGAAAAGAAAAAACTACATCTTTACCCAGACTTCCACTAACCTCGCCTAAATGAAAGCCTCATCAGAATCTTCTCACGCCAATTCAAACATGCTTGGCAGTTGGCAAAACCCTGTACATATCTTTAGCCTCTAAATTTAGCTAACTATAACTAAACCTCTCAAACTTCAAAGCTTAAATGAGCTTTCTAAACAGATTGCCTGTAAGGTGTCTGTAGACCCAAAAACAGATTGCCTGGTATTCGTGGACTATAAAATGATAATAATTATTATTATTAAACCTAGAGGATGGCAAAAAAAGTTTTATTGACTAATTTTTTCGATGATATCTTGAGAGAATCAAGATAGATAAAAAAAATGTTTAAATTCGCAAATTATTAAATGTTTTCCTGTCACTTGCCAGTTGCATATTTTTTGTGGCAGGGACATTTTCTCTGTCTTTTTCTTTTAGGAAAACCCTTAGCATTTGATGCCAGATCCATACAAAATTTGCCATTAGACAACGGGGAATTGATCGGGAGAGGCTTTGAAAGGCACATCCTGGGGGGAACGAAGAAGTCTCGCCAAATCGAATTAGATATACGTTTTCTAGAGATATTTTTTCCGAATTCAATTCGTTGCAGTTTTATAGGGTTCTAAGGAGGATTTGTGGAGGATTGGGTGAAGTAAGGGCATCGTGATTTCACAGAGGTAAGCTCCTTATTACATACCTTTGGTACTTTCTCCCCATTTGGTAGAGCATTTGAGTCAACTGGTGGCTGAATGTTCTTCAATCCCGACTAGGAATGGATCAAAACTTTTCACAGATTTAATGGGGGGTTTCCCTGTGTTGGTAGGTTTGATAAGCAGACATGTTGTTCCATCCGGAGGGGGTACAGAAGAAGCCGGATTATCGACCACCTATTATAAATAACCAAATTAATCACATCCATCCCAGCCATAAACTGGCGAAAGAGGTGCCTTTCCCATCATTTCATTTTGATAAATAGTAGACAAATTGATAATCTATTGATGTTCTATGTGACACTGTGGATTAATGTACCAAAAAAAATAAAAAGACGGGATTTGTGATTTCACCTTTGGAATAGAACCCAGATGGACCTTAATAATAACATTACAAATTATGAACACATTTCGCAGGGCAATGCGAAACTTCTCCTCAGATGGCTCGTTAGGCAAATCCTTCGATCCAACCACTCCAACCATCTTTCGCAGCCATCCTGCCGCCTAATATCTATCTTCTGGAAGCTGCACATAAAATCACATATACACACAAAAAGAAAGAAAAATTTATTTCCAACACAACCCAAATCAACCATCAATAATCAGATACACAAAGAAAAACAATTCACCAGCAGACAAAGTACATTGACTAAATGTTAAAAGACCAAAGCAAAAGATAAAATATTTTCCAAAACCTAAACTTCAACGCAAAACTAATCCGATCAGAACATAAGGCTAAGTAATTGCTCAAGCACGATTTTAAATTTATACTTAAACTTCACAAATAAATACTTCTCAGCTCTACAACAAATTCAAATTTAAGGCAGACAATGAATGAATTCATGAATGCAGCGTAATGATGAACCTGCTTCCTCGACTCTTCTGGAGGCCAAATCCCCATCGTTGAGCCTCGTACCTACATCGTTGGTTGTGCCATCTACAGAAACAGAGGTGGTAGCAGGTAAAAATGACGAGGAGTTGCAATTATAATCTAGACACAAGAAAACTCTCTAGCGCCAACCCAGAATCAGTCATCCGCCTCTGTTTGAAGTAGGAGAAGAAATGCACACTATGCTCTGAAGTTGAAATCTTATGATAGATTTGATTATTATTGCTAAATATCACCAATAAGACATTTATGACACACATTCATGGTCATATTTCATACGATTTGGTAGAAGATTTCATATTAAATGCCAATTCTTTTACTCATTGAAAACATAAACAACTATGCATCTTTCGGTGAAGAAGTCGGTGATCAACACTAAATTGAATGCGATATCCAATGGTTGAAAGACTTTCAATCGTTGGCATGGGCATTGATGGTAATTTTTAGCTTAATCTTGTTCAAATAGGGACACTCTTCCGTGTAAAATATGTTTTACATTCATATTATAAAGGTCAAAAATTAAAAAAAACAAAGAAAGAAAGCAAATAATTAAATATTGTTTTTAGTTTTCTACTAATTTAAAGTGCATAAATTATATTATTATTATTGTATAATATAAGTTGTTATAATTTATTTTTTCTATTATTTTTCAAAAAATATATTGTTTTTATGGTTTTTTTTATATTATGAAATATAATTTTTAAGAATATTTTTACTTTAATATTATGGAATAAAATTATATTTTAAATATTTACATATTTTTAGTATAATATTTAGATATTATATATTTAATATTTATATACGCTATAAGTTATTAAATATAAATATCATATAACTTTTTACATATATTATTGATTCCTCCTAGCGAACTATAGGCACCACGAGATCTTAACTAGTTATTAATTTTTTAAATTTCAACCAATCAAAATAGATTATTTTCTTTCATACATTAAATTTGAAGTTTTTTTTAAAGTTAAATGCATATTACTTAACTTTTCTAATTTAAAAAATTATTTTTCTTGAATATTATTGGCTAAAATTATTTAGACGATAAGGGCAGATTTTATGGAATTGAACACAATATTTTGATTTTGCAACATAACGAATTTAGTTAATTTATCAAAAAAAAATCTACTATTGCATCTTATTACTCGGATCCACTTTCTGCATGAGTTTTTTTGGGCAAATTTTTGGGTCATTAAAATAATATTTAGTATAATATATATCATTCCAATAAAATAGCATAGCGAATTTTTCCTTCATTATTGAAATTATTGAAGTTTAATAAATTTTGGGCTCATCATATATTTTAAACTTTTGCAAACATATAACTGAAAGAAAACTATTTTATACATCTATGAAATCAATTACCTTAAAGATTTTGGTAAATTTAAGATTACAACTCTTTAAATGTATTACAATTCTTTACTGTATGTGAATACTCTTGGTGATAATTGCGTAATTCTGGGCACTTCTTTTGTAAATAAATTTTGCAAACTAGTTGAAAATATTTTGAACATTTGATATTGTATCAAGTACTTTACTAAACACTTAATTAAAACATTTCTGATGATGATTGCGTCATTCTCGCCACTTTTTTTGTGGCTTCGTATTTTGCATGCCTATTTTAGTAACTGTGCCCCTCATTCTCGCCATTTTTTTAAGTTATTTAGATTGTTAAAATTGTTTAGATTATTTTTTTGTCATTCAGATTTCATGAAGTGAGCTCTGCAAGAAATACGAGTGAGTTGATTCTACCATGTTTTTGGACTACTCTCTTTGAACTTCGCTATTGCATTTAATTTCTCTACTATTGCAGTTTTTGAGTGTCATCTACTAACTCAGTCAAGAATAATACTAGTCAAGCCCAGAAGAGCATGCTTTGCTTTGTCTTTCAGTAAATGATAGTCTGGCTTTGGTACTTTGTATTTCTTTTGCAGAATACCTAATCGGTTTTGAAGAAGTTAAAAAATTTTGATAGGAGAAATTCAGTCAAAAGTGTACACAAATCGTGAGTATTGTGCTAAACTCTGTCTTTGTGCTTGTTTTTTCAATTTACCTTGCATGATTATGGAAGTATGTTATTTCTCGCGGCGTCACTGTAAGTTTGTGAAAAACAGGCCGATAAAGGTGAATTTCAGTTCTTTATTGTGTGAGTGAGTATTTATTTTTCTGTGTTGTTTTTTCATATTCTTCGTGCCTGCAACGGTTTAAAGCTATGTATACTATTTTATATGCCTGTTGTCTGCAATTCTTGAATGTTGTTCCAGTTCTCTTGCCATGTTGTCTGTACTCCGTAAATTTAATCATTTCATTTTCATTTTACTTTCTTTTACATATAATCCATTCATATTTTTGCCTATACTCCAACATATCAAGAAAATAAAACCAATCCTCCAATAATAAATTTCCTGAAGATATTTTTCCAAATCCCTTCGTTTACCTTAATGTCAAACTGTCTGCCTTAATTAAGTAAATCAAATCTTCCATAATTTTGGTTTAACAGTCTCTATCTCGAAAATTCCTTATGCATTTTTCAAAAGATACTCTCTCTTCTCTCGCTGTTCTGCAGATCCCCGCATTTCTTGCCAATCTGTAATTAATTATTGTAGAACACGGAAAAATACCGTACTAATTTCATCTTCAACGCCTTACTCATATCAATTAGCAAAGGAAATTAAATTTATATATTATTGTCCATTGGTTAATGGGACTGCAAGAGTACATTTTATCTAAAAAGTTACTAATAAAAGAATAATTTACGCCGAAGGCGTATCCAATTTGAGAGAGACCAACCTAAATTTGTAAATACATGGTTGATCTCGCTCCACAGCAGCTGGCCAACGATTGAAATGGCCTGAACCGTCGATCTGAAAAGACAATGCATTTCAAGTAGATGACTTCAAGCACATCGTACTGTTTAGGATATTTTGGGCCTCATAAATACGGTAATTAGTTCCCAGCTGCTGCGCAGAACTGGTGATGAGTTCCCCCAAATTCTTCCCTTCCACTGCCGCCGCATAGCACGACAAAAGCCACTTCACACCTAACTAAAGTTGAATGAGTAAACTTCGAGAACTATTGGAGATATTTATAGAAAGCGCTGAGTTGGAAGCCTCTTAGTATAATCCCTATAACTTGGGCAGGTCGCCACCAAATCTGAAAGCATAAAATTTCTGTTAATATTAGAAAAGGAGATTTCTGTTAAATTTACGGAATAGGAACTGAATTAAAGGCTTATTAATACTCTTGCAGAAGTAACTCTAAGGTGGTTAAGAATAAATAAGTTAATAATTTATTATTCAAAAAAAAAGTTTGGTTGTAAGCAATAACAATTTCAAGTTGTTACTTAATAGTGTTTCTTTTTGCTATATTTTATTAGATTAGAAAAACAGCCGGTCAAGCATTATCATTTATGTAAAAATTGTATAGGATATTTTTCACAGCGCCTCTCTTAAATGCATTTATGCTTAGGATACAAGTAGTTAACTAGGATATTTTTACCGCATTAATGCACTATTTCTGTTGGCAAATTTTCACCGCCTTCTTTGTCCTACAAATAGAACTGAATTTGTAAGAATAAAAAAACCACAAATCTGCTACATCTAGCAACAACGACCGTTGCACAGAGCTTATTACAAAGATTGTAGAAGAACAGTTTGGAAACTATCAGACAGTGAAGAAGAAATCAGGTATCTACTGTACAGTAATTCCATTGTTGTTTTACAATTACTTGTTTCCAATATCGTTTTTACCAGTTTAAATCTTTCATATTGTTTTTGCTATATCTTACCATATTTAACTGTAATTGTTTCCAATATCTTTTTTACCATTTTAAATCTTTCATATTTTTTTGCTCTATCTTACCATATTTAACTGTAATTCTTCCATGAAGTCGACACCCTAAGAATATTTAACTGTAATTCTTTCCAATATCTTTTTTACCAGTTTAAATCTTTCATATTTTTTTGCTATATCTTACCATATTTAACTGTAATTCTTCCATGAAGTCGACACCCTAAGAATTTATAGAAACGTACATCTAGTATGCCTGGACCGATGATAGGTAACCGTGCTCTTCGTATAGACATGGAGGAAATAAACCTAAAAAAAAAGATAAAAAATAATCCATAAAATCTGTGCGTAGATTATACCATGAAACATCTTAGATTGGTCTTAAAGAACTGTGTAAAAAAATATGTTTTTAATAGTTACCATTGTGTGTGTATCTATTTATTTTGCAACAGAAGAAAGGGAATTTCAAATCAAGATATGAATGTGCATCTTGAATTTAATTCACTGTATCTGAAATGCAATGATATATTTATGTTAATGTGTGATTAATGTAAAAAAAAAATGTACATGGATGTGCTCAATATATACCCTATTTACAACCCTTGCACAGGTAGCGCCATTCTTCTTGAGGTGCGCAGCAACTAAAATCCCCGGCTAAACTCCTCTGCATTTTAGATATCGAAAATTGTTGCCTCTGGGTTCTGCAATTCAGACCTGTAGGGGGCTTCCATTGAGCTGTTACAAAAGTTGCTGCTGATGCATGCATCAGATGTTTAGAGGTCAATGATCATTAAACAAGTATTAGTAGCAGGATGCTTTTTTACTTGCAATCACCTGCCTCATTGTTTATAGGAATGAGAACAAGAAATAAAATGCAATATAAGGATGAAGTCTTTGGAAGGAAAACCTTAAAAAATCCACATGTTGGATCTATAAACCATACGAGGACTGCATCCAAATGGTACGAAATGATGCAAGCAATTATCATATTGGATCTGGAAAGCCTGCTAAGATCTGATTCTGTACGCATCCCTGATTTGCGTGGAGTGTTATTGAGCCCTGTAAGAAGTTAATGCTTGAGATGATATAGTGGATTTATATGGGAAATCAGGTCAGCCAAAAAAGGATTACCCTTCCAGTAGGTTGTGGGTTCCTTGTTTCACCATTTAATCTTCTTCGTACCCTTTAGGATTTCTCTAAGCAGCCCCTTCCAATTCTTCGACCATTTCTTCAGCACCTGATTATTTCCATCGAAGGATGAAACTGGAGGAATTGTCAGAGCTCCTAATTCAAAATTACCTGTTCCATCACCAAGAGGCCTCTGTAACAAGACCAACATAGCCTTTTCGAATTCCTCCCTTTGTGCCCGCTCTTCAGCCCTCCATTTCTCCTCTTTCTCCTGTCGTGCCAGCTCCCTCATTTGTTCCCTCCTCTTCTCCTCTTTCTCCTGCCGTGCTAGAATCCTTTATGATAACATGTATGAAACAGAGGACGTGCGCAGCTTAAAAAAAGCAAAGCCCAAATGTTAGAAATTTATCTTTAGGATTGTTGAAGCGACACATATGGTTTGGGAAAAGATAAAAGAAATTTGTTAGTGCCACGTAGAGTGGAGGGACGTTCTTTAACGCTAGGTGTTAATTAAATTAAATCATTTTTAATCGCCATAAAATGTTTGTCAATCTAATTTCTTTCACTGCTGTTTTTACCCCACTTTCTTAGGTTTGACAAATTTCTTTTAACAAATAATACGGAAAATTAGGTGGATGGACGTTTGAATAATGTTAAATAAATACATATAACGTAGCAACTAGCATTAATTCGATGGTTATTGGTGATAAGTGATGAAGAAATGGGTCACCTTGTCATAAATATTTTTTAGATTTTCAATAAATATCTGAGTGAAAAAGAAGATCCTACCAATTCAGTAGACCTAAAAGAGAAAGGACCCACTGTGACCTAGATAAAGAGGAGGCCTTCAATTGCGGTCAAGTAGGTTGGGATTTAAGGTTTTAATGAATTTAGATGTCGGCCTGTAGAGTTAATATATGTTTGGGAGCTCGTTTGAGTTTCGCGCTTGTTATACGGTAGTTTCATGCAATTGTTTATTTCCATTTATTGTTTAAATTTTAATTTTTTTTACATAAATATTGAGTTAAGTATAAAGGATAATTTGGAATCTTATTTAATAATGATTGAGTTGATATAATTTAGGAATTGAAAATAAATTATACAAATATTTGTGAGAGTTAAAATTATACAAAGTGTAATAATTATATTATATGAGTATACACATTTGTTTCTCTTTTTTTCATGTTTCCTTTCAAAATTTTGTTTATTAACACAAATAAATACACATACATATCATTCATTAAAAAATTGCTTATGCTATGATCCCATGTCTATTTGCATTTATTGCTTAATTGTTGGAATCTTCTCTTATAATGTGGAGTTGCTCTCTTTTAGGGATTAAAAATAACTCATGAATATATAAGAGGAATTAAAACTATGCACTAGAAAAATATAGAATCATTTAAATTTGCTTCGGTTAAGATAAGTTTTACATTTATTTTCACCATTTGGTAAGTTTTACACTTAAAGACATTGCCATGATAAGATAATTAGATCACCAATTCGCTATTTTTTACACTTTTGAAAAATAATTGCATAGAATCTTATAAAGGTTCTTTGTAGTTTCAAGTTATATGGGTGTTCCCACAATAGTGGTTTACAATTTTTGGTTAAATTGGACACTGAAATATTTTTTTTAATTAAATCTTCACTTTTGGGAACCTATAGTGGCTAAACCGTGAATTTGAAGATGATGCAAACTAGAGTTTCATGAAATTTTGTCTATAGATTATATAGTGCACTCATATTTTTCAATTTTTCTTTTTGATAATCTGCTATTTTTCCACATGTGCAAAATAGAGAGCTTGATTTTTTGGTGAAAATCCTACATTCACAAGAAATAAAAAATAAATATAATAATTAAATTAAATCTATTTAAAATTATACTTTTTGGGAAGCTTATAATAAGTAATACATACTTACAAAAATAAGTTTTAAATTAATTCATTTGATCCCCAAAAGTAAATCAAAAGTGATTTTTTATTAGCATTTTGATATGTGTAAATAGACTCTGTTATAGGTATGTTTTAAAACTAGCGGGGTTCTATCCAAGGGGGGTTTGATTTAAGGTAGTTTGATCAAACCATCTTTCTAAAAATATGTGAGTTCAGCAAAAATTAGATCCTCCTAGAAATTGTAAACCAGCTTTGTGGGATCACCCATATATGATTATATAATAAAAAACAAATTTATTATTTATAGGTTTTTACCTCAAATTTATTTTATATAAGTGTTTATTTAAATTTATATAAGTTGTTAGTCTTTATGATTTAAGATTAAAATCAATGAAAATTATTGTTTGGAATTGTATAGTTAGTTACATTTATATAAACGTATGGAATGTTAATTATTTACATTTATGTAGTTAATTATATAAAAGCATAAAATGTTAATTGTTTAGATACCTTATTAAGGAATGTTTTAAAGTTGAAGTCTCCCATTTTTTAATGATATATTTATTTTTATTTTAAATAAGAATTTGATTTTTTGGGATTAGAATATTACATAGGTGGGATTGTTTTAAATGTTTTAAGATCACTTTTAAATAATCCATAAACTAATGAAAATAGGGTGCATGTGTAGGGTGAGAAAGAGGAGATAATGATTACATTCTAGTAAATCATTAATACTAAAAGTGAATCACATAATACAATCAAATAAATATTGAAATCTAAAGCGATTTTCAAAATTTTAATTTAACATAAAATTTTATTTAATTATTTAATTATTATATATGATTATATAATTAAAAAAAATATTATTTATAAGTTTTTAGCTCAAATTTATTATTATGATGGTCGAAAAGCACTTGTAGCTGTAGATCCCCTCCACCCTAATTCTCCTATGCTATGCACTAAATTGACAGTGGGGAGAAAAGGTCCTTTTGATGCACCAACCATAGCTATTCGTGTTGCTAAGCCACTGATAGATGCAGTACAAACAACATAAGCATTAGCACAAGGCACAACTGATAGAGAAGTTTTTGGGATTAATTTCATTACCTCATATTGAGCTACTCCATTGAGGTCAATACTTTCGCTCAAGTCAAAATAAGGCTTTTATGTATCACTGATTCCATTATTCTTTGCAACAAGAATCTCTGTAGTCGTAGCTTGTTTAGAAGAAGCCAGTTCACTTGAGCATGTGCTCTTTGTCACTAGTGTAACCACATGGCCTTCTTGATGTGTTTCACATTTTGAAGACACATTTGATGTGTTCAATGGATCTGTCTATAAATAGGGGAATTAACACTAGAAAGCTTACAATCCTCTATGCCAACCTCCATTTTATCATAACAAATATCAACAACAGTCTCACTGTTTCTCTAGTATTATTTTTCTTGTGAACAATTCCAGATTCATTGCTTTCTTGATGCACATTTTGATTTTCCTCTTATGACACATTGTTCAATTTCAACCAATTTTCCTACACAACCATTGCATTTGTACTTTATGAAGTTATACATCTTTTACAAAATTAAACATCCACCTATAAACTAACTCATGGGAAAATCTTAATTATAACAATGTAATTTTTTTTCAATCAATAACACATTTTCAAATTTGAACAAAATGCATACACAACTTTAAATTTCTCATACAACTATTCGGTGTACCCATTGCACACAAAAGTGCAATTGCTAGTTTAATTTATAAATTATAATGAATTTGTTTGAAATGAGAAGTTGAAAAGGGAAATTTGAAAGTCAACATTGAAACATAGTTGTGTTTAAATTTTTTAAAGAATACAGATCATTTCTTTAATGAAGAGAGTTATACATTATTGATCTTTATAATAAAATAAGGAATCAAAGAAGAAAGATGTTTGTCATGTATCTTATAATATCAGTTAAAAATAAAATATTCTTTTCATTCTGATTCATTATTGAAAAGTTTATAAATAATGCTAATCTTTCAAGAGAATTGAACACTCAAAAATAAAATATCGTTCTCATTCTAATTCTGATTTATTACTGTAAAGTTTATAAGTATGTTAATCTTTCAAGATAAACGGCTTTGACTTCATATAATACTGATGATAGCACAGTACAATATAAAAGCCAGAAGAATACAAACTAGTGTCCATTTTCTATATAGATTCATCGCATCAAGTAGTATTGTATTTTTGTTCACAATGATTTTGTTTGTCCTCTCCGAATTAACTTTATGTAGTCTCTGTAAATCTCCTGATTTTCTATTATGTAGTCTCAGTAAATCTCTTGATTTTCTATCAGGAATCTGGATGTAAATTTGACCATAAACCTCATCCCTAAAATCTATGTATATCTCATTTCAACATACAACTTTCCACTTTCTATAATGAATCATTGAAAACATCAATGTAAGAATACACATAATTAAATCCAAAAAAACTCATACTTACATACATTATTTATCAATATCAATTCTATAATGAATCATTGAAAACATCAATGTAAGAATACACATAATTAAATCCAAAAAACTCATACTTACATACATTATTTATCAATATTAAAAAATAACCCTCTTGCAGACGAGTACCGAAAAAGCCAGTGCCAATTTCATACAGCCTTTTGTTGAACACTGGGATATAAAGAGCAAGTTTGACTTTCCATAATATGTGAAACTGGCGACGGTTTTCCATATATTTCTTTCTATCCACGGTTTTGGCCTGGAATTTCAAATCATCTGTACTCGTCACTGAAAAAACAAGTTTCTGGTGCCTCTAGTGCTTCCTTCTAGAAGGGGGTTACTTTATATTAATGATAGATTATAATATTAATAACTGACTATATTATTATTAAATTATTATTATCCTATGATGATAACAAGACTCTTTAATAGGAAGTAAGTCATCATCATCTAGTATTTAAAGATATGATTTATTTTCAACATTAGGAAGATACTTCTAACTAATAAGAATATCTCCACTAATGCTCGATACTTATAAATGTCAAAAATATTATTATAAACTAAAATATTATTAACTCTATTAATATGTTAAAAGTATAATATCATTGAATAAAATTAAGTATAATTTATTGAGTATATTTTTTTCAAATAATATATAATCAATCTCACACATCAATTCTTGTGATCTTTCCCTATTCCTTTGTTTACAAGGCATAGACCTGGAACCTTGGAACTCTAGGTTCCAAATTCCAAGTTTCATTCACACCTCAATCCATTAGATTTTTATTTTTTTAGTAATAATAATTTGAATGCTTGCAAAAAAATATTCTTTGATATTTCCTTTGAATTCATCATTCCTATTTTTCTATAGAAGCTCATAAGTCTATGGTAGCTACTTTATATGATTGGATTAATCAGTAGCCAGGCTCACTAATAAACTATTTATTTATTGATTTCATCTTATAAAAAAATGTGATTTTTTTATTTAATCATTGATAATATGTTTAATCTTCCTATTTTGCAGAACCTATGCATTGAAAAACAACAACATCTACAAATATACTTGAAGATCATATAGAATTTGACAAGTAACATATTACATCTATTTGGTTTTTATATTTCTAGTATTTTTTTATTGTGCATAAAATGTCAGAAAAGAATGAACCAAAAAAATCATTGCATACTGTCATAGATGTAGAAAGTTATGAATCAATGAGTACGAATGAAGAACAAACAATAGATGAAGTATTGAAAGAAAATAATCTTTATAGAATAAGTCCATTTGTATACAACATAGGGGATTGTCTTTTTGACTCTTTGCAATATTTGTTACATATCAACTTCACTTCAATTGAATTGTGAAATAGTATGATTGATTACTTTCTTAATTGCTTGGCAAAAAATGACGATGACGCTTTGTTTTCATATAGACATGAGCTACATCTTGAAACATTGAATAAATTGCATCAAATTACTGATGCTAATACATACTTACAACGTATGTGCCTATTTGCAGTTAAGAAACCAAATTCTAAAGAATATGGCCTTTGGGGTGACCAATTTTGTATTAAATGGCTAGCAAAGTGGTTAGGTATCCAAATATGTATTTGGTCGTCAACTAGAAAAGTAAAGTACTTGAATTTTAATGAAAATTCAGAAAGTACTACATATTCTATTTTGTTCCATGATGAAGACCATTTGAATGGACATTTTGAACCACTTGTTTCCAATAAAAGAAATCCATTGGAACAATGTATTAACCAATGTAAACACTCAAAAAGAATTACGAACATGAGAAAAAAAATTGTGAAGGATAAGTCAATAGATTTAATGTCCAAGTTCAGTACATATGCATCATCAACACCAAATTTTGTATTGGATAATATCATAGATGTAGAGAACTATCAGTTAAAAGACAAACAATGAGATATCTCAATTGACAAAGTATTAGAAGACAATAACCTATTTAGAATAAGGCCCTTTGTATACAATGTAGGTGATTGTCTTTTTGACTCATTACAACTACTATCACATATGCAATACACATATGTTCAACTAAGAAATGGAATAGTTGAACATTTTCAAAATTGTTTGGCAATTGATGATCCTAACACTTTGTTTTCACTTCAAAATGAGCTAGACTCACACACACTATCCAAAATGCATGGAATTCATGGTGTTAGTACATATCTGCGACGCATGCGACTATCTGTAGTTCTAAAGCCAAATTGTAATGAGTATGGTCTTTAGGGAGACTTGTTTTGTATTAAGTGGCTATCCAAGTGGTTAGACATTGAGATATGTATTTGGTCTTTAATAGGAAAAGCAAACTACTTGCATTTCAATGAAAATTCATAAAGTACAACATATTCTATTTTGTTCCATGATCTGGATCATAAAAATGGACATTTGAAACCGCTTGTGAGGAAAAAAATTAAGACACCTGAACAACAGGCTCACCAATCTAAATAATTTGGAAGAAATATATATTCCCTAAAAAAAATTCCACAAAAAAAAGCAATAGATACATTGTCTAGATTATGCATAAACACATTATCAATATCAGATTGTGGTGACAGTCTCTTCAATACTATTGCAAGATTGACTGAAAATGAATATGATAGCCCATGTCTTAGATGGTACATGGCTCAATCCTTTTGCAATGCAATGCTAAATGGAGACAACATAGCAAATGAATGCCTTGAAACATGCTTAAAATCTAAGTTGTAAATTAGTTGTGGTGTGACAAATTGGGAAACATTTATTGCAAAAGTTGGAGATCCATTTGAACAAAGTGAAATTGAAGGTTCCGATTTTTGTTTTGAATGCTATCCTACATTTTGCAAATAAAAATTCAATTTTGCTCAGAAAACTGTGTCATGCCTACCAAAGTATATTGCAAATGTGTACAACCAAAAAAAGTATACAATGTCATATGTTACAAAGTCAATGACATGCATACACATTATTAGCCAGGTGAAGTGGAGATAATAATGATAAACGACATTCATACTGCACAACCAGGAAAAATAATAATAATGAAAACCAAAGAAAATCTTAGTATGCACAAATTGAAAGAATCCATTTGAAACAGTAAACAAGTAAAAACTTGCAACTCTACACATCTCACAAAGGGGTTCACCACTGTTCTCCATAAGTCACTTCATAAACTAAAACAAGAGATACACAAAAAAACTAAACAAAAGATTAGTATGCACAAATTGAAAGAATCCATCTGGAACAGTAAACAAGTAAAAACTTGCAACTCTACGCATATCAGAAAGGGGTTTAGCACAACTTTCCATAACTCACTTCATAAACTAAAATAAGAGATACACAAAAAACCTAAAATCCAAAACATAGAAAAAAAAGGGAAGAAAAGAACGCCCATTCAATATTACATGGAGAAAATAAAAGACACACCTAAACATGTGTGTGCAATTTGTGGGCAATTGCATTTCAAAAAGAGTATTATAAATCTAAGCCAACAAAAAATGGAAACATATGGGCTAGTTTTATTAAGGACACAAGGATTTTTCGGAATCAAAATATGCAACATTTGTAACCACCAATTGAGGAAAAATAAAAAAACCAATATACGCAACACCAAAACATATTAAAACAAATAACCCCATACAATACACTGCTACACTTTCAGAACTCGAAGAAAGGTTAGTGTCCCTTCGACTTGCCTTTGCACAAATTTGGCAACTAGGATACAAAAGACCTCAAATTGGACTAAGTGGAACAATTATAAATGTCCCAAAAGACATGAATATTATACAAACTGTATTGCCACGTTCCACCAATGAAACATGCATAATTGCTATTGCATTAAAGAGATGTTTGCAATATAGAAATGCATACCAAAAAGGAAGAGTTCGACCAAATGTTATTATGAATTCTTTAAACAAATTCTGTAAAACAATGTTGTACAAAATGTTAAATTGAACAAAAATTGGCATGAACATTTGTACCATTTAGAAGACCATACTACATGCACCGACTCTTCATCAAGTGATAGCGATAAAGACAGTGACACAAATAATTCAATGGAAATGGAAACGGATACCTTGATCCATGGCTTTACTGAGTCAAGAACTATACATTCAATACAAGACAAATTCATTGAAATTGCACCTGCTGAAGGAAAACAACCTCTTGGAATATTCCAAGACAAATATGCAAAAGAAATGAATTTTCCACCACTATTTTTCGGAGAACCATGTGATGAACGAATTGCAAAGAAAATTTCATACCAAAAAATTGCACAATTGGAATTACAAAATTCAAATCGAACATTTGCTTTTCATACCACCAACTTATTTTTCAAAACCATTAAAATTCTAATTGCCCAAGTTTTTTCTACACTATGGATAAGAATTTGCAAAGGGAAATTAAAAGGTAGAAACCTGCTAGCAAAAGATGTGAAGCACAAACCAAACCTTGAAAAGATATTGCAATCATATATTGGATATGTAGATTTCAAAAAAAATAAGAAATTCACTAGACTATTTGCAACATCTAAAAAGAAATCTTTTTGCAATGATACGATAATTGAGTCTACCTACTTTTTTCGTAACTTTCACTAGAGTAGAACAAAATTGGGAGCCATTAAAGGAAACATTGAAAGAATTATACATCTCACACAAAAAAAATCAATAGAAAACTAGGAAGAATTGCTTAATGAAATTGACATTACCTATTTGATTAAAAAAGATCCAACCACTTGTACTCACTATTATAAACATAGGATTAATGCAATGAAACAATTAATTCCAAAATCGAGGAAATGAACATGACCATTTCATGCTATGAGTTAAAGATGCACCTATATATGGAAAAGATACTAATACTAGTATTGAACATTTTGTAGACAGATACATAATTTGCAATACTAAAACTTTAAATGAACAAATGACTAAAATACACATACATCACCATACTAAACAATGTGGCAAGACCAAAAAAAAAATGTTGCTTTGGTTTTCCACAACCACAGTCAATGAAAACAACAAGAATTCTTGAACCATGCATCGACGAAAAAAGAAACATGTGTTTGGCTGAAAAACTTAGATCCACTTTAGAATGTTCAAGTTATGATTTTTGTACATCTTTTGAGGATTTCCTACTAAACATAAGCATGGATGAAGAAGAATACATATTAGCCATACAATCTACATTGCTTAGACCAACAATGTTTTTGAAAAGAAAGTCAACTCACATTTGCAAAAATACATTTTGTAAAAGAATTCCTCACCTATGGCAGCAAATATAGATGCACAATTCATTCTAAATGCATATGCTGCAACAATGTACTGTAGCTCATACATGACAAAATGTAATGCCTTAATAACAAATGCATTTAACAAAATATGCACAAAACACAAAGAACATAACATTGATGTGATTAAAATGATAACAAAACTTGGGAATGCTTTGCTCAATCTACAAAAAATGTCTACTCAACAAGCTATACACATTGTGCTTTCACTTCCTCTTAACTGTAGTTCAAGGAAATGCATATTTATAGACACATCAACTGCTAAAAATCGCACATTTATTTTGAAAAATTCCACACAGCTTAAAAATGAGCCAGATGATTCACAAAATGTTGCTTGTAAAAATTTAATTGACCATTATATTGCACGTCCTCAAATATTGGCAAATGTTTGTCTAACAGAATTTGTCATAGAATACAAAACAAGAAAAGGAGAATTAAAAAAAATAAAGAGACCACAAATTATTTGATATATAAGATACAATAAACATGTTGACATCAAAAACTATTATAGGGAACAACTTTTACTGTATGTCCCATTTTCCATAGATGAAAACATGTTGAAAATAGGCTTCACAACATGGCAAGAGGCTTTCATTATGAAAGAAAAAATAGTAAAACTTAATCAAGCAAAGTACACGTACCATATAAATGAGATATGGGGTGATTTGGACAATTCAATTAATGATGTCAATATTGAAAACAAGAACTATACAGAAACAAACAATGTCACAACTTGAACACTGAATATAATGAACAATACAATTTGCAATTGGATCTAGACACACTAAAACTTAAATTCTACAACAAAAAAATCAGAAGGCCATTTGAATTTGCTAAGCATCCAAACTTAGTTGACAACATAGAATACTACAATCTTCAAAGAATGCTAAACAAAGAGCAACAAGCCATAGTAAAGGACATACTAGTAAAAAAACAAAATAAATTACTTGAACCATTGCATTTGTTTCTAACAGGAGGTGTTGGAATAGGAAAGACATTCAATGTGAAAGCTATATACCAAGGCCTACTGCGTATATACAATAAGTCTATTGATAGTGACCCAAATAAGATAAAAGGCTTGTTACTTGCATACACAGGTAAAGCAACTTACAATATTGGAGGCACAACTTTGCACTCTGCACTTTTCATACCATTTAACAAATCCACTACTATTCCATTGAGCTCAGACAAATTAGATATGTTGACAAAAGAATATCAAAAATTGTATATTATCCTTATTGATGAAATCTCATTAGTTGGAGTGAGACTCTTGTGTTGCATAGATAAAATATTGTGAGACATCATGCAAACACCTACTAAATATTTTGGTGGTTTAGACATTATTTTTTGTGGTGATTTCTACCAAGCAGAACCTATACATGACTGTCCAGTGTTCCAAACTATAAATTTAGACACCCAACTAGTTCCATACAATTTCTGGTAAACATCAAATGTTATACCTTACAAACAACAATGAGACAAAAAAGATGAAATCTTCATCAAAATTCTAAATCGAATACGAACAAACTCTCAAACAGATACTGACATAGCATACCTGAATAACAAATGCTTGTGTACTACACCTACTGATCCAACATTTCCATTCCTTTTTTACAAGAGAAAAGATGTTAATGCACACAATCAGAAAATATTATTTTCTCTTCCTAGAGAACTAATAACAATTAATGCAATTGATGAATAGGATAATTTTGTTAATGTAGAAAAATTGTTCAAAAATAATACAAAGATCTACCATACCATATTATGTTAAAAAGGGCATATTAGTTGAAATGTACAGTGGAAACTATGATACACAGGATGGTCTCATAAATGGATCAGATGGAATATGCAAAACATATACTCATCATGCTGACATTGACATTATATGGATTGAGTTCAATGATTGTCATATAGGAAAAGATCAAGCCACAAAACTATCACATTTAAACCAAACGTATATTAACAATTGATGGGTACCAATACTCTGAGTTGCTAGACCAATCTTAAAACTAAATGCACAACATAAAAATATTGTTAGAAAATAATTCCTGATACAATTAGCATGTGCTCGAACAATACATAGATTGCATGGCCTTGCATTTGAACCATTAGTTGTACATCAGCATGGGTTAACTTACACAACCCTCTCCTGCACATCAACAATTGAAACATTGTTTTTGTTAAGCCTTCTAACAGCAAAAAAATTTCAAGTACGAAGAGAAATCATAGATGAAATGACACGATTAGAATCAATAGCTAAGTGGAATCTATAAAATGACACATTACAAATCTCAAACATCATATATTACCATATCTACATTAAACACTCATAATTTCCAGCCACACAAACAAGACATTGAACATGACAAAGATTTAATGTCATCGTACATTATTTGTCTGCAAGGGACATATTTGGAAACAAATTTAGAAAATGATGCGTTATCAGAATATAATTGCTTTACACCATACCATATACATGAGATAATGACTTGCACAAAAAAGCATATACAAGTAGCAAATGCAATTCCAATTACAGAAGACAATGTTGAAGCAATATTGAGTACACTAATATTTACTAAACAAAGCCTTTATATTTGTAATATCTATGCCAAACCAGCAACATCGCTTACAAATATCATAAAAATTGTTAACAAAGCAATGGCAATTGCTCCCACTGGAAGCCTTATTTACATTGCAGGTGACTTTAACATTGACATTTCCAACACCTCAAAAAAACTAAACATGTTAAAAGAGAACATGAATATACACAAGTTGTTCTTATTATAGGAAAATACAAAAATTTTGTCACAGACCATTATTGATCATTTCTGGACAAATAATTATGAAAATACAACAAACATTCAAAGATACGAGTCGTACTGGACGAATCATGACACTCTTCTATTCCATGTTGCCAACATCGTCTAGCCATGCTCTGCATTTTGGAAAAGGTAATCACATACAACAATTTTATATGAAAAAATATTTTATTGTCTACATACATTAACTCTCACTCAAAAAAGGCTACTTAAATTCATTACTTTTACTATTCTACAGATCATTATTCATATAAAGAAAAATTTAGCAAATATTATTTTGCAGCTAACTTGCAATAATGAACATTGAGAAAGACAAACTATCTACTGCAGCACCTGGAAAATCACATGGAACAAATAAAGAGTAAGTTACATGGAGAACATACATAATATTTTTTCTTTAACAAATTGTCCTCTTCACTAACATGTATGTTTTGTCAAAGCCAATTGGACATGGTCAAATTTAACAACACTCCAACAATAGTTGTGCATATAGCCAATATTACATTAGATGAAAGGTATTTATACTAGCGAAAAAATAATTACAAAACAATTTTCAACTATATAAGGAATATATGTAAATGTAATAGGAAAATCTCTACTTTAATAATAGATTACTATACAAGTAAAGAAAAATGTAATATGCAGCTTTTTCAAAAGCATGAAAATTAGTGAAGAGGACCTCGATGTAGATGATCTAGATGATTCTTTCTCTACACTTGAAAAAGAGTGCATAAAAAATTGGTAAGACATGGCATCTCGTCCAAACTAGTTAAACATTAAATAGTATTTTCCACAAATTGCATGACTAGCAATTGCATTTCTTGCTACAGGTGCTTGGAAGACATTGAACTAAATACCACTTCTCCCATAAGACTGACCATTGAAAGCAACAAAGAAAGGTACTCATTTTTAATAGTCTTCTTTTCTACCTATTTTTATGAATAAGCTATGTATATAGAAATACATTTTCCATAGATTTCTATAAACATCAACATACTTAGACAAAAAACTTTAATTTATGTTCACACAATTAAGAATAGCATACATTATCAGTAACTACATAAGAATATAGAACAAAATGGTGACAATTGTCAACTCTTTGAAAAAACTGAAATGTTAAATAGTAACATCTACAAATTTCATGACTAACAATTTCATTTCCTATTACACCCGGTTGAAAACTATTGAACTAAATAGCACATCGCCAACCCGAACGACTACTGAAAACAAGAACCAAAGGTATTAATTTTCAATACTCTTCTTTCATACCATAATTAGTAAAAAATCTGTACGTATATGGTTTTACATTTTCCAAAACTTTTTACAAACAGTAACATACATAGTGAAAAATCTTTAATTTACATCCGCACAATTAAGAATAATATACATTTTCTGTCCTTCAATGTTCACAACTATAATGCATATTTAGAATACATAATTAACTACACAATGTATTTTTGACAGTCTAATTTCAAAAAACCAAAAACCTAGTACAATATTGGAAATTTCCAAAGAGCAAACTGGTTCAGTATTCGAAGGTGATGTCCTTGTTGTGTATGGTCTTGCTTCTACAAAAAATGACACCCAAAAAAAGGCAGAAATAGTACATGTGGATCTAGTAGATGCCTATGGTCAAATGACTATTACTACAAATGTTAGCAACAATCTGATAAATACATTTTTGCCTCGTATGTTCATTGGGTCTAGTATTTGCATCACCAACTTTTTAATCAAAAATAAAACTCAATATGAAAGGGGTGATGCAGACTGTTGCCTTGCGTTAACTAGTAGAAGCATAGTAGAAAGTGTACCTACTGTTTGCAAAAAATGTAGATTAATTCCATATGTCACTATCTCCCAATTAATACAAGCAGACTGCAACTATTTTGTTGGCTCGTTTGGAGCAATAGCGACATCTTATCATTTCAACAAAATCCAGTTCAAAGTACATGTGAAAGATGGAGACCTCCAAGAAGACATGGCAACTGTAAATACCTAACCATCTTCCTTTTATTTTCATATGCAATTGAACTTATTTACTTAAATTCATTAACAATTCCCTTTTGTAGGTTGTTGTCCCAATTGCTTACACAGATTTGTGTGCATTTTTACATCAAATGTTTTCAAAAATAGACATGCCACTACTCCTTTTAAAAAATGTAGTTAGATTTGGTTCACAAGGCTCAAATCTAATGCATGCAACACAATCAACATTCTTTGAGGAGCTCAACGATGCACGTACAAGAGCATAGTTAAAAACTCTTGCAAAATCTAACATTTAGGCAAGTTCCCAAAAATTAAGAATTTTATTTTTACATTTATATAACACATTTGTGAAATATTTTCAGTTCCCTACATAATACATAGCATGCTATTTTTATTGACAGGTACTTGGGACATTGAAACCAAAGAATGTCTACTTTCCCCCCTTTGAAACTTGCTATAGCACATGTCATCACTCCATGCTACTGGACAAGTGTCTTGATAAAGCATCTACCAATTGCACATTTTGTAAAAAAAGCACTCAACTTTCCTTTTGTCACAATCTAGCTTGCACATTGTATAGGAAAGAAGGAAACATTGATTGTTGGTTAAGTGGACAGCTGCTTAAACAATTTTTTTCAAAGCTTCAAGAGATCACATATGAGCAATATAAAGAAGACATCTTTCCTACAGTGTTCTTATTACACAGATTCCAATTGCAAGGAACTTTTACAATTTCTATTAACAATTTGATTATGAGAATTCTCCAACAATGATTGTCTTACTATTTTCACAAATTGCAATTACACAAAAATCTGTCATACTCAACTACAAATTTTGTATATGTAAATAGCTAATTTTGTTGTTTTTTTTAGTTAAATATTCCAAAAACTTCATTACTTTACTATACAATAGTTTCAAATGTTTATCATGGGGTAAAAATTATTTGTACAAGAGGATTTGGGAAAGCATAGCACATGATCATTGCCACAAGACTGAAGCCTACAATAACTAGGCATATTTCAGCACAAAATATCGACAAAATCTTAATAAAGTTGAGGCATGCTTTGCGTCTACTCTAATGCACCTTTCCACACATTATTGGTAAGCTAGACATAAAAATGCTCCTTTTTTGATGAATAATTTTTATACTACTTATAGTGTTACTGAATTTTCAACCATGTTTTCAATTGGTAGAATGTTTAGTTCACTGTCATATATAGCTATTAGATCCCTGTGACCTTTCATGGAACTCTGCCCATTGTTGATTATCATATTGCAGTGACTATGCTACGCTCTTGCCATTGTTTTACATGTTCACTTGTTTATGTTCATGCGTTGACTATCATTTTGAAGTATACTGTGTTTCCTTATTCATGACTATGTTGTTGAATAATGATGTTGTGAAAGTCAGTCAATTGCAGATTGCATGTCACATGTAGCATTGTTTTAAAATGTTTTTGACTATTTTTAGCTTCACCATAGCTGCCTAGCTTCCTCTCTTCAAACGCAGCAAATAATGCATGTTCTTTTGTCTATGTTTAGTCTATTCTAGGTTCTTCTTTTTAGAATATTTTTGTAACTGCTTTCCTTGTATTGGCATCGCTTTTTTATTTAAGTATGAATAAAGAAGATAGCTTGTTGTAGCCTGAGAAATATATACAGAAATTATGTGTATTACAGTGGCTCTGTTCTGCCCTATTTTCTAATAAATAAAATCAGTTTGTGTGTCTGATAAAATATTGTTTTTTGTTATGTTTTCTTTACTTTTCTATTTGGCTTTATCAGCTGGTTTTGGAAGCAAGGGTCTTTTTAGATTCTACATTTGGTATCAGACCAGGTATTTTCTTTTGGGTTAAATATTTAGTGGTTAGAATTTTTCCAAAGGTTTATCATGTCGAATTCTAACTTCTTGCCCATTCCAGAATTTGATGGAAATGAGTATGATTATTGGTGCATAAAAATGATGACTTTTTCTTATAGGAAAGGATTTGTGGGAGATTGTTGAGTCAGGTTACCATGAGGAGCCAGCTGATTGGAATGCCCTCACAACAAATGACAGAACAGCTAAAAAGGAAGCCATGAAGAAGAATTCTCAAGCTTTTTTTCACATTCAAATGGCTCTTGAAAAGGCTTATTTCCAAGGATTGCGGGTGCAAAGACATCAGAAGATGCCTAGAAGATTTTAAGGGAAACTTACCAAGGAAGTGATCAGGTAAAAGTAGTTAAGTTGCAAACATTAAAAAGAGACTTTGAAAATTTGAAAATGCAAGAATCTGAGAAAGTAAGTGATTATTGTGTGAGAGTTGAAGATGTGGTCAATAAGATGGCTACACTTGGAGAAATTGTGAACAGTGAGGTTCTGATCAAAAATGTATTGCAGACTCTCACCCCAAAGTGGAACCATGTTGCCATTATCATAGAAGAAAGCAAAGATTTGACAACATTTCAATTTGATCACTTGGTTGGATGTCTTATGTCACATGAAGAGAGATTGAAAGATTCATTTGGAGAAAGTGATGCGAAAGCCTTTTCATCCAAATTGAAAATCACAAAGAAAGAAGATGCCAACAGCAGCACCAAAAACAATGAAGGTCAAGGTAGAGGCAAAAATCAGAATCATGCAAAAGGAAATAGAGGTAGAGGTGGCTCAAGAGGAAGAGGTGGTTCCAGAGGACGAGGTAGGGGTGGTTTTGATAAGAGAAATGTTCAATGTTACCATTGTAATAAGTATGGTTACTTTGAAAGAGAATGCAGATTAAAAGAAGGTAAAAGTGTTAATTAAGCTAAAGAAAGTGATGAAAATCCTCCAGATCATTTATTTTTATCTTACTCTAAAGTTGAAACTAGTAGTAAAGAAGTTTGGTATCTAGATTTTGGATGCTCTAACCATATGACAGGGAATGAGAACTTGTTTTCAACAAAGGATGAGAGTTTCAAGTCCAAGATTCAACTTGGTGATGATAAGTCATTGGAGGTTGCTACAAAAGGAGCTATGGAAGTCCACACAAAAGAAGGTATAAAGAGTGTCAATGATATTTATTA
Organism: Sequoia sempervirens; assembly: GCA_007258455.2. Lineage (NCBI taxonomy): Eukaryota > Viridiplantae > Streptophyta > Pinopsida > Cupressales > Cupressaceae > Sequoia > Sequoia sempervirens. The sequence goes on from VDFB02373365.1 coordinate 276,063,048, forward strand.
CACTCCACAGTTAAAACATAATTTGTTAAGTGTTGGACAACTATGTGAGAAGAACTATAAATTTATTTTTGAGAATAAGAAATGTACAATTTTTTATAAGAATCAGGGCAATAGGATTGTGACTATTGTGCCTATGACAAAGAATAGAATGTTCCCTTTGAAATTTGGTGAACATAACAACAGCCTTGCTAATATGGCATATGAGGATATCAGTTGGTTATGGCATCTCAGGCATGGACATTTAAATTTTCACAGTTTGAAGATTCTCACATCAAATGCATTAGTTTCTGGTTTACCTAAGGTTGAATAGCACAAGGAGGTTTGTGAAGGATGTGCTAAAGGAAAGCATGCAAGGGAGAAATTTTCAAAAGGCAATGCATGGAGGGCCCATCATCCCCTTCAACTTGTTCATTCTAATATTTGTGGTCCTTTGCAAACAAAGAGTTTGGGTAAGTCATCATATTTTATCACTTTTATAGATGATTACTCACGAAAAATGTTGGGTGTATTTTTTGAAGGCCAAAGATGAAGCCCTTGATACATTCAAGAGGTTTAAAGCACTTGTGGAAAATGAGAAAGGGTGCAAAATCAAACGTTTAAGGATTGATCGTGGAGGAGAATTTTGTTCAAAAGCCTTCCAAGATTATTGTGGGGTGAATGGCATTAGGAGGCAGCTCACCACTGCATACACACCTCAACAGAATGGAGTAGCTAAAAGAAAAAACCAAACAGTGGTAGAAATGGCAAGGAGTATGTTACAAACCAAGGGGTTAAGCAATGCTTTTTGGGGTGAAGCAGTTGCTACAACAGTGTATATTCTCAATAGAAGTCCCACCAGTGCACTCGAAAAGATGACTCCTTATGAAGCATGGTATGAGAAAAGGCCTAATGTTAATCATTTCATATTTTTTAGTTTTTTGGCTTATGTCCATGTACCTGATCAGAATAGACAATTTAAGTTAGATGCAAAAATTGAGTCATGTATTTTTGTTGGATATAGTGAGGAAAGTAAGGCTTATAAATTTTTTAATCCTCTCACTAATAAGCTTATTGTGTCAAGAGATGTGATTTTTGATGAAGGGGGAGTTTATGGTCATCAAAAAGGCCATATGTAGAAGTCAAAATCTGTTATTGTTGATGATGTTGATCATGAGCAGCCCACTAATGTTTCTGCTACAAGTGCTACAAATCCATCAAGTAGCCCCTCCTCTAGTTGTTCAATTCCAATTGCAAGTCCACCTTCAACTCCAAGTTCTAGAAGGAAGGTGAGAAGTTTGAGAGATATTTATGAAAGGAGTACAAATCAAGCACATGAAGAAAATCCAATAGGTGAGACAGTTAATTTTGCTTTACTTTCCAAGGCTGATTTTGAACCATCATGTTTTGAAAATGCAAGTACTAATGAGTTATGGGTGCAAGCAATGAAAGAAGAGATGGATTCCATTCATAGGAATGACACTTGGGAGCTTACAGAGCTTCCACATGACAAGAAGAAGATTGGCACCAAATGGGTCTATAATATTAAGTATAATAGTGATGGGAGTGTTGAAAAGCACAAGGCAAGATTGGTTTCCAAAGGCTTCACCCAGAAGTATGGGATTGATTATGAAGAGACATTTGCACCGATTGCAAGACAAGAGACCATCAGAATGTTGATTTCATTAGCAGCTCAAAAGAATTGGAGCATACATCATATGAACGTGAAAAGTGCCTTCTTGAATGGGTACTTAGAAGAGGAAGTATATGTGGAACAGCCACAAGGTTTTGAAGTGCAAGGAAAAGAAGATCAAGTCTACAAGTTGAAGAAGGCTTTGTATGGCCTCAAGCAAGCACCACGAGCATGGTATGCTAGGATTGATAGATATTTTCAAGAGAATGGCTTTCAAAGAAGTAAGAGTGAACCTACCCTTTACTACAAGCAAGAAGGTAATGATCTATTCTTATTGTAAGTTTGTATGTTGATGATTTGCTGTATATGGGTAGTAGTTCTAAGATGAAAGATGAGTTCAAAATTGCTATGATGAAAGAATTTGAGATGAAAGATCTTGGTCTCATAAAATATTTTCTAGGAATGGAGGTTTATCAATGTAAGAATGAAATTTTCATTTGCCAAACCAAATATGCAAAGGATATGTTGAAGAAGTTTGACATGGTTGATTGTAAACCACACTCCACTCCAAGTGCTCATGGAGTTGTGTTGTGTAGAAATGATGGTGTTGAAGTTGTTGATGAGACTACTTACAAAAGTATTGTTGGGAGTTTGATGTTTCTAACCCACACAAGGCCTGATATTGCATATTCAGTTTCACTTGTTTCAAGGTACATGACAAATCCATCAGAAATACACATGAAGGCAGCCAAGACAATTTTGAGGTATGTGAAAGGCACTCTAGATTTTGGTATTCATTACTACACTTCTAAAAAGTTCAATCTTGTTGGCCTTAGTGATTCAGATTGGGGAGGTAATTTGGATGACTGAAAGTCTACATCTGTTAATTGTTTTTCTTTGGGTTCTGGTTTAATTACTTGGAGTTCAAAGAAGCAAAGTCTTGTTGCCCTCTCTTCCACAAAAGCAAAGTATGTTGCAGTCACTTCAGCAGGTACACAAGCATTATGGCTTAGAAAACTTCTTGAAGAAATTGGAGAGATACAGGTTCAGCCTACAGTGATTTTTTGTGACAACATTAGTTCCATTAAGTTGGCCAAGAATCATGTTCATCACAGCAGGACAAAACATTTTGATTTAAAACACCATTTTATCAGAGATTTGGTGCAGAAGAAAGCAGTTGAATTGAAATACATCAGCACTAAGGAACAGTTAGCGGATATTTTCACCAAAGCAGCTGCAAAAGATCAGTTTTTGGCACTTAGAGATCAAATTGTCAGCCCTCTTAGCCTCAAGGGGGAGTATGTTGAATAATGATGCTGCGAAAGTCAGTCAATTGCAGATTGCATGTCACATGCAGCATTGTTTTTAAATGTTTTTGACTATTTTTAGCTTCACCATAGCTGCCTAGCTGACTCTCTTCAAACGCAGCAAATAATGCATGTTCTTTTGTCTATGTTTAGTCTCTTCTAGGTTCTTCTTTTTAGAATCTTTTTGTAACTGCTTTGCTTGTATTGGCATCGCTGTTTTATTTAAGTATGAATAAAGAAGACAGCTTGTTGAAGCCTGAAAATATATATACAAAAATTATGTGTATTACAGTGGCTCTGTTCTGTCCTGTTTTCTGATAAATAAAATCAGTTTGTGTGTCTGATAAAATATTGTTTTCTGTTCTATTTTCTTTACTTTTCTGTTTGGCTTTATCAGCTGGTTTTGGAAGCAGGGGTCTTTTTAGATTCTAAATATGTTTAATCCTTGTATTCTCCTTTCACCTTTTGATAGTGTTCACTCATTGTAGTATTAGCAAGCTTGCCATTTCTGTAGATTGTATTTGCAATGGTTGTCCCTAGTAGGTCTATGAGGCTTCACTGCATCTTTTACTCTTGTCATCCATAAGACTGCCTTTTATGTCTTCCGAACCTTTATCTTTTGTGATAATTTTTTTAAAAATCATATCTCTGTTGTGATTGCTATAATTTCTCACTACTCCCTAGCTTATGTATGACCAAGATAACATAGCTTATCATTGTCCATCAATATTGATGACAATAAGTTTTGTTTTGGCATTAATTTGGCAAGGGTTTCTTGCCTTCAACACTTCAATCAACCCTTTGGTTATTAAGATGAAAATACAAACTTGTACCTCTCTTCATAGTACACCTTGTCATTTTCTTTAAACTGCTTCATGAAGTTGTTCTTCAAAAGTGCTTGAAGCTTCTCTGTCAATTTTAGGTGTGATTTTTTAGCCATTCTGGTATGTCAACATTATTTTCTTCCTTGAATCAACATGTTTGGCATATCAGCTAAAACCATATGTTTGTTCCTCCTAGGCACCTCAGGATAATTCATGGTATCTAAATATGAATTAACCACATTCTCTTCTTTGTCAATTTTGAAATTTGGTTCCCTCTCTGGGTACAAACCATCCTAAAAGCAACCTCGAGCAAAATGAGTAGCAAAATCTAGAGGAAGCACAACTACTGCCAAACTATCTATGCTTCCCCTTTTGAATCCAATATTTACTATAACCTAGGCCAATGAGTGTACATCAACAGGTACAATTTATGTTGAATGATAATTTTATCCTTGTGCTTCTGGTAGCAGACCACATATATCTGGTGCATTCATCTTCTCAAAAATTCTATTTCTTAAATAATACATTTCCAATGGCTCGAGATATTGCTAGTTCACCATTAACTATGGAAACATCACCCTATTTCATAACAGAACCAAAGTTTTAGTGCATGCTTTCTATTCATCTCTATCTGGTTGGTGATCTCGAGTTACGTCCTTTATACAAAGCAGTGAATAGGAACTATTGGAATTCAAAACCGTGAACCTAGTTGCTATTAAAACAATCTTACTAAAAGAAACTATACATGTTGTTCTTTCCCAACAATTGCGAGGTCTTCTAATCATCATTACATGAGTGCCTACACAAAGATGCTTTATGTATTGTCCTCAAGGTTCATGGCACAGTCTCCTCATTATGCCACTGTCATTAAGAATTGTCTATCAAGAGGGTTCCTTTTGATTTTACTATTCAACAAAGTCATTTACCTTTTTCATGTAAGTTGTCATGATCTCTGAAGAACCTAAAAGTTATGTTGATTATCTACTATGACTGTCAATACATGTCTTTCATAGTTATGCCATGGATTGTCATTTAAAACCATAATCTCAATGCACTCATGGGTCTGTTAGGATTTTCAATACATATTTTTCAAGAGTCACAAGAAATTCTCACCTCTTTCTCATTGGTACCATAACCTATATTGTTCACTGTCCTCTTTATTTCATGACAAGGCCATTATCCTTTTATTTATGCACAAACTCTATTTCTTTTGTTCACAATCTTATAACTGTCACCATGTTCTAACTACCCCCAACCATATGTAGAATCTGTTGGATAATTTGTTCAAGGTTATTTATAGAAACAAGATTTGATGTTGTATCATCATAATTATCTGCAATTTTTACAGCTACAGGCTGAAGTCTAGGTGGCGATGCAGGTACTACAATTTTTTAAATTCCTGTTCCTATCATTTTTTGGGATACAAAGAATTGCATCTCTTTCTATCTATGACCAAGCTTTGTGTTGCAGTTCCATTTGATGAAAACCTTAATTTCTATAACAATGTACTTGACAGTAATCTAAATTCCCTACAACGAACAGTAAAAACTCTCAGCAAAAACATACCTTTTGAAAGGTCCTTGTAAATTCCCTCCTGATGAACTCATGTCTGATACAATAGCAGAACAAAAAAATATAGTGAACTTCCACCTAGGAATCAGTAGAACCACATGGTGGTGGACTTTTAAGCAAATGAAAGTTAAAGCCTATAGAAGTCTAGGATAACTATATTTCATAGTACAGTAAAAATTGAGGATAGACGGGTCCCTTCTCTGGGCACAGATGGAGTTCAGATCAGTAGCACTGTCATTGTTCCATCACTGTATATGTGAGCATCCTTTATTGACTTTCTTTCATTTTTGTTGTAGCTGCATGGTTGCAAATTTGGTTTCGATATTAATAGTTTTGTAGGTTTGCTTGCTCAATTCTCTTTTGCAGATTATTTGCTATCTTATCTCATGCATATGCATGCAATCTAAAGCGTCAAGTAAATTTTGGGTGCTCTATGTTGCTGATTTTTCCACAGTGCTATAGAGGCTTGAACTTTGCATGTCTAGGCATCAAGTTCCTTCCTCATGACAAAATTGATGGAAAAGACTGATTTATGCACTCCTTGCAGGAAACAAAAATTTTAGAGCAAGTGGTTGCAGATGAGAGTCAGATCGAAGGGTTGGCAAATGGTTGTTCAAAAATCATGGTTTGGAATTTGCATTTGGAAGTTTCTAGGCTTGCATATCCTTTAGGATGGATTGTCGAGAAGTTGGTTGCTAGTTTTCCCTTGAAGAAGCACAAATAAATTATTTTCATTTACTTCTTGAGGTTTCTCAGGTCTATGCTAAAAAGTATGTTAATTATTAATAATATTCTTTCTTCATTTCATTCAAATTGCTATCTTTAAACTAAATGAACTGTATTGATTTCCAAACATTTTGCCTATACAATTTATTTTCACCAAGCCACTTTGTTTTTTGTTATAGATCTTCAGGCCGCCTTCTGCGTAGCAGTCCATTGGTCTCTCATTTGTTGGTTAGAGTCTAGTCTGCAGGAGATCAGTCAATCAGGATTTTGAAATTGATAATTATGTAATTCTCAGATGAGGCACAAGAAATTGCCTTTGAAATTTCATCGTTGGTTATTATTATCAGATTTATTTGTATCATCTAAAGTAAGTGTAATATATTTGGCTATTTCAATGTGCTTTAGTCAAATGCAACTTATAATGGCCTGCTAAATTGAATTCTCGTGCAGAAAATTGGGGATTATCTATTTGCATGTGCAGTTTTGTTGATGTAATTTTAGTGACAGGGCTACTATATTTAAGATAGACAGAGAAAGAGTTATTGCTCATTCTTCATGTAAAGCAGAAGAACCCATTTATTTCAAATTTAGATTGTTTTACCTTCCCATATTGTCTTCCCCCAGTTATTGGCCAAATGATGATTCCCGTGGCAATCTCATGTTTAGGTGTATGTATGCTTTTGTGGGAGAGCCTTAAAAATCAACAGGGCCCCAAAGTGTATAGGGAATTACTCAAAGAGATCAGTTTTTGTACTTCAAAAACTTACATCCAAATGTTGACATCTTTACGCTTGAGATTGTATATAAATGCTTTGTAAATGGTCGCGGTTGCAAATTAACACTGAATATAATCCTTATGATCACAAGGATCATGAAGACTCAATCCGTGACGATAGATCTATATTACAAGTCAGTAATAAAATGTAACCTTCGTTTACATCTGATTGGCATTTTTGTATATGTGATTTTCTATACTCATATGCTTTGTAGATTTTCTTTTAAGAGTTTTGAGTAGACCTCTAATATGACAAACAATCATGACAATACAAATGCGCAAATAAGAATTGGTAATTAAGAATTCTCTAGAAGTAAAGTTATAACAATAAATACAATCCTTACCTTAATCATTTGTTCTTGTTACACAACAGTCCCACCTCATCAATAATTTCATTTTTAACATTTTAAAACATAACTATTTATAACTTTTAGGCAGGAACTTCACTGCCTTGAGCTCTTCTTAATTAAAATATGAAATATATTATAAGTTTAATATTTATCTATATTTATTTTTTAATTAATAATTTCTAATAATTTTTAAAATATATTTTTTATTTATTTTTTATGGTATTTATTTTTTATTTTAGATTATAAAATAAATTTTTCTAGAATATTTTTAATTTAATATTATAAAATAAAATTATATTTGATATATTTAACTATTTTGAGCATAATATTATAATATTTAGATATTATATATTTAATATTTATATACACTATACATTATAAAATTTAAATTATATTTAACTTTTTACATATACTACTAATTAAATGTATTATAAGTTTAATATTTATCTATTATATATTATATTTATTAAAATGATTAAAATATTAAATATATTAAAAGTTTAATATTTATCTATATTTATTTTTAAAATATATATTATATTTATTATTATATATTACATAATATGATGCATATTATTAAATATAAATATTATATATATACACTCCTTTTTCCTCCCACCCTATCTCTATCTCTCTACCTCTACCACTTCTCTACTACTTTCCTCTATCATCTCTTGTATCTCTCACTCGTGCCCCCTCTATATATTCCTCTCTACTTTTCTCTCTTTATATCACTTCCTATATCTTTGTCTTTCTATCTCTCCATCTCCCCCTCTCATCGTCTCCTGCTTTCTATCTTTATTTCTTTCTCTTCGTCTTTCTTTCTCCTTCCATCACTACCTCTCTATATGCTTATCTATATTTCTCAAACTGCTTCTATATTTCCTAAGTTATATCTATCTCTATCGCTATCTCCCCCTCTCTCCATATCACTCCCTCTTTATATTTCTCTTTACTTCTCTCTCCTCTCTCTATTTCTCTCGCCCCCCTCCCTCCCTCTCTATCAATTTACAAATATATCTCCCTCTCAGTATCTCTCCATATCTCTCTCAATCATATACACACTCCCTCTTTCTCCTTCCTACCTCTATCTCCATCTCTCTATCTTTTTGCCTATCTATACCTCTCTCTATCACTTATCTTTATCACCTTCTTTCTCTCTCTCTTGCCCCCTCTATCTCTATCTCCCTATCTCTCCCCACCCCTCTTTATCTATATCTCATTATGTCTACCTCTATCTCTTTCTCTCTCTCTCCTCTCTCTATCTCTTTCTATAGATATTTCTCTCTACATCTATCTCCCTATCTCTATTCCTATACATCTATATCCTTTCCCTCTCCCCCTTCTCTCTCTATCTTATTCACTCCCTCTCTCCCTCCATCTCTTCTACTCTATATCTATATCTTTATTTCTTACTTGATCTCCCTCTTGAACTCATCTATCTCTCTCTCTATTTCTATCTCCCTCTCCATCTCTATGTCTTTCTCTCTATTTTTCTCTTTATCTCTCTCCCTCTCTCCCTCTTTCTATATCTCATTATATCTCTATCTTTATATCACTCTATCTTTCCATATCTCTCTTTGTCTTTATTTCTCCCTCTATCTCTCTCCATATTTATATCTATTTGTCTCCCTCTTCTCTCTCATTAAGTCGAGAGGCTACTACAATGAAAGCATAGTACATTTTTTGAAGCTATGTTTATTTTGATGTTTTCTTGTCTGGCGAGGGGTTATATATATTATAAAAAAAAAAATGTAACTGACATGCATATAAAAGAAATGTAACTGACATGCAAATAAAAGAAATGTGACCGACATGCAAATTCATTTTCTATATATACTAGCATATATATATATTATTTATTAATAATATTTATAAAAAAATCGGAGGCACCTATGCACTTTGATGTGACAAATTGATTAAAAAATAGGCACCTTAAAAAGGATATCTCTTGGCCTTTTTATAAATATTATTAATAAATAATATATATCCTAGTTATATATTCATCTTTACCTCTATCTATTTGTCTCTCTTCCTCTCTCACTCTATATTCCTCTCCCCCCCCTCCATCTCTAGAAATGTCTCCCTCTCTACCCATCCATCTCTCTCCCTATCTCTCCCCCATCCCTCTTCATAGACCTTCATTATCTTCTTGATTCAGAGGATTTCTTTCACTCATTTTTAGAGACCTTTGTTGCACAAACAATATCAATTTTTGAATGACCAACCAATTGAACTCATGTAATACACAAATTTATGCAAAAAATAGGCTTAACTTCTCCTTGATTGACATTCCACACCTCTTCGACATACCAATTGCACACCAAGGTGTGATTGTTAGTTAAATAGATATTTGAGATATTTATATTAATTATATCAATGGAAATTTATCATTTATAATTCCTTTTCACAAAATTAAATAATAAAATATCATAAAAACATCTTTTATTTTGATTTAAAACAATTTCAAATCACAATATAAATTTTGTTTTATTTTCTAGAAAACTGCTTTAAAACACAAATTAAATAGATGACTCTATACTGATATCTCTTAACATAATTTATATATATTTATTAAAGATGTGTATGGTAGTAAATATTTTTCTCCAAATAGACCTATTAAATGTGGAATTAATTTTTATTTTTAGAAATGTATAATTTATTTTACATGTATGAATGAACAGTGTTATGCCTTGCATACACACCCCAAATTTTTGTTTGGCAAAGTTGGGGACCCCCTCTTTTTTTCTTCTTTTTATTTTATTTATCTCTGTGAGATCTGGAACTGGAACAAAAACTTTTCCAAGGTTCCTATTCTTGGTTTTGTCTTGATCTCGGTTCCTCGCTTCGCCTTCGGGTGTCGTTCAGGTTTGCATCCCATCTTGTCTTGTCTCATCTCATCCCCATCTTGTTTCTCAGCCTGTTTTTTGCTTCGTCTCATTTTTTTTCTTTCTATAGTCATCTTTTCGTCATTGTCTCATCTTGTTGTGGTGTTTGTTCGTTTTCATTTTTTCCGTTTCTTCGTTTTTTGTCATTTTCTTGGTGTCTAGTCTTCAAATATGGGAAAATACAAAAAAGGGTTGTAAAATTGAGAAAAAATACAAAAAAGTTGTAAAATTGGAAGATACAAAAAAAATTAAAAAACTTTTGAAAAATCAAACAAATTGAAAGCTTAAAAATAATAATGATGATAAATAAATAAATCTTTTATTTAAAAGATTTAAAATTTAGAATATTTAGTAAAAATAAATAAATAATAATAAATAAATCTTAAAAAAATCTTTATTTTTTAAACATTTAATAAATTTTAAAATTAAATAAAAAATCTTTAAAAATTTTAACTTTAAAGGTTTAAACACATGAAAATTATAAAAATTATAAAAAAAAATGAATAAAAAAGAAATTTCAATAAAGTAAAAAAAAACATAAAAGTTTTTTTTTTTTTTTTTAAATTATTAGAAAAAAAGAGAACTATGTAAAGTTTTAGGCACATAAAGTGCACGACGGGGTTTTACACTCAATCCCGCGAGGAGCATAAGGGGTAAAGGCAAAGAAGGAAAAATTGATAAAAGTGAACTTTTGTTATCTTGAACCCGACTCCGTGAGGTAAAAAGGTATAATAATAATATAGTTAGCGGGGTGGGAACCGAGAAAGACATTGAGTAAAACAAACGTTTCTAATTTCAAAATGTTCTCGGACCCATGGTATCATCGGAACCGGACTCAAGGAGAACCCTGAACTTGATACAAAGTAATCAAGTTTCTTGTCTTGAATGATTTTTGCTTCTACCCAAACTTGGCTCTACTCCCGCACTGGACAGATTCTACTTCTGCTTCCACACTCATCTGGTCCCGATCCTGCCAGGTCAAAAGGGAAATAAGATGCATGAAATATTTGATAGAATTTCTCAACGAGATGTGGGCAAGGAAAATATAGAAACACACATGAGGCCGTGAACTACAAAACGCCCATTGAATGCTATCATTGAGGGATTTGGGCAAAACGGATTTGGTTGATTGTTTCGAAACACCAAGAAAAAATAAAATTGGTAGTGGTAAAGTTGATTCTACAATCATCCCTAGTATCCTTTCTACACGACATGTGTAATAGGCAGCGAGCCGTTTGAAAATGCCTCTATGAAATGTAGTCTCATGGATGCTCAAATTGGTGGATCTAAACAAAGTAGATATGTTGAAAGGCTTTAGAGACATTCGAGTGAAATGATGATAGATCACAGAATGGGCACGAAAATGTAGAGGCCAGGAAAATGTTTATGAAGTGTTTTACAGAATGCCTCAGGGTAAAGCCGAACCCACAACTTTTACTAGCATTGCGCGGGTTGTTTACATAAAGAATTTCAAAGAGATTCCATCTCATGGAATATAATGTTGCAGAATATGCACAAAATGTGGAAGCGTAGACAAGTCACATGAATTGATTGACAAAACGCCTCAATGAAATGCCAACTCATGGAGTGAAATGAGGGCAGGATCTGCACAAAATGGATTTTCCCGTGGCCAAACTGGGGAAACATAGACAATCCACGTAAACTGTTTGACGCAATGCCTCAAGCAATGAAGTCTCATGGCTGAAGGAGACGTTGAAGCATAAACAACACACAAAATGCGTTCAAAGAGAACGTGCATACAAAAAGTGGAAGCATTGACAAGGCAGTGAAATGTTCAAAGAGAACATGAATGTAAAGTGTGAAGGCATAAAGAAAGCAGGTGAACTGTTTGATAGAATGCCAGGGAGATGACATGTCATGATTGTTTCAAGATAAAGACAAATTGGATTTGTGTAAAATGGATCTGCTGCGCATGAAGGAGAAAGCACCAATAAGGTGCATGTACTGTTTGAAAGTCTTGCCTCAATAAATGTCATCTCACTGAATGCAATGATTGTATAATTTACACAAAATGGGCATGTTGTAAAGGCTTTAGAAACTCTTAAGAAGGTGTGAATGGAGAGTTTTGGAATAAGAGAATAAGAGAATATGAAAGCATACAAAATGGGTGTAAGTTGTTCGACAGAATGCCTCAAACAAAGGCACACATCATGGATTTGTAAAGGAGGTTGAGAAGCTTTCAATGAGCAGAGAGTAAAGAGCAAGAAATAAGAAACATTATTATTGGCATTTTGTTTGACAGCCCATATGCTTCATAATTTTCATGTTATTTAAAGGAGGATTTCTTAGATTTTATAATTGCATTGGTCCTGATAAATAAAATACAAAGCATATAAAATATTGTTGGATGGAGTCCTCTGCAGAAACTTTGCCTCATGTCAAGAAATGATTTAAAATGGCAGCCTTGCAAGAAGGTATGAACAATCATCAAAGCAATAAAGAATGGAAGAATGATGTGAGAGATGTTGAATTTGCAAATACCTTGATGGACATGACTCATGGAGATGCTATCTCATGAAGTGAAATGCTAGTAGGATATCCATCAAAATGGGTCTGATGAAGGATTTCTCAAACAAATGGCATATTTTAAGTTAAATTTTGCATTGCCTGTAATGGAATAGAGGGAATTATGTTAGAGGTTGAAGTTGCAATTGCTCTAGTTTTATGGTTACAACAAAATGAGAAACATGCGGATAATCTAAAATTAATTAATTAGTTTGTTGATCTTATTAAAATTGATGATTTTGAGAAACAAATGAATTAATTAATTTTGTGGATTAATTTTTGCATTTGTTATTTGAGGAATTAATTCAGTGCATTTGTTGTGTTTTTTATCTTAGTGTTATTTTATTTTGTTTTGATGAGCTAAAATAACGTTGATTTCAAAGGCAGATTTAATGGATTATTTGAAGAGTGAAAATTAAATTTGGCAATCATCTAATTGAAATAATCTGAGTTTGATTAATTTTTGAAATTAATCATTAATCAATTAATTTTATGAATTAATTAATATACTTTATGTTCACAGGTACTTTTGAGGGATAAAAGGATCTTGGAGATTATTTACAAAACTAGCGTGCAAAAAAGAGAAGAAATTTTATGAAAAGAATTTGAAACTGGAGTAAGCTGAGGATATAGTGGGCCCATTTGGAGTGATTTCTAGAAAAAGGATGTTGTTACAAATCATGCAAAGGAGTGATTCAAGGTTAAACTGAAAGTTGCAATTGTGAACTAAAGTTAAACAGAAGCTGAAACAAAAAAGTTATCTTTCTGATTTAAGTTGTATACACAAAAAGCTACAACTTTTTGATGTCTGAGTTTTGGAGGAAATTATGGAATTTTGAGCTAAAATTTTTCAAATCAAGCTCATTGTAAAGGGTTAGACACTTAGGAAAATAACTTAGAGGTTTTACAGTTTAAGCTAATTAGAGTTTTTACAGTAGGATAGTTAATCGAGTTTTCTGCAATTCTTAGTTTAGATGGAGGTAATCTGAAGACATGGGTTTCTATACACTGGTGATCTTTCTAGATTTGTAAATTTTGCTTATTTATTTAATTGATAGTAGAAGCAGCCAGACTTAAACCTACTTTAGGTTATGCTCTGGAATGATGTTTATTTTATTAATCATTTGATTTGCAAAGCTTTCAAGGAATGGAGTTCTATATTTTTCTTTTGTTTGAATTGTGGTTTGAAATCCGTCGTTAACATTTGCACTATGAATGAATAACTGTGTATTGATTACAGGTTGATTTATTTTGCAGTTCTAGTTTAGGAACTCCTTGGAAAGCAATAGGTCTAATTAACTGGATGAATCAACATTCTTCTTTCTCTTGCATCCCTAATCTATGTTTTTCCTTTTCTATATACCCCCTATTAGAGTAGGTTTAGATAGGAGTTAGATCAAGTACAACAATAAAAATCTCAATAACCAGCAGGGCCGTTGAACATTACAATTATATTGACCATTGAGCAAAATTAGCACAGTTGAGAACCAACTACCGGGACCTTGGGAGTTAGATTACTATATGTTGTCTTTCTTTTTCAGGAAAAATAGAATAGAGATATTTTGTTTAAATGTTGTTGTGCTATTTTGACCATCAACAGGACTCATGCTAGAAGGAGGGCCACTTGAGAAATTTTGGATTGTTGTGAGTTGGAGTGGGTTGGATCTTGGAAAACTCAGCTCTGATGGGCAGCCCTTTGTGTATTCCTAGGATTCTTAATGAAATTCCTTATCATATGCATAA
>VDFB02373365.1:276077467-276109806 GCA_007258455.2 Sequoia sempervirens
GGTTGAAAACTTTAGCTTTACTCTTAAGGAAATAAACCCATGTTCTTCTATTGAAATCATCAATGAAAGAAACATAATAAACTGATTTACCAATAGAAGAAACATCAACAGGACCAAATACATCAGAATGAATTAGATTGGACAAGATACATGAAGACTTATGAGAAGATGAGTAAAACTGAATGCGGTTCTGTTTTCCATAAATACAATGCTCACAAAAATCAAATTCAAGATTGCAGTCATTCAACCCATCAACAAGGTTTTTATTTTTCAAGGTCTGTAGACCCTTCTCACCTATGTGGCCAAGTCTTTGGTGCCATAACATGGTCTTCTCCACAGGAAACTTTGATTCAGTAGATAGAGCACCCTTGGGTACCCAAAAACCACGACCATCTGTTGAGAGAGAAACCCTCTCCTTTTCCAACATAGTAGTCTTTATCACAGTCTTATCAGAAGTGCTATTGCACTCAATCGTGGATGCATCAAGTTGGTACAATGTACCCAATCTGCTTCCTCTTGCTATCACCATAGCACCTCTCACCATTTTCACACCTGCTTCAAAAAATTGTACATGCACACCTACATCTATTAGTTTGCTAACAGATAACAAATTTCTTGCTAGTCCTGGGATATGCAAGACACTGTCAAATCTTCTAATTCTACCATCAAAAAATTTCACACGAATAGTTCAACGACCAACAATATCAAGAACAGAGTTATCACCCAAATACACCTTACCACCATCAAAATTTTCATACTTACTAAACCAATTTCTATTAGGAGTCATGTGGAAAGATGCACCTGAGTCTATCAACCATGCATTGTCACCTGCACGAGTGGCCAAGGCTGCAATAAAAGCATCTCCATCTTCCTTTTCGGACTTAGAATCAAAATCTTGCTTCTTCTTATTTTTCTTCTTTTCTTCTTTACAGTCCTTTCGGAAGTGTCCGGGCTTGCCACAATTCCAACATATTGCCTTGGATTTACCAGGGGATTTTGATCTCCCCTTATTTTTGGACTTAGAATGGCCATGTTGCTTTTCATTCTTGCCTCTTTCTTTTGGTCTCCCTCGGACACTCAAATCCTCTTTGGCATTTAGAGAGACCTTCCTTCTCATCTCCTCAGAAAGTAGAGAACCAACAACATCCTCCATCTTCAAGACAATGGAAGCGCTCCCTATGGCCATGACAAGGCTGTCCCATGAGTCTGGCAACGAACATAGCAAGATTTGGCACCTTTCTTCTTCATCCATTTTCACCCCAACTGAGGTCAACTGAGTCACCAACATATTAAAGCTTTCCAAATGCTCAGAAATCCGTCCACCTTCCATTCTCAAGGAATACATGTCTTCCTCAAGAAAATCTTATTCACAAGTGATTTTGCTTGGCAGATCTCACTTAGCTTCTTCCAAAGCTTCTTTGCAGTAGATTCTTCATAGACATTAATCAGAATTGAGTCTGCAAGACATAACCTTATGAGACCTTTAGCTTTTCTATCCATTACATCATATTATGCAGCTAAAGTTGGATCTACGGGGCTCATCGTATTCTCATCCACCGCATCCCATAGATCTCGATCAATTAACAGATCTTCCATCTTCAACTAAGTCCACATCTCAAAGTTTGTGCCATAAAACTTTTCTACATCAATTCTTCCCAACGTGCTTGCCATCTTTACGATCCTACAATACAGAAAATGAAATACTCTGCACAAGCTCCCACTCAAAACTTGATTAGCTCAAAAAAACCCCATACCCAACAAATAGAACCAAAACTGGCCAGGCTCTGATACCACTTGTAAGGAAGCAAAGGTGTGCGGAATTTCTTCCTACACTAATCTTGAGAGAGTGATTATGCAAATTTCAACTAAACTAATTACATGAATCTCAAGAACATACAAGAGCATGAATAAAACAATGAGCACATAACACAATGATTATCGTGGGGAAAACCCAAGTTACAGGAGAAAAACCCCACACTCTAAAACCTGCATAATGTATTACCAAACCAACATATGATTACAATACACTTGCAATGCAAGTTCTTACAAGAGCATCACCTCAACTCAAACTTGGAGAGATATAACTAGTAGCCTTCTAGCACCCAGCCATGCAAACAAAACTCCATCATACAAACTCCTCTCCAAGCCCTCATTATATAGGCATTTCACAACCTGTTTTACAATACCATGGGCAAAACCTCCATGCCACATGTTGCCCATTCTTGACATTTGTTTTTCCAAGATAGAAAAACCAGGTTAAAAATAGTACTCACGTCCAAAAGCTTATCCCCTATTTTTGACCCTCATAACTAACATGAAATGTGTCATACACTCTCTAAAAATAGGCCTCCCATAATATAGTATGGACAAGGCAAGTTTTGACAACTCATATTCCCTTTTCCAAGGCACCAACACATAGAAAAACTACCAACTATATTTGGGATTATTTTGCAAGGTTGAGACACATGTTTTCTCAACAACTATCACACTCACAGTGATACTTAAACTCAATTCATAAATCTACAGATTACTTTGCTACACTTCAAAATCTACCATTTAAGATCATGCAAATCTACATAGCTTTGAAATAACGTCACAGGGATAGGTACTGAAAATTCCATACCAAAGAAAAGCGAGGACAATGAAGCAAGAAAACTGAGAAGAAGAATAAAGTTCAAACCCTATATATAAGGCTTCAAATTTTGTAAAACTAGCAATCACACCTTGGTGTGCAATGTGTACGCAGAAGAGGTGTACAATGTTAATTTGGGAAAATTTTGTTATATTTTTTTTGCATTAATTTGTGTAGTACATGAGGTCAATGGGCAAGCCATTTAGAAAAAGTTGTTTGTGCAAAAGAGGTTTCAATGGAGAAATGATAGCTGCAAATCAACTACACATCCACTTACAGGGATCTAAATATGACTGAAACAAAACCTCTTAATCAAAAAGATAAGCAGGCTCCATTACCAATAGGCTCATGTTATGTTTTCAATAGAGAAAGAGGGAGAGAGAGGGAGAGATAGAGGGTAGAGTTAGGGAGAGGGGTAAAGAGATATGGATAAGGGATAGAGACAACTTCAATAATGGTATGTGAGATTTAGGAATATCACAAACATTGTGATTTTCAAAACTTACAACAATGTTTAGGTCATACAACACAACAAACAGGAGTCTTATATTTGATCATAGAAGCTAACAAACAGTGTTCTCATAATACAATGGCATTCACTACACTAATTTTATTGGCTAGCATAATAAAATAACAAAAATATTGTTCAAAGATATACAATGTAACACTAATGAGAGCACTCAGTGTTTATATCATAGTAATCACTGCAATTAGAACTATTATGCAGGATATGCACAAAATGGATTTGTTAAAAAGGCTTTGGAAATTTCCAAGCAAATGCAATTGTTAGGTTTAAAGCCAAATTTTGCAACTTTTGCTAGCATCCTCCCTGCCCATGCCAAAATGGGAGCTTTGGAACATATGAACATCCATCGAATCATAAAGGATAGAGGAACTTTGTCAGATATAGTCACAAATGCCCTAGTAGACATGCATGATTACTTGCATCCTTCTCAATGGTAAAATTAGGTAAAATAAGCAATAATGTAGCACAATCGATGCCCAAATGGAACACAAAAATTAGATTTTTTTGTTCTCACATGAAAATAAAGGAGTTATCTTTTGTTCTAGAAGCATAGAAAAGGCATGTTATCCTTTGTTCTGGAAGTATAGAAAAGGCACATGAACAGTTTGAAAGAATGCCTCAAAGAGAGGTTATCTCATGGAATGCAATGATTGCAGGAAATGCAAAAAATGCTATATGAATATAAGGTTGTGAGCCCCCATTTGCAGCTTCTGCCATTTCTACACAGCTTCAAACCTTGAAGCACAATACTATATGAATCTAAGGTTTTCAAATTTAAAAGAAAGTATTTAGAAAACTATATAAACCTAGGGTTTTTGGAGGCAAAAAAAAAAAGAAGAAGAAGAAAAGATAACAAAAAATGGAAATACCTTAAAGGAGCTTTCGAAATTTGAAAGCAAAAGAAAAGCCCTCACTTGCATACGATGCTCTAAAAAAGAAGTTGGGTTTTTAAGCTGTAAGCAGATGGCACAGTTGAAGCATTTCACAGACCCCGACTAATGGCTCTCAAGTTGCAGCTTTAATCTATTCAAAGTAAACGAAAGTAAAACTGAAAAATATCTGGATTGGAGGTCGGCGAGATTTTTTCAACCTTCTAAACGGAAATATTAAATGTACGGGAGTTTTTCAGGCATGAGGTGAGGAATGCACGAGAGTTTTTCTCATTGTCAGGTGTGAGATGAAGCATCAATGGTTGCTATCCGTTCAACCTTCTTGCAAGGGCTCTCCTTGCTTTTTCAGCGTCAGACATGCAATTCCCATACAAATGAAAATGAATGCAGTAGTGTGGTGATTAATTAATGGGGAGGTTACCTTTCATCATTATGATAAGGAGGGAAATTAATGAGCAGATAATTGGTGGGAGAGTTAAAAGAAATATTTTTGAAAAAGCATTTTCATTATAACATAATTTATGAGGGTTGTAAACCCATGTTCATATGTGGAGTGTTCTATATAAATTTAAAAATATGGAAAAAGGATTAATTAAAGGGGGCTGAAAATAAGTATTGAGAAAAATGTCACATGGTTCCATAAATTTATTTCCCTCCTTTTCATTTGCCTCCAATTTCTCCCTTCAAATTTTACCTACAAAAACTATTATTACTAGCATATATATACATTTCATAATCTATATAAATTAAGTCGAGAGATATATTTTGAAGATATTTAAAATATGATATAATATAAATATCATTTTTTTAATAATTATTATGAATTCTTCTTCTTCTTGCCTCCAATTTCTCCCTTCAAATTTTACCTACAAAAACTATTATTAGTAGCATATATATACTTTTCATAATCTATATAAATTAAGTCGAGAGATATATTTTGAAGATATTTAAAATATGATATAATATAAATATCATTTTTTTAATAATTATTATGAATTCTTCTTCTTCGATAGAGTGTAGACAAGTTTATCAATTAAAAATTTTCAAAATCTTTTTGGACAAGAATTGAAAATGCTTGTTGTTTTCAATAATAATTTTGAATAAAATACAGATAACATTGGTTTTAAAATATGTGAGATTATTAATGCATACCCACAAATAAATAGATAAAATAAATTAAAAATAAGCAATAAAGAAGGGAAAGGTAATCTAAGAGCTTTTCAATCTCAAAAATAAAATTTACTTTCCTAGAATATCACTCAATTACAATACCTACATTGTATTTAACGTATGTCATCAAACAGTTTATCAACAAACACATAAAATACTTGGGTACTCAGGTTGATAGCAACCAAATAGCTTACATAGGTGTGACATGTTAAGAGTTATATTGGTTTATAGCAACATTCTTAGAATAAATTGCAGTCTAATCTTTAAGATTTTTGTGTAAGATAATCTACAAAGAAGTTAGGCAACAATAAACTTATACAGACTTCAACAGAATTTGCAAAGATGACATGTAAGTATACAACGTCTATCTCTACTGACCATTTTCCAATGACTTAGCATTTGATGTTAGTGTATGCAGATTTTTGTAAATCTCCAAGTAAAGCCAACCACTGCCTCAAAATTGTAGATAAGCCAATTTTAAGACTAAATTAAGGGATAAGGCTTTAGGATAATTGCAAAATGTATTGTCCCCCTCCTCTCTTTTTTTAAAGCTCCAGCTAAGTTAGCCTTTCAAATAGTGAATCTTTATTGTTTGGTCCCTGTTGGTTCACTTCCATTCTCTATTGGCATAACGTTCAAGCATGGCCAATTATGAGTGCCAATATACTCATTAACAACATCATGCATCTACATTGCCCTTTCATGATGCTTTTTAGTGGTTTCCTCTGAAGCATTTCAAATATCAATGGACCTCAAACGAGCAACAATTTCTTGTTGCCAACAATGACAATCATACACACTTTTCCACATGTTTTTCCATATTGAATAAAAAAATAATGAAACTATAAGAAAGATGATCTAAATGCGAAATGGATAAAATGCCAAAAATTTATAAGATTCATATGAATTTCTTATGCTGCCACTGCTCAATCATGTGTTTATGTGTGGGAAGAGAGGGCTAACATGCCAGATTTTTACCCTACCTTGAAGGGACACCATGAAAAATATTTTGTGGGGATATCAATTAAATTATTTTTATTCAAAATGGTCTAATAGAAATATTGTACAATTTAAATCAATGGTCAGATTGATTCAATAGTTTGAACAGTTTCATAAACATGTCCATAAAGTGGCAAGTGCTTCTCACTAAATAGATTCAAGAATCATACTGAGAAGAGCATCCTATCTAGGTATATCTAAAATGTGTTCAAAATAAACCAGATCAGAAAAGCAACAAATGTAGCAAAATACATCACCAAAAATCCATGGATTCCCTATTCAAAATCTTTGAGCAAATCAAAATACCCCAATAACCTAGAAGCTTCAAAACAAGTTAGAAAAGCTTTCCAATTCCAGAGGCTCACAATTTCCTAGTCATTTCAAGTGTATTTTTAAGATTACAATAAAAATTACAAGATTTTTTTGAAATTTTGTTTATTCGATGGTGCTTATAAGATGCCTTCCCTCATCAATGTTCAAGAAAAGATAAAAAGGCTCTTGAATAAATGTAAATCCAAAACACCAATATAGCTAAGAAGGTTTTAACTAGATTTGGGATATGCGATAAAGCATTGAACCAATTACTTACGAATGAAAATCAGGGTAATCATTAACAAATCAAATGGAGAGGAGGATTTTAAGTAAAGGATGATTTTAAGCAAATTTTGGACAAAAGGAACATTTAACTGTAAATGCGATCAACAAGTGGGGGAGTGGCACCACCACCCTTGGACTTGATATTATATGTGCCTATAAACATGTGTTGTAAGGGTTAGATTAAAAAAGGCTAGTTAAAAGATAATCATCTAGGAATAGTAGGTGGAGGCGACATTAGTTATGGAAGCAACAGTTATAGCTAGCAGCCCATAGTAAAAATACAACCCCACATTGAAGTAAAATGTCCAAAATTGCATGAAGAAACATTCTCTTACCTCTTTGATTTAAAGTTGAATTGGTTTACATATTCTCCCTTTTTAAAAGAAAGTTTGAACCTTCTGGTTCAAAAGAATTGGGCTATGTTGCCACCAGTGAGAGGGTATAGACCTTAAAGGAGTCTCATCTTCAAACTATTCTTTTGGAATCCCTTGTCACAATTTGAGCCACAAGTATAGTTCTTACCCCATGTTCTTTCAAGGTCAAGAGTACAGTGTTGATTCCACAATTCAATTGGATTGGTAAAGCAAGTTGAATCCCAAATGAAAAAGCAACAGAACAATCACTCCTGTGATCACCAATAAAATTGAAAGTCTTCCCCTTGATCCAATCATACTTTGCATCACTGCTCTCATACTGAATTAGGCAATCACTTTTGACTAGATTTTTAATCACCCATGGAAGATCTTCTATGATCATGCTCATAGACCTACAATTTATTATTCCCATCAGTCTAGAGAAGAAGAAAATCAAAAAAATTACATTCATATGTAGAAGATGTCAGGAAACAAGGTGCTTACCCAATGGAGGATGATTATATGCAATCAAGTGTACCCATTATGAAAAAAAATTTAGTAAATGAAATGCAACGTGGATGCCATGTTCAAAAGTTTAATAGTCCTCTCAATTGTACAAAAGAAATGCATCTCAAGACTATTTCTATCAATTCTATACTCAACAACTTTTATAAGCATGAAAACATTGCAAGTTCATTAAAAGAAAAACTCAATACAACTGCATCAAAAGATAAACTCAAGAAATGGAAAATTAAATTGCAGAGAAAGGAGAATAGAGAAAATGTCAAAGATGGAGAGGAAAAAGACAAGGCGATGAAGAAATCAACTGGATTTCTAAGAAACAGTTGGTCATTTACACTTGACCGTACCAAATCATCACATAATGAGAAGCTTCACACTGTCACAAGTGGGGGTTACCCATTGAGTTGCTCCCAGAGAGCAGAAGCATCATGCACCTCATAGAAAATCATGAACAAAAACTTATGATAAACAATATAAGACATGCATGGAAAAGAACGTAACTTCCAAACTACTCACAATATCTAAATAATTTGAGTTAGGTTTCAACTAACTAGCCACGTTTTTCATGGATCCCGATATTTATGCAAATAATTTTCTATATCCGTTGTTACTATCCACTAAAGCTTGTTTCTCTACTCTTTATTAACCTAAAATTTATGCGGATAATAGGGCAATACAATCTTCACGATGAGAGTTTTTTATTACTCTAAGATTTAATGTGAGGTTTTTCTATACATGGATGAATGCCATTGTATGGAAAGCCTCTCGGCTTAATTACTATTTGTTGATGGTCAAAATAGCACAACAACATTTAAAAAAAATATCTCTATTCTATTTATCTTGAAAAAGAACAACATATAGTAATCTAAATCCCAAGGTCCTGGTAGTTGGTTCTCAAATGTGTTGATTTTGCTCAATGGCAATGTAAATATAATGTTCAAGGGGCCTACTAGTTATTGAACTTTTGATTGTTGTAAGATCAAACTCCTATCTAAACCTCCTCTAACAGGGGGGTATAAAGAAAAGGAAAAAGATGGATCAAGGATGCAAGAGAAAGAAGAATGTTGACTCATCCAGTTAATCATACTTGTTGCTTTCCAAGAAATTTCTAAAATAGAATTGCAAAACAAATCAACCTATAATCAATACACAGTTATTCATTCACAATGCAAATGTTAACGACAGATTTCAAACCACAATTCAAACAAAAGAAAAAAATAAAAATCCATTCCTTGAAAGCTTTCCAAATCAAATGATTAATAAAACAAACATCATTCCAGAGCTTAACCTAAAGCAGGTTTAAGTCTGGTTGCTTCTACTGTCAATGAAACAGACAAGCAACATTTACAAATCTGGCAAGATCACCAGTGTACAGAAACCCATGTCTTCATATTACCTCCATCTAAACTAAGAATTGCAGAAAACTCCATTAACTATCCTACTGTAAAAACTCTAATCAAGTTAAACTGTAAAATCTCTAAGTTATTTTTCTAAGTGTCTAACCCTTTACAATGAGCTTGATTTGACAATTTCTAGCTCAAAATTCCATAATTTCCTCCAGAACTCAGACATCAAAAAGTTGTAGCTTTTTGTGCATACAATTTAAATCAAAAAGATAACTTTTTGTTTCAGCTTCTATTTAACTATAGTTCACAATTGCAACTTTCAGTTTAACCTTGAATCACTCCTTTGCATGATTTGTAACAACACCCTTGTCCAGAAATCACTCCAAATGGGCCTACCATATCCTTAGCTTACTCTAGTTTCAAATTTTTTTTAGAAAATTTCTTCTCTTTTTGCACGCTAGTTTTGTAAATAATCTCCAAGATCCTTTTATCCCTCAAAAGTACCTGTGAACATAAAGTATATTAATTAATTCATAAAATTAATTGATTAATGATTAATTTCAAAAATTAATCAAACTCATATTATTTCAATTAGATGATTGTCAAATTTAAATTTCACTCTTGAAATAATCCATTAAATCTGCCTTTGAAATCAATGTTATTTTAGCTCATCAAAACAAAATAAAATAACACTAAAATAAAAAAAATAGCAAATGCATTGAATTAATTCCTCAAATAACAAATGCAAAAATTAATCCAAAAAATTAATTAATTCATTTTTTTCTCAAAATCAACAATTTGAAGAAGACCAACAAACTAATTAATTAATTTCAGATTATCTGCCTATTTCTCATTTTGTTGTAACCATAAAACTAGAGCAATTGCAACTTCAACCTCTAACATAATTCCCTCTATTCTGTTATAGGCAATGCAAAATTTAACTTAAATATGCCATTTGTTTGAGAAATCCTTCATTAGACCCATTTTGATGGATATCCCACTAGCATTTCACTTCATGAGATAACATCTCTATGAGTCATGTCCACCAAGGCATTTGCAAATTCAACATCTCCCACATCATTCTTCCATTCTTTATTTCTTTGATGATTGTTCATACCTTCTTGCAAGGCTACCATTTTAAATAATTTCTTGCCATGAGGCAAATTTTTTGTGGAGGATTCCATCCAACAATATTTTATATGCTTTGTATTTTATTTATCAGGACCAATGCAATTATAAAATTTGATAAAGCCTTCTTTAAATAACATTAAAATTATGAAGCATATGGGTTGTCAAACAAAATGCCAATAATAATGTTTCTTATTTCTTTCTCTTTACTCTCTGCTCATTGAAAGCTTCTCAACCTCCTTTACAAATCCATGATGTGCGCCTTTGTTTGAGGCATTCTATCAAATAGCTTACACGCATTGTGTATGCTTCCATATTCTCTTATTCTCTTGTTCGGAAACTCTCCATTCACACCTTCTTAAAAGTTTATGAAGCCTTTACAGCATGCCTATTTTGCGTAAATTCTACAATCATTGCATTCGGTGAGATGACATTTATTGAGGCAAGAATTTCAAATAGTACATGTGCCTTATTGGTGCTTTCTCCTTCATGCACAACAGATCCATTTTACACAAATCCAATTTGTGTTTATCTTGCAACAATCACGGCATGTCATCTCCCTGGCATTCTATCAAATAGTTCACCTACTTTCTTTATGCCTTCACACTTTGCATTCATGTTCTCTTTGAATAATTCACTGCCCTATCAATGCTTCCACTTTCCATATGCACATTCTCTTTGAACGCATTTTGTGTGTTGTTTATGCTTCAATGTCTTCTTCAGCCATGAGACTTCATTCCTTGAGGTATTGCGTCAAACAATTTATGTGGATTGTCTATGTTTCCCCATTTTGGTTGCGAGAAAATCCATTTTGTGTAGATCCTGCCCTCATTTCACTCCATGAGTTGGCATTTCATTGAGGCGTTTTGTCAATCAGTTCATGTGACTTGTCTACACTTCCACATTTTGTGCATATTCTGCAACATTGTATTCCATGAGATTGAATCTCTTTGAAATTCTTTATGTAAACAACCCGCACAATGTTGGTAAAGGTTGTGGGTTCGGCCTTACCCTGAGGCATTTTGTAAAACACTTCATGCACATTTTCCTCACCTCTACATTTTCGTGCCCATTTTGTGATCTATCATCATTTCACTCGAATGTCTCTAAAGCTTTTCAACATATCTACTTTGTGTAGATCCACCAATTTGAGCATCCATGAGACTACGTTTTGCAGAGGCATTTTGAAACTGTTCGCTGCCTATTACACACACCGTGCAGAAAGGATACTGTGGATGATTGTAGAATCATCTTTACCACTGCTAATTTCATTTTTTCTTGGTGTTTCGAAACAATCAACCAATTCCATTTTTCCCAGATCCCTCAATGATAACATTCAATGGGCTTTTTGTAGTTCATGGCCTTGTGTGTGTTTCCATATTTTCCTTGCCCACATCTCCTTGAGAAATTCTATCAAATGTTTCATACGTCTTATTTCCCTTTTGACCTAGCAGGATTGGGACCAGATGAGTGTGGAAGTGGAAGTAGAACCTATCCAGTGCGGGAGCGGAGCCAAGTTTGGGCAGAAGTAGAAATCATTCAAGACGAGAAACTTGCTTTCTTTGTATCCAGTTCAGGGTTGTCCTTGAGTTCAGTTCCGATGATACCTCGGGTCTAGGAACATTTTGAAATTAGAAACCTTTGTTTTAACTCAATGTCTTTGCCAGTTCCCACCCCGCTCATTGTATTATTATTATACCTTTTTACCTCACGGAGTCGGGTTCTGGATAAGAAAAGTTCACTTTTATCAAATTTTCCTTCTTTGCCTTTACCCCCTTGTACTCCCCGCGGGATTGAGTGTAAAACCCCGCTGTGCACTTTATGTGGTTAAAACTTTACATAGTTCTCTTTTTTTCTAATAACTTTTTATGTTTTTTTGACTTTATTTAATTTTTTTTTTATTCATTTTTTTTTTATAATTTTTATAATTTTCTTGTGTTTAAACCTTTAAAGTTAAAATTTTAAAAGATTTTTTTAATTTTAAAATTTATTAAATCTTTAAAATAAAGAATTTTTAAAGATTTATTTATTATTATTTATTTATTTTACTAAATATTTCTAAATTTTAAATCTTTTAAATAAAAGATTTTATTTATTTATCATCATTATTATTTTTAAGTTTTCATTTTTTTTGAATTTTCCAAAGTTTTTTAAATTTTTTTGTATCTTCCAATTTTACAACTTTTTTTTTGTATTTTCTCAATTTTACAACCCTTTTTTGTATTTTCTCATATTTGAAGAGCAGACATCAAGAAAATGACAAAAATGAAGAAACGACAAAAATAAAATGATCAAATGCCATAACAAGACGAGACGACGATGAAAAGACGACAACGAAAAGATGAGAAATGAGATGAAGCAAAAAATGGGTCAGGCAACAAGATAGGGACGAGATGAGACGAGACGGGACAGGACAGGAACCCAAATGACACCTGAAGGCGAAGTAGGGAACTGGGATCGGGATGGAACTAGGAACAGGAACCTTGGAAAAGTTTTTGTTCTGGTTAGAACTAGATCCGACAGAGACAAAGAAAACAAAAAGAAGAAAAGAAGAGGGGGTCCCCAACTTTGCCAAGAAAAAGTTGGGGCGTGTATGCAAGGCATAACAAATGGAGACTCGGCTGGGAAAATGTTATAAGAATTTTAAAATGCGCAACCCTCCAAATACCCAAAATCTCTGGTTTATGTTCGTTCAAGGTAATCTAAGAAGTACAAACACAATCAAACTAGGACACGACAAAGATCTGAGATGAAACTGAAACCTGTTTGTGTGTGCAAATGATTCATTCCCCTCCATAAGTGTTGTTGTGATCAAAGTGGAGTAGATTGTACCCAAGCTACGTAGTTGTGAGTTACCTTTCTAACATGAAATGATATCCTAGGCATAGCTCTATTGCCAGACATGCGTCTATAGCCTCAACAGAGATACCTTTGGTTCTCTCAAGCATCGCTCTACTGCCAGCCAGGCATTTATAGCCCCGATAGAGATACTCAAATCACCCTTGTTGATTGATTTCATTTTCAGATTTCTTTATTTTCTCTTTGCTCAAATTTTGATTCTCTTTGAAGTATAATTTCTAGTTTTCCCTCAATCCTTAAGCAATGAAGCCTAAGTAGCAGGTTGAGAACCATAGTGGACATCGTGAAAGAGACATAACCCTTTATATTTTTCACTTGGAATAGAGCTATCCCACCCGATGTAAACTAAATAATGGATTTCTTAAGGTGTGTAGATCTTGATAGACTTTCAAAAACTCCCCAAAACTACATAATGTACCAAGTTTTAATTTATGCGAAAATTATCCAGTTTGAAATGGATGAAGGTAAATCAAAGTTTTCAAAGTAACTAACTGATCAAGTGTTTAGAAATATAGATAGAAGACTCAATAGATTCACCTTTCAGCATAACTTGCATACAATAACTCGACTTCTACTGTCAATGAGAGGAACCCCCAGAAGAAACAAAGAAACAGACAAAAAAAGAGAGGAACAATAGATCAAAGAGAAAGACAGACACGACAAACCAGCAAAACGAAAAATAGAAAATGAGAACAAGAATAACAAACAAACAAAAAAATACCAAAACAAAAGAAAACAAACAAACCTAGAAACAGAAAGAAAAACAAGAGGACACAGGAAAAAGAAAATAGCAGAACAAAATAAAACAAACCAAAACAAAAATAAAACTAACACTAACCAATCCTAATCCTAAACTAACTCCAAAACTAAGCTCTACAAACATAAAACTGTAAAATTTTGTACATTGACTTAACTGATTTTTCATTATGTGCAACAACCTTAACTTACTAGGTACAATTCTAAACCTAGCAAATTTGTCTTTATACTCAGAAATATAAAGTTTATGGGAAATATATTCATTCTGAAGGTATAAAGATCAAAATATTAATAGTTGTGGGTTCTTAGCCTTGTCATGATTTACCCACAAACACATTTTATTCTCCCCAACATCATAATCAAACTAAAAATCATTAAAACATAGAGGATAATGGGAAGACACCACCTGATTTAGAAGATCTTCAGTTGATGTGCATGCTCGTATTGTATGATCCCCTCTTTATGAGGTCTCAGCTCATGGAACACCACTCTATTTCACTCTGAATCATGCATGTCAACACAAAGAACATATGTTAGTGATGTACAATTAGCATTCAATAAATCTAAACTTTTTTAAAAATTTCATGCATATCCCTATCACATTCAACACTAGGCTCAAACAACAAACTAGTGTATTTGACTTGACATGGATTATCAATCTCAACCACGTTTCCTAAAGTACATACAACATTGAAATTAAAGGATCATTTTCCTCAAACTTAAAATCAATTTGCTCAACATTTTCTTTACCTGACCTAGCAATCTTTCCAACTGATAAGAAATTAGAGCAACTTACCTCATAATGTGAACTAGGAGGATGAATCTTACATGAGTCATCTACAACAAGGTTCATTATGCAACTGGAATAGTCATGTGTCAACATTGTTGTTTTCATCTTGGGCACAGAGTCACAAATTATTTGGGTCTCCTCATAAGGACTAAGTAATAAATCACCTATGTTGTCAGCTTGTCAGCTTTGCAAACCTACCTCCTCCTGATTTGAAGCATCGTTGTCAACATTCTCTTCAAACATGTCACCCAAAAGAGTTTGAGAATATGCATTTAGATGATCACCATTAGTGGCAGAAATACTGGTACACTGTACACTAGGAGCTTCTTCGAACAACTCATTTGAATAAACAAAATCAAATTGAGGAAAATATTTCTTCAATTCATGTTTCTGCCTATCGTCAACTAGAATGTGCAATTTAGTGTCAAGCTCATCACTGTTAAGATCAAATTCACTAGTGCATGGTAAGCAAGGACTTTCTTCGAACATCACATTTGAATAAACAGAATCAAAACCAAGAAAATACTCCCTCATTTCATTCTCTTCATCATGTTGAAGTGATTCAACTTCCGAGACAACCTCTTGGTCACCTTCTCCATTTGTTCACTCCTTGCTGCAACCAACCACTAATTTCATCAGTGTTAGTATCTTGATTAGCACTGAGATCCAATTTATTTTCTTGGCAAGGGTAAGTCTAATCTGAATGATTATCAGGAAACCCTTGAATAACTTGAACATCCATTTGATTTCTATGTGTTCATTATTCAAATCAACAAATTTGTTTTCCTATGTTAACTCATCAAAGGGTGTTTCTCCCTTATTCATCATCATGAAAGAACATGTGAATGCATCGATAAACTCATTTTCCACATCGAGCAGATCTACACAAGGTAGAGAAGCTTCAGTAGTTGAATCCATCTTGCTACAAGGATCAAGTTCATCACATGATGGGGAAGAGCTCAACATATTCTCACAGTTACTCTCATCATTTCGAATGGGTTCATTATCATTTTCATGTATGCTAGTTGTTTCATCTTTCTCATTGAGGGGATAAATACTCCAAGAATCTTCCATAAATATTTCTTTAACAATGATCTGCTATCTGAAATACAATTCCATCCTACCCAGGAAAACATGGCAATGCATCTGGGAATGTTGATTTTTTGGATGTATCCTACATGTATTTGGCCTAGTGAATTCTGATAGCCTCGGATCTCCTAATTCTTCCAATTTCTCCCTTAATATAGACTTTGCACATGTGGGATATCTAACCAATATCTCTCACCATCCTTTGTCCATCTCTCATCACGCTGATTCTCCTCACGATTAGAAGAATTGTTCAAAGTGTTGGAAGGTATTGTTGATTTCTCATGACAACAGTCTTGTGTTGTTATTTCATTTCTTTCAATACCATCATTAGTATTAACGTTTCCATTGAAACTAGATTCTAACTTGATATTTCCATTATGTTTTGACTTTATATCCATTTCATGTTCTTTTTCAAACAAAACATCTAAATGATATATTTGCTCATCAAATCTCTCGCTTGTAATTTCGTTGGGATGTAATGCATCATGCTTTGGAATATGACTGAAAGGAGATGATATATAGTCACAACTTTGTTGATGGGTGGAATACTTACTTTTGTGGTTGGATTTTGTAGAGATAGATTCTTCCATTGGTCTTGTGTGGGATTAATTTGATATGAAGCATTGGAAAACATGTTGTTTGGAAGATTAGGAAGGTTGTAGCTACTTGGTGAGAATGATTGCACCTGGGTAGGTATGGTGTGTAAAGTGGCATAAGGCTACAAAGGACGACAACTTGCAAGTACACGAGTATTACAATCTTGACCTTGGCTGCTTGAATTTCTCATGTCATGTCCAGCTTGTGCCAGTAAGAGAGCTTTGTTCAATACATCATGCAAGGAGGTAATCTCCCCACAACATCTAATTTCTACTGTAAATGAAGGATTCAAACCCCAATAGTAATGCTCTTTTAACATATAATCATTAATAAACAAATTTATATCTTGAACTCATTGATACATGAACAAAAACCTATGATTGAACTAGTAAATTGATTCTAATACGTCCTTTTTGTGGTCGCAAATTCAAATGATGGGTCTTGTGTTCATGCATAAGGGTCAAACTAATCCACAAATAAAATTTCTAACTCCTTCCATGAACAAATATAATCAGGTGGAAGATTAACATACCACTACCATGCAATAGCTGTCATAAAAAGGATGTTTTGCAAAATTTTGTTAGGGACCACAAACCTGATATTCTTCTTGTTCAAGAAACAAAAATGCCTAAAGATAAAGTAGAAAGCCTTAAAAATTTTTAGAGCTGTGGGGCTCACGGTAATAGTTTTGTGGGTGCTTCGGGGGGAATTGTTACTTTTTGGAATAAGTTGTTTATTAAAGGTGAGCCCTTAATGGAGAATGGTAATTTAGTGGCCACTAGATTTACCCACATAAGAGACATTTTTTGCTGGATTCAATCCAATATATATGCCCCAAATTGTAAGAATGCTAGAAATTTCTTTTGGAGCGAGTTGTCTAGTTTTTGAAAATGTTTTGCTAATGATCACTGGGTGGTCATGGGAGACTTCAATACTCCTCTCTTGAATGATGAAAAATTTGGGGGTTCTCAAATTAATTGGGAGAGTAAATTAGGTCTATCCGACTTCATTAACAGTAATGATTTGATAGACCTTGACCTACAAGGTGCTTCTTATACATGGACTAATAGGAGGTTAGGGCCTAATTTGATCCAAGTAAGACTTGATAGGGCCCTTGTCTCTGGTCAATGGTTTATAGACTATTTTTGTGCTTTGAGAGCCTTATCAAGGGTGGGATCTGATCATTTTCCCATTTGTCTAATGGCGGATCCTACCAAGGTAAAAAAGAACCTCCCCTTCAGATTTGAAAAATTCTAGCTATCTCATCCTCAAATCTTTGAGGAAATCAGTAGTTGGTGGAATATTGATATTACTGGCACATCAATGTTTAGGATTGCAAAAAAATTAAAGGAAGTGAAAATTAATTTGAGGAGATGGAAAAAGGATGCCTTTGGGAATATTTTTGGAACTAAGACAGAAATTCAGAGTAAAATTCAGGAGATCTAGGCTAAAATTCAGAAATGGGGGTACATTGATAATTACAGAGAAAAGGAAAATGAACTTCTCATTCAATTGCATGACATCATTGCTAAAGAGGAAGTTTTTTGGTGGCAAAGATCTAGGGTATCTTGGCTAACTGAGGGAGATAGGAACACCAAATTTTTTCATCTTTCTGCTTTGAAACATAGGGCTGCTAATAGAATCGCTCACATTGATGTTAATGGGACGAGGTTTGAGGAGGAAGATGATATCAAGGAACAGGCTGTCCTTTTCTTCAGCAGCCTTCTTTCGTGTAATGGAGAGATTGATCTTGAAGTGCAAGACTCTTTGATTGAGGCTATACCCCAGGTGATTGGTCATAATGACAACTCTTTGATTACTACTATTCCTTCCAAGGCTGAAATTAGGAAAGTTGTTTTCTCTTTTGATGGCAACAAAGCTCTTGGACCAGATGGGTTTCCCTTATTCTTCTTCCAAGTGTTCTAGGATATTGTTGAGGTGGATGTTGAGAATGCTGTCAAGGAATTCTTTGGATCAAGATGTCTTTTGAAAGAACTTAATGCTAATTTTGTGGTCCTTATTCCAAAAAAACCTAGGGCTTTGGAGTTTCAAACTTTTCGGCCAATCAGCCTGTGCAATTCTATCTATAAAATTATTTCGAAGGTTTTAACCACAAGAAATGCTTTATGTGCTTCCTCAAATGATTGCTCCACAGTAGAATTGTTTTGTGCTAGGTAGGTACATTCTGGACTCAGTTGTCACTATTCATGAGAATTTACATTCTTTAATGGTTTCGAAGACTAAAGGGTTCATTCTTAAATTGGACATTTCCAAAGCCTATGATCGAGTTGAATGGAATTTTTTATTTAAAATCCTAGTCAAGTTTGGCTTTAATAATAGAGTTATTTAGCTGGTTAACCAGCTAGTTTCGATAGTTACTTCTTCTGTCATTGTGAATGGGTCACCCTCAAGATTTTTTCAGACTTCCAGAGGCCTCAGACAGGGAGATCCTATCTCTCCTATTCTATTTACAATTTTCGCTGAGAGTTTGTGAAGAAATATTAAAAAGCTTATTGATCAAAGATCCCTTGCTGGTTTAAGACCTTCCTCTTCTCCTCTAACCTGTTCCCACCAACAATTTGTTGATGACACCATTCTCATGGGAAAATCTACTGTGGTTGAAGCTAAGACTTTCAAAATAATTCTGAATCTTTATGAATCTGCTTCTGGGCAAGTTGTTAATAGGGCTAAGAGTTCAATTTTCTTTCTCAATACTTTGGAGCATAGACAATTTAAGCTTGCTCGGATTCTTGGGTGTCGGATTAAGCGTCTCCCGTCAACCTATCTTGGTTTGCCTCTTTGCATTAAACCCTTGGACTTGTTCTGGATCTCTTTGGTTGAAAAATTTAACAAGAAGTTATCGGGGTGGAAAGGAGCCCTTCTCAGTCAAGCTGGAAAAATCTAGCTCCTAAAGGCTTCTTTGCAAAATCTTCCTATGTATGCTCTTAGTTTATTTAAAATTCCTGTTAAATATGATTAGGCCATTGAAAAAATTCAGAAAAGGTTTCTCTAGTTTGGTGTGGAGGACAAGAAGAGAATGCCACTTGTTGGATGGGATCTGGTCTGTAGACCCAAATCGAGAGGGGGCCTAGGCTTAAGGAAAATTAAAGTGTTGAATCTGTCCCTTCTTGCTAAACAGCTTTGGAGAACTCTTACTTTGAGAGGAGAATGGAAAGATACTTTAAAAGCCAAATATTTTAGCAACTATGAGTCTCTTAATGAGATTATAAATTCATCTTCTTTACCTCACGGTTCTGTATGCTGGAATGATATGAGCAGAGGTAGAAAGTTGTTGGAAATGGGAATTGGATGGCTGGTTGGAAAAGGAAATTATGTAATATTTTGGGAAGACATATGGCTTTTTAAAGATCCTTTAATTAGAAATGAGAAATTCAATAAATGGATGAATGATTGTAAAAGGGAATTTGGGGTCTTGGTTAAAGATTACTGGAGGAATGGGGGTTGGGTTGATTTAAAGACTATTAGTCAGGATCTTAGCCCTGTTTAGTTGGCCTTCAGAGCCCTAAGACTAGCTCAACACCAGGCGAAGGATTTTGCTATCTGGTTAGACAATCTGTTTGGTATTTTTTTAGTTTCTTCTGCTACTTCTATGCTGGTTAGTCCAATGGAGCCTCTGCCCTTTTGGGCTAAGGCTTGGATTAATCACCTGATTCCTAAAATCAATATTTTCTATTGGATAATGCTACAGAATAAGATTCTCACTTTGGACAATCTTGGAAAAAGAGGAATTCAATTACCTAACAGGTGCTACATGTGTAGGAATGATGCTGAGACTATTAATCATCTTTTTCTTCATTGCCCTTTTATTTCGAATATCTGGGGTAAAATTTTTGTGCTTCTTGATGTGGTTTGGGTTTCCCCTACCTCTGTCGAAGATTTTTTTCTTGCAATGGAAAGCTCCCTCAAAAATTACTTTTGTGCAAAAGCTCTGGTCTTTTGTTCTACCTTTTGTGTCATGGAATATTTGGAAGGAAAGGAACAACAGATTGTTTAGGGAAAAAGAGATGTTGGAAGGGGACTTGTATGAAAAAATCGTTAGGGCAATAAAGGAAAATTTATCTTTAATTCCAAGAAAAATGGTTGATAAAGCTAATTGGTCTCCTTTCGATATTGCTATGGCCAAAAAGTGGAATTCAAAATTAGCTGCGTTGAATGTCCCCAAACCTGTTGTTTGTGGAAGGGAGAATGCTAGTTGGTCTTTGCCCCCTTTGGGTTGGGTGAAAGCCAATTTTGATGGCGCGGCTAAAGAAAACCCTAGGAAAGCTGGCAATGGGTTTGTTTTAAGGGACAATTTGGGGGATTTTATGGCAGCTTTTGCTGTCGACATTGGCATCCAAACTAATCATGTTGCGGAAGCTATAGGGGCTTATCATGTGGTTAGCTTAGCTTTCAAGATGAACACAAAATGTCTTTGGTTGGAGGGTGATTCAATAAATATAATAAATTGCATTCTTGGGCTTACCCCTCCCTCATGGACCATCAAAAAGTGGATCAAAGATACAAAAATCTTATTAAATAAATTCAATAAAGTGAAAGTGCTAATTTATTATGATTCAGTGCATGGAAGAGAAGGTTGTCTTCATCATGATGATATGGATAAAGATTAGGTACGTCGATTTCATTAGATTTGATGGGATCGACGTCATTTCTTTTTCAAGAAGATTCTCCAACACGCTTTCTGGGTGTTTGATAAAATATGCCTAAACGGGACCCAGAGAAACTGTAGGGTGTGGTATAACAGAGCTTTGAAGATGGGAGGAGAGAGAAACTGTGTGGAACCGAGCAGCTTTTAGGAGCATAGAAAGAATGCTAAAGCCTGGGAAAGAATTGAAAAGGGAGGTTTAGTTCCTTTTTTGGAAAATCTCCATGGTATCGATGAGGGGATGCTAGATTATTTTGTCAAAAATTGGAAAAATGGTGAGATTGTGTTGTTTGGCAGGAATGTAAAGCTAAATAAGGAAATAATTGGTGATATTACTGGTCTTTCGACTGAGGGTGTGAAATTTTATCGGGACCGTCGGTTCTCTGATGAAGCGGTCATAAGATTTCCTAAAAAAGATAAGGATAAGGCTAAGTTGGTTAAGGTTGCCAATAGCTACTTTGATGTGGAGTCCATCAAATCAATTTGGAGGAAAGTTTTAAGAGTTATTATGGAGTATATCATGGTTGACGGGCGCTTCACTAGGGTGTATGGTTACCACTTTGCCATTCTCAACCACTTCCATCACAAGGTTCGTATCTCTCTACCTTTTTACTTATTCTCTTCTTGGAAGAATTGCCTCGATGAAGTTGAAAGAAACCCTAGGAGGACTTCTATTATTCACCCTAGTCTTGTTAGGCTCATCTTTGAGCATTATCAAAACTTACCTGCTTTGCCTAAAATTGTTGATATTGGGGATTTGGATGATGAGAATACTGAGAGTAGTAGGGAGAACGACCCCCTGGCCCCTCCTGCTTGTACCCCTATTGGTCCTAATACCATTGCTCCCTAGTCCCTATCTTGTCAGAATTCCCTCATGGACTCTGCTCCGTCGTCTTTTCCTAAGCGGAAGCCTCTGCATGATTTCCCTAGCCCAGGTTTTGCCTTGTCACCTTGTCTAAACCCCCAGCCGTCTCCTAGCTGCCCTACTCCGGGTTTGGTCTCTGGTTTTAAAGGTACCTCTATTATGAAATTAGTTTCGTATTCTGGGAATTCCATGGAAATTATTTCTAATAAACCTATGGTCAGTAAGGAGTCAGCGCCTAGTGCCCCTACGTCCGGAAGATTTGGGAATGCCCCTAATGATTCCCCTAATCAAGATGAAATTAATTCTGCAATGAATAATCTCAAGCCTGAGGATATTATGAGTGTGGCAGAAAAAAGTACGGATGGCCTTTTCACTATTCTCAAGTGGACCCAGAAGGAAGTCAGTGAGCTAAAAGGTCGTAATAGAGATCTCAGCGACAGAGTCATGGATTTGGAGCAGAAGATTAGTTGGAGTCGTAAAGAGGATGAGGGATAGGAAACCCCCTTACCAAGGAAAAGACAACATTTGTAGGAGGAAAGATTGACTAGGATCGAGTGCAGTATGTCCAAGATAAGCCAAAATATTAGGGCCAGTGTGGCGAATAGTCACAAAATTGCTAGGCATAACACCATTATCATCAATGCAATGGTGGAAAAGCTTGAAAAGAATCAAAAGGGTTCATTGGTCATGGATTTGGATGCGGACAGAGGATGCAGTAGATCTGCTGGTGAAGGGATTTCAACTCATACCCGGCCAACATGAAGAGGAAGACCGATTTCTTCACATGTCTGACTCAAAGTCCTCCAAGCGGGGGTTATAGGATATGAAGGATATTTGAAAAGGAGAGTCAAAGGAGTTGATGAACACCTTGGAGTAGTGTGAGTGAGTGTTTGTTTACGGTTTTTGGGTAGTCCTTTTTTTGGACCATTTGTCTCTTTGTCTTTGTCATTTCCTTTTGGGGCCAATGACTAGGTTTGTTTATTTGGACTTATTTTTAGCTATCTTTTTGTTGTTTAACTCTACGGTTTCAAGTCCCTATAAAACCTATTTTTCCTTTTCAAAAACATTCCAACTATTGATTACAATGATCCAACACAACATTATTAAAGGCAATCTTTATAGTTATTTGGCCTTGAGATCGGTCCGGTTTTCCCCATCTCTCACACAAGATCGTAAATCTCCCTCCGCTATAATTTGGCAGGGGAAGTTTCCTTTTCTATAGGCTTCCATCAGAATGGAAAACATTCTTGCCATGGAGGTGGGAAGATCAAACTCTGCTCTCAAGACTTCCCAATTCTTAATATTACCATCAACAATAATGTCATTAAACACTTTTAGCCTGATTCCAAATCTTAGCAGGACAGCCTTGGAGAAGAGCAAGTG
The DNA here is from genome assembly GCA_007258455.2 of Sequoia sempervirens. Lineage (NCBI taxonomy): Eukaryota > Viridiplantae > Streptophyta > Pinopsida > Cupressales > Cupressaceae > Sequoia > Sequoia sempervirens. The sequence goes on from VDFB02373365.1 coordinate 276,100,633, forward strand.
GCTTACCATTATGATAAAGGTTCCACCAAATAGAGCTATAGGTTTGACAACAAGAGTTGGGAAATGAGACCTTAGGGGCTTTGAACTAGAGATTATGCTTGGAAAGTTCCTAGGCCTTCTATAGACTCTTGAAGACAAGCAATCTAGCAGGGCTCATATTATGACTACTAGTGAGGATGTCGCATAGAGGTAGACTTTTCTAGGGTTTCACTTGCTTTGGGGTGGCTTCTTGAATGTTTTTCCTGATAAGAACCTTCCATGGCTCATTGCCACTTAAGGCTTTCACTATCCACTTGAACACCAGGGCAATCCCCTACTGTCTCAAATATTTTAACCCCAACCCTCCTTGCATCTTGTCTAAGAAACACCAATCCCATCTCACAGCGTGCTTCTTTTTTCCACCTTTACCATTAGACCAAAGGAATATCCTTATTCTTTTTTGAATCTCATTTATCTAGTAGCTGCAGAAAAACCAAACTGAAGTAAAGTATATAGTGTAGGAGGATAGAATATTTTGACAGACTTGCATCCTTCTTTCCAAAGACAGATATTGTTGATTCCATTTCTCAAATTTCATTTCAATTTTGGAATTAATCCAGTTCCATATTTCTTTAAGGTTTGGACTAACCACAAAAGGTATGCCCAAGTACCTTACTTGCATGTCAGGGCCTCCCCATTGAAAACTATACTCTTTTAGCCAGTCGGGGGGGTCTCCTTCCATCCCAACATAATGGATTTGGCATTAGAAATTCTTTCCCTAGAGGCCTGTGAGAACAAGTTAAGTTTTTCCATCAGGACATCCATATTGTCCTTAATAAGCTCAATAAAGTATCATTAGCAGACTAAACATTAATAATCTTGTTATTGTCAGGAAGGGAGATTCCTCTGATTCTTGGGGAGAGGGAGTGGTCCCTTAGTAAATAAGTCAAAGCATCTAAAGCAATGAAAAACAACATAGGAGCCAAAGGACAACCTTGGCGAATGGATCTTTCTAGCATAATTTCACCAGAAAGAATCCCATTTACATCAATCTGCATAGAAGCATCTTTTAGGAGCACATCAACCATATTATAGAATTCCCTTGGGAAGCCAAAAGCTTGGAGCATCATCCTTAAAAAACCCCACTCCACCCAATCATAAGCTTTTTCAAAGTCTAGCAACTACATCACCACATTCTGTCAAGACTTCCTAGTCCACTCCATTGCCTCCTAGCTTGTTAGCAGATTCTCCAAAATTTAGATTCCCTTAACAAAACCAATTTGAGTGGGATTAATGAGCTTTGGGAGGATGTTGACCAATCTTAGGGCTAAGACCTTTGCCAACACCTTGTAGGAAGCATTCAACAAGGTGATGGGTCTCCAATCCTTAACCAAGGTTTTGTCCCCTCCCTTTGGAAGGAGTTTGATAATCCCTTTGTTGATATGCTTTCCAAGAGACCCACCACTCAGGGAATCCTTGTAGACCTCAAGAAGGTCTTCACTTACCCACTACGAGAAGCATTTATAAAAGTCAATGGGTAATCCATCATTGCCCAGAGATTTATCATTGCTCATTAAGTAAATTGCCATTTGAATTTCTTCCTTGGTAATCCCTGTTGCGAGCTTGCTTGCCTCTTCTGTCGAGATCTTTTTGGGGATTAGCCTTCCCACAACTTTCTTGGTATTTAGGGAAACTTCACTGTCTCCTTTAGAGGAGAAATATTTTTTAAAGAAGCAAGTAAACTGCTTTAGAATATCTTCTTGGGTGCTCAACATCTTCTCCCCATCCCAGATCCGATCAATCTACTCTCTAGCCCTTTTTTCATTGAGGAAGTTGAAGAAATTAGAGCCTCTGTCCCCCACTTTCAACCAGTTTAATTTGGCATAGACCCTAAGCCCATTGACTTTGAAGTTCTGAATTTTTCTTAGGCTGTCTTTTGCTAGGGCCACCTCTTGGCACAACCTGATATCCTTCGGGTGCTGCTGAGTGCTAGATTTAGCATTAAACAACCACTCTTGGAGCTCTTTCTCCTCTTTCCTTGCATCTATAGCACACTTCTTGCCCACAGTTTGCAAGGGTCTCCTCCAAGCTTGCACATTGGAGTTCCACCTTTCGGTTGCAGTGGAGCCTTTGATAAGGAACTTATTGATTTCGCTTGTGGAGGCAATTTCCTCATAGCAATAAGGATTTTTAAGCAATTGGGTATTGAGAAGGAAAGAAGGTTTTCCTGTGGTTTTACCTGTTTTAAATTGATGGGTCGTAAGGTTGGCTTTGACTGGGTGGTGGTCCAAAAGGGTGTAAGGGTGGACACTCACTTTAGATCCTAGATCATCTAGGGTGAAGCTGAAGAAATCCTTATTTGCATAAATATTGTCTAACGTACAGTAAATCCTATTGCCTCCCTTTTGCGCATTACAACAGGTATACCAAATTCCTTTGTAATTTTTCTTTCCCTTTTCCATAGGGTCAATCAAATTAATTTTTTGCTTTAGCCTTAGCTAGAATTTTTTTTCATTTCCTTTCCAGGTCATATCAATGCCTCCCCATTTATCCTCTTTTTGCTCAATCATGTTGAAGTCTCCCCCTAGTACCCAAGGGATGGCTGGAAGAGAGGATAACCATTTCCACAAAATGATTCTATCCTTATAGTCATTTGGAGCATACACAGAGCAGACCCCAAATTCTAGGTTACCCTTTCTTAGGGTGATCCAAACCGCCCAGTTGCAGGGAGAACAACCACTGCCACTAATCCACTATGTCTAATGGTTGGCCATCAAAATGGAGGATCCCCCCCTGCCTTGAGCGTGTGAGGTTGAGAAGGAAGCAACCTCGGTCCATATGAGCTTTAGGTTTGACTCCAGGGAAAAGCCAACAACATTTGTTTCATGTAATAGCATAAAGTCTTTATGTTTTTGAAGGTTTAAGAATCACCTGATGATGTATTTCCTATCTAGAGATTCTACTCCACGGACATTCTAGGAGATACAATTAAGCTTCATCATCCCCAGTCATTGGATTATCACTCAGTTCATGATGAATCTGTTCAAAAAATTTGGGGAGCCTTTCTTCAACTTCTAGTTTTTTAACTACCGATGATTGTATTATCACACTATTCTTTTTTCTTTTGTGTTTGGAATTCCCATCATTCTTGTTCACCAGGATAGAATTTTTATCCTTCCTCGGCTTTCCAGGCCCTTTTTTAACCTTTGGGGCTTGGCCTTTAGACCCCTGTGTGACATCCTTAGTAGGTCTCTTATCTAATACCGAGTCCTGGTTGGGGATGAATTCAAGGGCTTTGGAGAGGCTAGGCTCATCTTCCTTATTTTCAATAGTAAGTAGGTCAGCGTTTGTAGCCAAATGAGGGTGACTAGGGATACCAGGGTGGCCCATGGCCTCAAGGAACCCATCCCATAGACTAGGTGAAGTGCCTAGAATATCATAACAAATTGTAGCATGGCCATTTCTAGTCATTACTATATAGGTCCCTATAGTTTCCTTAGAAATGATGGATGAATCTATAGTAGTGGCATAGACATCATTTAGATTTGCAGGTTTGTCATTTACTTTGCTCTGGGAGCACTCCATCGAGTTTGTTTGGTGAGTTTTTGGGTCATTGGTCACCTCAGTAGCCCTAGAAGCCTCTTTTTGAAGAGGGATAATTTTAGAGTCAAATTGATTAGCTCCCTTTTTAATACGACATTCCATAGTTGTCGAGGTAGAGCCAGTTCCCCCAAATTTTTTAGAGATCCTATTCTTTATGTTGCGCAAGGCAAGTTGTTGGGCATTTAGCCGTTCAAGAAGAAGAAGATCCCCGATGAGCCCCCAAGTCAAAGAAAGTTTGGAGAGAGTAAGATTGTGGGCATCTAACTTGACATCAATGATATCCTCACCACATTAAAGGGAAGAGAATTGATTATGGTGGGTAAAATCAACGACAGGATTAGACACAATATGAAGATGAGTGTCATCTGAGGCTGGATGTGGGATATCGGCATTAATTGTGTCAAGTGGGACTTCCTCGACAACCTCAAATATCCTACTTTCCATAGATTTTGATTGAAGGCCAAACTAAATTCTAGCTGACTTAGGTGAAGGGTTAGGAGCAGCAGCATTGGAGTGATTTTCATTTCCAGCTGGTTGAGAGGTCCTAACCACCTTTTTTTGGAGAATCGGGTAGTTCTTCCTAAGATGACCCTCCCTTTTCAACAGAAAATAGGCGTTCATTCTGCATAAAACTTCTAGAGGGCAAGAATTAACCCCACACTCCTCAACAATTTTTATACTTTTGGGGATCTCTATTATGAGATTAATCGACATCAAAACCCTAGCATCCAAATTGGGAAGAGTTGCTTTGGTCTCATCAACCTTTAGAACTTTTCCCAAAGGTTCCAGGATTTGAGGGATTATTCTCCAAAACTCCGGTGGGAGATCTTTCACGATCGCCTACCTAGGGTAGGAGAGGGCTAAAATTTCCTCAGCAACCATTGAGGCTGACCAGGTGAAGACGCAAAAAGCACAACCTCCTATATTCCAATACGACTTTTCTAGGGGTTTTTTTCTGCATTTCATTATTTTGAAAGAAAACCACAAATAGACCTTTTTGTAATAATCTACAATAAAAAACTTGAATATTGAATTTCTTCTGCCAAACATTAATAAACCAAGTGTCTATATATCTCCTTGCTGGAAATCTATTCACATCTACAACCGCTAAGAAAATTGCAGTGTTCTTTAAATGGTTTCTCTCATTAGCAATTCTTTCTTTCATTTCCATGTTTGGATGCAAGAAGAGGCCATTAGGGGTCTCAGAGGAGTGCTTACCTTCCCCGCAGCCCACCTCACAACCCTCTCCCACCCAAAACTTTGAACCTGCAATTGTTGAAAAGCATGGGTCTACAAGCGCATCTTTGAACGATTTTGCACTAGCATTTTGCAGAGAACCAGGGTCATTGGTGTCGGGGGGTTTGAAACCCCCTCCATAAGTAATAAACCGTTCCAAAAATATTATGAACCAGAGTTGAAGGGCCTCGACACACAAACGAGAAAACACCCCACGAACAAATAAAAAGAACCATAGAAGGAGCACCATGACACATAGGAAAGTAGAAAATGACAGAAAGTAAGGGCCTAGGGGAGCGCTTACCACCACACAAACCTTTGTGGGGGAGGAGGCACCTCCCCACACCTTGTGAGATGAATGCTGACGAAACCCTAGTGTGTCAAGGATGCTGAGCACCACTTGCAGAGCTTCCAACTTTTTTCCATTTACCTCCTTTCAAAATCTATATTTTATTTTTTTAATGTTTATATATATATAATTAAATAAACTAATTTTTCAATATATAAATAATTTTCTTATATTTATGTATGTAATTTTTATATATTATTAAAGAAAATCTCACAAAAATCAATTAGGTATTTTATAGAGATTTGGATTGACACTATTAAAATAATAAAATAAAACTTAAATTGAAACATCCATAAATTAACATATAAATAATCTTCTTAAGGATTTGATTTTATACACTTAAAATAAAAATTTAAATTAAACTATTTGACATTGCCACTTTTTTATTTTCTAAATTTCATTAACTTCAAGACATAAATAAATACAAATAAAAATTAAATTAAAATAATTATAATTATTAATTAAATTATAATTCTAACCTTATTATTATTAATTAATATAATCCTAAAAAATATAATTAGGATTAAGATTAAGAATAAGGTAAAAATTATGGTTAGAATCATTCAAAAATTAAAATAAATTAAAAAAGAAAATATTACTAATAAAAATCATTAAAATATGATTAATCTAGATATAATACTCCAAAATTTTATCCATCTAATAGCTTTATTCCAAATCTTATTCCTAATATTAATTCATAGATTTTTTAATGTCACTTTATAGTTCTTTTTATTGTTAAGTTATGACCATAATTATAAATAATGTTACGACCATAGTTAGGGTTAGAGATAGGTCTAGGATTAGGATAATGGTTTAGAATTTATTGCTAGGGTTAGGGTTAGGGTGAGGGTTAGAGTAAGCATTAGGGATAGAATTAGAGTCAAGCATGAGTTAGGGTTAGGTTAGGTCATACAAAGAACTAATTAACAATACTATAACACTATAATTAACAAAACTTACATTTATTTTATTCACATTAATAAAATTTGCATTCATTTATTTTTAAATCTAGAAAACAATAATTACAATACTATAAAGGCAAGTACTAACCACTACGTGTCACTTGCTTATTTAAGAATTATTATGTTGAGAGATGTAATTACAAAGACAACAAGTGGCAATAAGGAGGAGTGTAATGACATGAACATGCCAACAAAAACCATTAAAGCATTGACATACAAAAATATTAAAAATAAAAAAAAAAATGTATGAACAAATAAAACGGAGTTGAACAAGTCTTAAACATAATTCTTAAAAGATTCAAGAGATCAATATTTATAGTACTTGCCATTATCGTTAGGCAATACTATAATGAATTTTGTTTTTTCTTGTTTAATTAATTATTAATAAGTTGGTTTTGAAATGTAAAATATTTAAATTTATAAATTTTAGAAATTATTTTTCCTAAACATGATTGACTACAAAGTTTTGTGTGAACTATTGTTTTGTCATTTTTTTAGGAAGGTAAATTAAATAAAACAATAAATATTTTAGTAAAAATAATAGTTGATAAGGTTTGACAAAAAATATTATTTAATTTTCAATTTTAAAATTTTAAAATTAAAATTTATATCTTGGCAAAACCATTAAAGCATTGACATACAAAAATATTAAAATAAATAAATATATATATATGACCAAAATAAAACGGATTTGAACAAGTCTTAAACATAATTCTTAAAAAATTCAAGAGATCAATATTTTTAGTACTTGCCATTAACATTAGGCAATACTATAATGAATTTTGATTTTTCTTGTTTAATTAATTATTAATAAGTTGGTTTTGAAATGTAAAATATTTAAATTTATAAATTTTAGAAATTATTTTTCCTAAACATGATTGACTACAAAGTTTTGTGTGAACTATTGTTTTGTCATTTTTTAGGAATGAATTTTAGGAAGGTAAATTAAATAAAACAATAAATATTTTAGTAAAAATAATAGTTGATAAGGTTTGACCAAAATTTATTATTTAATCTAAAATTTTAAAATTTAAATTTATATCTTGTCATTATTATGACCAACTTATTGCATATTAATCTTTTAATTTTTTATAATACATTAAATAATTATTATAAATATAAAATAGAATATAGATAGTTTTGTCCACTAAGCTAAAATATAATTATTCAGTGAATAGTGCAAAGCTCATCCTCCCAAGAGCTGCGATAAACTAGCATATATATCTTATATTTAAGATATATAAATTACGCCGAGATATATCGAGGCGTTTAATTTTTCATCATTCAACTTTAATATAAATGTATTAAACTGAAAAATTAAACACCTCGATATATCTCGGCGTAATTTATATATCTTAAATATAAGATATTTATATGCTAGTAGCAGTTGTGACACAACACATAACATGAATTAATATATTATTTTATTATATCATTAGATATATAATAATATTAAGATAAATAATTATATAATATAATAATAATATTATAATAATAATATAATATAATATAATATAATAACATAAATTATGCTAAGATATATTAAAATAATAATATTTTAGTTTATTTAATATAAAAATTTAATATAAGTTATGGTTAGGGGTCAAACATGGTTAGGTTCAAACTTTTATTAGGGTTGAGGTTCAAGTTTAATTACGGTTAGGGTAAAGTTTAAAGTAGGGTTTAATTAAAATTGTGATGAGGGTTGGGGTTATCAGCATGAATAGGTTTATCATCACGAATAGGGTTTAGGGTTATGGTTATGGTTATGGTTATGGTTACGGTTATGGTTATGGTTAGGGTTAGGGTTATCATCAAGAATAGGTTTATCATCATGAATAGGATTAGGGTTAGGGTTAGGATTAGAGTTGGGGTTAGGGTTAGGGTTAATTTTAGGGCTAATTTTATCATCACAATTTTTGATTAGGGTTATCATCACGAATAGGGGTTAGGGTTAGGGTTATTGTTAGGGCTAGGAATAGAGTTATGGTTAGGGTTAGAATTAGGGTTAGGGTAATAATTAGGCTAGGGTTAGGGTTATGGTTATGGTTATGATTAGGTCCTAATCAAAATCCTAATATTAATCTTAACCCTAACTGTAATACTAACCCTAATCCTAACCCTAACACTAACCCTAACCCTAACCCTAATGCTAAACCTAACCCTAACCCTAACCATAATCCTAAACCTAACCCCAATCCTATTCATGATGATAAGCCTATTCCTTGATGATAAAGCCTAACCATAATCCTAACCCTAAACCTAACCCTAATCCTAAGCCTAATCCTATTCGTGATGATAACCCTAAACCTAACCCTAACCCTAACCCTAACCCTAACCGTAATCCCCATTCATGATGATAAACCTATTCGTTATGATAACCCAAACCATAACCATAACCATGACCCTAACCCTAATCCTAATCCTAATTGTAACCCTAATCCTATTCGTGACGAAAAACCTATTCATGATGATAAACCTAACCCTAACCCTAATCCTATTCATGATGATAACCCTAACCATAACCATAACCATAACCATAACCATAACCATAACCATAACCATAACCATAACCATAACCCTAACCCTAACTGTAATCTCTATTCGTGATGATAACCATAACACTAACCATAACCATAACACTAACCCTAATCCAAATCCTATTCGTGATGATAAAGCTAACCCTAATCCTAACCCTAACACTACCCCTAACCCTAATCCTATTTGTGATGATAACCCTAACTCTAACCTAATTAAACCCTAACCCTAATCATAATCCTAACCCTAACCCTAATCGCAATCCTAACCCTAACCCTAACCCTAACCCTACTCCTAAACCTAACCTAATTAAACCCTAACCCTAATCCTAATTCTTACCTTAGCCCTAACTCTAATCCTATTTGTGATGATAAGCCTATTCATGATGATAATCCTATTCGCAATGATAACCCTAACCCTAACCATGACCATAAGGTAATCATTGATTAGGGTAATCATTAATTTACAAATTGATATTCTGAGCAATTCTAACCTTAACCCTAACCC
>VDFB02373365.1:276109906-276124969 GCA_007258455.2 Sequoia sempervirens
TTTGGGTATTGACCATGTGCTATGAGAAATCATGGGTAGATCAATTCAACCATAGCATGATCAACACATCTAGTGACCTGGTATCCCCTAACCTTATGTACATTTTGATAAAAAGGAAAACAAGTGTTTTTTATCATTTCTTTGGTCACACAATCCTATATTTGTTTAAGGGGAACATCAGCATGTACTTATTCCCACATGCGGGAAAGAATAGCAGCTACTCTATCTAGGGAAAATGCACTAGTCCTCTCAAGTTCATCTCTTAGTTTTTCTAAACTATGTAATATTGACATGCATGGTTCAAAATATATCCCTGGGTTTGCACCCTGTGCTAATGAGTCTCTCAATTTTTTAATCTCATTAGTGGTATTTGCAAACAAAGAATCTGGAGGTGGAACATGATCTGCATTTTCCATGTTATATATATGTATGTACACCTAAAAGAGCAATGAGACCTTGGTAAATAATATATCTAGATAAAGGGAATACAAATCTAAAACAGTTGTAATAATTCATCTACTCATCAATAATATTTTCATACCATTAACAAAAAAACATTCAACATCTATCATAGTTTTTAATAATTTCAAAACATTCAAATTACTAGATTGCACACAAAACATAATCTAAAACAATTCTAAAATTTAAATTTAAAACATAATCTAAAATAGTTCTAAAATTTAAATTACTAGATTGCACACAAAGCATCATTACTTAACATTGGTGGTCATGTAAAATCAATCCAGTCATTATTGAAGGCACAAATAAGAGAAGAAAATGAGACAGATGAAGATGTCCCTTATAAGGTTCAATGTAATGATGGAAAATAAAGATGAAAAGTATTGAGGACCTATATTTTATTTTAATGGCATAATAAGATAGTTCCCTCTACTAGCAAATGAAAAATCGTATGTGCTTTGAATTGTGTAATTATTGAAATTGACACCCTATGATTTGATAGAAATTAGGATATATCGATTGATCTAAATGGAGCTATATCAACTAATTGTAAATCTATTATAAGTGACATAAAGCCTCAATGTCTCATTTGTATTAAAATATGGGGATGATGTGGCTATTTTAAGGCCCAAAATTTCATGTGTTAATAGCATAAACATATAACATTAATTTTTTTGGGAGTTTGTACCAAATACCTTTTTCCAAACACAACTTTTGTTTAAAATACCTCAAACCTATGAATGAAATTAAAAATTTCCTAACTTAAAGACCATCAAGGAAGGTCTTAATGCCATATGTGGCTTCCTTTGCCTATTATATAAAATTCAACTAAAATAGCTTTTAAGAAATAGTTCCACAAAATTAGAGGGGTCCAACCATGTTTTCAATTAATTTAAAACTATTATTTTAAGATTTTTTAATTTTTAAATAAATATATAAATTTCTTACATTATTTTGAATTAAAATGATAATAGTGGACATAAATTACACAAAATTGAATGTTATTAAAATTTTGGTTAAAAAGTAAGAAGGTTAACCTTTAAAGCCATTGAGGAAGGTATTGAGCTACTACAAGTGGTTTATCCATGAAGGGTTGAAGTCTCATAAAGAAAGTAAATACAAGAGGAAGGAAAATATAGATGATTTCCTCACAAGTATATAAATGTTTCTACTTGATTATTTATTTCATCCTAGAAAGAGACTATAAATGTTGTTTATCCTATAACTTTTATCGTATTAGTAATCTTAGATGCATGTGACTTGTTAGCTTCCCTTTTCATTTACTCATGTAATTTAAGAAATCTATTATTAGAGTTGCACATGAGAACAAAATGAGCTCCCCTCCACTAAGGGCTTAGTTTTTTCTTATACCAATTTGCGAATTTTATTATTTCAATTCTTAATCCTAATCAAAATTTGGTGAGGGGGAAATAATACCCATCCAATAAGTGTTCCCCAATCCCTTGAAAAGAAAAACTTGTGTATTATCCAACTTGGCTATCATTGTTAGGATTCTAGCTTCTAGTTCTACTATTTTTAGAATACTACTAGAGCCTAGATTGATGGATCACTTCTCTCTCCTATGGATGAGGATCCCTCTAAGATTGATTGTTCCACCTCTTCAAATGAGATTAGTAACAAGGTTTATGAGTGTGTTAAATAGGGGAAGAGGTTGGGTATATAATGTACTTTAGACATGGTTGTTGAATGTAAAACTATTTAGACCATGAGAGGGTTGAACAATTTAAAAAGAATTGGAAGACAACTATAATATATAACATAACATCCTTAAATGGTTCAAATTTTAAATGAAACAATGAAAGAAAGAATAAGAAAATAAAGATTATTGTAAAATTATTTAAAAATAATTGGGTCTGTAAAAATATCTAATTTAATAGTTTTTAACGTAAAATAACTTCAAAATAGGATTATGTAAGTGAAAAAAAAATTCTATTGCCTTCATTGAAGTTAAATTTATCTAGTTAAGATATGTCTAAAATTAAGAATTTAGACTAGAATATCAATATTCCATAAGAATCTCATAAAGAGGATGAATTTAATGGAAGATAATATAAAATCCTCCATGTATGAGGATGAATTTTATCATTACATTATGATTGAATCATCTCAATTATATAGCCAAGAACATCAAAAAATTATAGATTGGAAAGAAAAATAATCACACATTTATCTTATTTTTATATGTATAAAGTTTAGATACCATCAAACTATTTAAACTTATAGATTGGATAAAGCTATAAATCGAATTGTTAAAACAAATTTATTAAGAATCAAATCTAATAAATTTTGACTTCATATTGCATACTTGTTATAAATATCTCACTAATCCAACAATACATTCTATGTATGAACATTAAAAAATATATAATAACAATTTATACAACTTCTAATTATGATAATAAATCTAGAATCAAACATGACCCAAATGTAGGATAAAGACAAGAATCTTAATCTATACCATTATTTTGAGTTTGGTTTAATAGAAATTGTAAAAACTTATAATCATGAAAAAAGAAATGAATAAACTAAGGATCATTTTAACAATGGTGAATTAGTGCCTAAAGATTGGCCTAAGAAATTATAATATTCAACATTCTCATCACAAATGATATATGAAAACTAAGGATCATTTGGTTATATATTTTCATAGATTTAAAATTTGAATATTTATTACTATAACATGTTCATTACAATTAGAATCTTAAATAATATTGTAATAATTTATTATGTCTTTGAAATTTGTTTTGTGGATTTTAATGTTGTTTTTTAAATTTAAGTTCTAGAGTAAGTAGAATCTAATGAGAGACCTTAAAAAGATTCAAGTAATTTATGTTTGCCTTAAAATTATGATTATTGTTCGATTAAATAGATTATTGATTGTATTTAGATTTCAAAATTGGAAATAGTTTAAAATTATAGAACCATATTATCCTTTGATACAAAAAGCTATGTCAAGGATTATTTGTATCTTCCTCATAATTATGTTTCACATATTGAATAGTTCAGGGAGGATTGTGTGGATGATTTGGAAGTTGAAGCAAAGATTGGTTGAGATCGACAAAGGATATTTTGTTAAACTCCAAAATCCTAAGAATAGAGAAGATGGTGAGTCATATTTTAATAGACCTTATCTTCACTCCTATTCAAATGCAACCTCTCCAACCAATATATTGGATTGCAAAATAAGTAATAGATATATATATATGAACTTACTCCTAATCCTCCTCCATTTACCCCACCATTAGATATGCATATTGGTATTCACCTACTCAAGTCTTATGAGACCCTAGGTGGCTTTGTGAATACATAAAAAATATTATGCATGATGTCTAAGAATTTAATTGTGATAGATTGATATATTCCAAGAATTTATAAATGAAGTATATATATTCATATATATGTATTTGTTTGAGTGTTTAAAATTAGTTATAGAAGTTTATAGAAGGCCATAGATGGCCCACTTTTTGAATTAAATTTAGTTATGAATTTGTATTTTTTGGATGCGCATTTAGATTTAAATTTACATGCCAAAGTCACAATGTCCTACTCTTGATTAAATTACTACAAGAAATTAAGGAACTTGGGATCTACCCACCTCCCAATGGTCTTGGAATGGATGCATTTAGATGGAGAAGGATTTCGAAGGCTCATGGTACTTGTGGACCCCTCAAAGGCATGATATATAACACATGAACTTTATTTATGAAATTTGGTCTTTAGTTGTTGGCTTCTAGTATGAATGTTATCTATAAGGTGGAATTCTTAGTTGAGACTCTCAATCTTCCATTGTTGGTTTCTAGTGTGATTATAAAATATGAGCCAAGTATTACTTTCTAATGTTAATTATTGAAAGAACGTATATAAATTATTCTCATCTTAATTCTCATACAGAGTTGTCTTAGTCAATTTCTCAATGTATGAGTTCCATTTATTTGTAAAAAAATTTAATATAAAAACATATTTTATTTCATTAATTAACCTATCTATTCCATGTTAAAAAGGATGCTTTTATTTTAAATTATAAGTATATAATTCAAAATTAATTAGTAATTCAAGATAGAGTACACACAATTTCTTTAGTTAAAATAAAATAATATTCTTATTTCCATGAGAGTTATGTGCAATGGTAGCTTGATGTCTTGGAAATATTTCTTTGATACATACTAAATTTTTATCATTACATTATGAGTGAATCATCTCAATTATATAGCCAAGCACATCAAAAATTTATAGATTGGAAATAAAAATAATCACACATTTATCATATTTTTATATGTATAACATTTCTACCATCAAACTATTTATACTTCTAGATTAAATTATTTTTGAATTTGGTTATTTGGGTTCAAAATGCCATGCTATAGGATTTTCTTGTGTTTTCACTAGATTGTCATGTGTCTAGCTATGTATTTTATAGGTGTAGGAATTTTAGAGGAAGGCAAGGTTGAACAAAATGCATAAGGATGAGATGGAGCCTTGTTTACCTTAGGATTTGGTTGAAGCTCCCTTTGGGAATAATCGAGGGGTGGTTGGTCCTCTTGTAGACATGACTAATTTAGAATGTATTTTCAAGAGAAATTTAGAGGAGATTGATAGAGACAAGAATCATGTGTTAGAGATGGATTAGTTGGAGTTCTTTGCCTCTACCATTCTCTTGAATTGAAACATTCACTTGTTCGTATTCCTTCTAATAATTTAAAAATATGAATCTAAGGTTCAAGTTTAGAAGATTATAGGAACCCTTTATTCCCTTTGGTATCAAGTTTGGAAACTCCATTAGAAAGGAACTAGGTTCATTCATGGAAAAGGATAAGGTTGACAATAAGATATAGTTCCTTGAAGAATTTGGATTCAAGTTGTTGTGAAATGATAGATCTACTAATGTTTTTGGGAAAATGACCCTCTTTATTAGATACATTTCCACTATTGGTGGAGTATTTCTAATTGGATGTTATTTTTCTAACTTACAACTATATTTTTCTTGTTGTTGTTCCATGCCAATATGATTGATCCTTTTTTGTCTCTTTTTTGTCTCTTTATTGTCTCTTTATTGGTCTTTTTAAAAGGGTGGGGCCCTTTCAAAATTTCTATTTCTAATTCATAAATTCAACTAGAAGTATTTACCCTAAAATTAAAATATAAATTTAAACTTTAAAATAGTCTTTTTTGATATTATATAATTTAGCCTTGACATGTATTTAATTTATAAATCCTATTATTCTTTATGTTTAATTTCAAAATTTTAATGCTCTCAAGTATAGGTTACAAGTGCATTCTTTACATTTTTTCTCTTTCTTTTGTACTATTTTGTATGGGTGTCTTATATGCATTTCCTCAAACATATAATTTTGATTTCAATTTAGCTTTCTTGCAAGATTTAAACTTAAGCTTGTACTTAAAAAATCATGTTATCCTTACAAATGGGTTTGTTGAAAAGGATTTAGAAACTTTCAAGCCAATGCAATTGGTAGTTGTAAATCCAAATTCCACAACCTTCCCTCTGCTTGTGCCAAAATGGGAGCTTTGGACAAGGTATGGACATCAATCAAATCATCAAAAGGGAATTTTACCAGATATTGTAGTTGCAATTGCAAGTGCCTTGGTAGACATGTATGCAAAATGTGGAAGGCACGTGAACTGTTTAATATAATGCCTTAAAAATATTTGTTAATAGGTAAGGCTTTAGAAACATTCAAGCAAATGCAATTGGTAGGTGCCTGGTAGAAATGTATGCAAAATGTGGAAGCATAGACAAAGCACATTAATTGTTTAACAAGTTTTAAAAATGGGTATGCAAAATCTTTCTGCCTGTGCCAAAATTGGAGCTTTGAAACATAGTACAAACATTCATCAAAGCATAATAGAAATTAATTTCATTGAAAATGCTTTAGAAAATTTCAAGAAAATGCAATTTCAATTTCTAATCTACTATAAATTTCAACCATTTCACATTTCAGATTTTCCATTTAGGGTTTAAAATTTTTTCAAAATAAATTCAGTTTGAAACTCAATTTCAAGTTCACTAACCTCATGCTCATTGTGGAGGTCAAGGTTGATGAACTTGGCTTTCAAGCTGGTGCACATTTTTCCCTTGGGTTTGTCATCCTTCGCTGTTCACGTTTTCCTGCTGTTCACATTTGCCACAACAGAAAAAGTCACTGTGAGTAGTACGAGTGACAGTGACAAATTTTTTATTTTATATGTCCTAATTTAGGTGGTTTGGTCAAACCCCCATTTGATCGAACCCAATAATATAATATTTTTCCCTATGGTCATTGATGGGTTTGGTTGAATAGGTGGTTCGACCGAACTTATATGTTCAATCGAACATCTAAGAGGGTTTGGCCCAACCTCTAAGTTCGACCAAACCCCTTGATATAGAGAAAACCAAAAAAATGAGAATTCCTTCCTCCTTATAATTGTAAACCACTATTATGCTTTAACCCATAGTCATGATCTACTAATTTACTTTTCTCCTTTCTACCTTTCAAGTTGACATTCCTATTTTCACTTGCATAATCAAAACCAAAAGTTGTACTCATATTTACCTCATCCTTGTCTTGTTGTCCCAAAGTTCTTCCTTCTTGGGCTTCATGGCTTGCCATCTCCTTCCCTTTGTAGGTTGAACCTCATTTTTAATAATCCTCCTTACATCTTTAGGTACCTTGCAATGTACCTTTGATGAAAGTTGTCCTCTTTTATCTTCTGCTTCATCTTCAGTGTGCTTTTTGTCAATGTTATCTATTGCAGTCAACTCGTTTCCTATTGTTACAACCTCTACATGGGTATGGCCTTGGGATAAATGATGGAGCCAAAAGTGGCAATATTATGGGTATTTAGCAGGATATGTAGGCGTGACTTTTACAAAATTGATGAAGCGAAAAGGGTTTTTGGGAGATTCTCTCAGCTTTCCACCAATATAAGAATTATGATTTAATTTGAATTTAATAAATAATTATTATTTATTTTTCTATTAGGAGTATGACTAAAGTCCTGATCGATGGGATGATTGAAAAACATCTATAGCTTTCAAAGCGATTATCATTTTCTTGAATCAAAACATCGTCACATTAAATACTTCACATACTATGGGATTGAAAAAGAAAAATTAAATTTCATGAATTTTTTGACCAAGTTAAAGTGGTCGGAGACATGAAGTTTTTATATTTTCAAAGGGATTGGCAATAAAAAAATCATAATTAATTATTTACTTGGAAAAAATTATAAAAATATGCATCACATCCTAGACATGAGTCCTCTACTTATATATAGAATCTTATAAAAAATATTATCATTTTATTATGGATTTAGGGTGAATTGAACTGAGACACCTACTTCTTATTTTTCCACGAAATTTAAGTACTCGCATTGAAATTTTAGATTTTTGCAAAATAGATTTTATTTTATTTTTAAATAAAACTATTAGTTTAGAAACTAAATTCAATTTTCTATAAGATTCTATTCTTAAATATTTTGAAATAATATAATAACTTATTCAAATTTTTATGTCAAGTTGCTAACTGATTTTCTGAATTTTTGCTACTTAAGGGCTTGTTTTTCCATGATGATCACACTTTTACATACCCACATCTTCAACCTTTATGTTTGCTAATAGACATCCTTCAATTTTAGGTTCTAGTTCCTCAACTTGTACATCCTCTTCCTTGGTGATATATGTATGACACTCTACTACAACCTCTTTCTCTCCTATAGTCAAAACATCATTACAAAGATAAAATTTATCTTCAACACTTGGATTCTTTTGTTTCCACCCTCTAATCTCATCCTCCAATTCATTCGGTTGTTACTTAAACTATATTAATTCTCTTTCCCACAATCTCTTTATGATTTCCTCTAATCTGGGAATCCTTAGAATCCATCTAATGAAAATTCCCTTTCCCCTTTCTATTTTTCCAGGCCTCTAGAGCTATAACAACAAAAATTCCCAAGCCCCAGGTTTCACAAATGTAAATTGCCTCTCGTTAAGTGATCTATTTACAAATCTTCAACACCTTTAGAAATTATCCACACACTCTCAATGCTCCAATACACCTTCAAACCCTCAATTTTACATATGTGAACTGCCTCACATTCAGTAGTCTATTCACAAATTCAAGAAATATCTCACTCGAACAACCATCCTCTACCCACAAAGACCCTACAAGATGCTTCCTCCACCTACTCTCTCTTAGTGGAGGGAATCTCCACCTTCTACCTAGATTTATCTATATTGGATGATAGTAGTTACAAATCCTCTTTCAAGGCTGCAACAAACATACTTTCCACAACTCTTTCTCTTGATGATCAACCGTAGATCCTGATTCATACTCTACACTCTCAAGACCTTTAGACTTCAACCGACACTCACAAGTCCTATTGTAGCTACCTCATGTTTGAAATTCTATTAAAGACTCAAGAACTCCCACTCTAATACCACTTGATGAAGGGGAATCCCCTTACAAGCTATGAAAACAATGCACAACCAGGTTTACACAACAAAAATGATATTTATTACTAGATTTTCATTACATAGAAAATTTCTTCTTATGGGTAGATTACTACATGCATCTACTGAGTGTAGATCTTAATTCACATTCAAATCTACACTGTCTTCCATCCTCACACTTCCACCCATGTCCCATACTTGCATTCCTTCATCATTTATATCTTTCTCAAGTTCTCCAGTTTGGCCTTCTCCTCATGTTGTAGTTTCCATTTTTCCCAATCATCATTCAAAATTACCAACTTGTTACATCATAATCAACACCTCCATCGAGTTGGACAATAGATAGGTATCCCACAACAACAATGTGGAATACATCAAATATCACTCTGCCAAGTATTGTAACCTAACTCACATCTACCGCTTTCAGAATGTCACCAATACTTTGGGAGATCTCTCTCTGAAAACCCCAAGTCACATCGATAAGCTCTTAGCAGAATATCACTAGAATGACTAAGAGACATTGAAGGATCTCACACTGACACCACCTTGTCACACCAACATTGCTACTACCACATCGTCAATGAGACATGTCTAGTCGAAGAGACTTAGGATTATCTCTCGTTGACACCATGAGGTCACCTCAACTAAATGGTCAACAAATCCCATAGTCCTTGCAATGTCAAAAAAACATAGGATGTTGAAGAGACATCCACATAACTGTCATTGGCACTGCTTTGTCTCTTAGATGAAAACAACAACCCTAAATCAGGTTGCCAAAGAGACAACTATGCAAGTCTCAATGAAACATACTTGTCATGCCAAACTTCTTGTCGTAAATGTGGAAACCTAATGCAAACTATGCATACAGATTTAGCCCTTATTGGAAAATAATTCATATTTTTTTGTCTATGCAACATTGCTCCCTGACCCATGGATGCTCCTACATCATTATTGGGATACATTTATCTAGAATAGGAATTGAGGTCAATTCAATGAAGGTAAAAGAAATAATTGACATGCCTCCTACTGTTCCACTCTTAAACAATTGAATTTTATAAGGAAAGCTATAATCCATTCACCATTTATTTACACACCTTTTGCATAAGGGTGTTACCTTTAAATGGGACAATAATTCTCAAAATGTATTCTAGAAACTGAAATATTATCTTGCATCTCCTCTAGTATTAATACCACCAATTCAAGGTTAGCTTCTACTATTGTATATGGGTATGTGCAGGATCATCATGGAAAAAATAGGCCCTTAAGTGGTAGAAAAATCAGAGTTAGGAAACTTGACGTAAAAATTTGAATAAGTTATCTATACTATTTCAAAAATATGTAAGAATAGAATTTGTAGCAAATTGAATGCAACTTCTAAATTGCTAGGTTTGTTTAAAAAATTATATATCTATTTGGTGAAAATTTGAAATTTCAATGCAGTAGTACTTAAATTTCAGGGAAAAAATAAGAAGTAGGTGTCTATCTGACCACCCTAACCACAATAAAATGATAATATTTTTTATAATATTTTAGATATAAGTAGAGGACTCATGTCCCAATGTGATGCATATTTTTTTGTAATTTGTTTCCAAGTAAATAATTAATTATGAATTTTTTATTACAAATTTTAAAAAATATAAAAAACTTGTATGTCTGACCACTTTAACTTGGTCAAAACTTCATGAAATTCATTTTTTCTTCTTTTAATCCTATAGTATGCAAAGCATAGAAAATTGACACATGTTTTGGATTTAAAAAATGTGATACTGTTTGAAAGCTATAGATTTTTTTCAATTAGTCTATCAATTAAGACTTTAGTCGTAATTTGAATAGAAAATGAATAATAATTACTTATTAAATTCAAAGTAAAACATAACTTATATTGGTTGAAAGCTGAGAATATCCTTTAAAAACCCTTTTCATTTCATCAATTTTGGGTAAGAAAAAAATCATTAGCCACATACCCATTATATTGTCACTTTTTGGCCCATCATGATCCTGCACATACCCATATGTCTATATAGGAGCAAATTTGCACCTCTTGTGTAAATTTCCCTTTTGCATACCTTCACTTTAGAACATAAAATCATAAGGAAAAATCTACATCATCCACCTACCTTCCATCCACTTGGTGTGTGTTTTATGTGTCAGTGGGGTAATTTTTCTTTGGGACGCAAGCACGGTGTGTAGACGTCTATGTAGAATGCTACCATTCATGAAAAATTCCTCCCTTTAGATTCTGTAGGGATGTTAAACACTTGATTGGGGTCGAATTGTAATGCCTTTGCGTGATCAACCAACCCAAAATGGCTCCTTTTGGCCTTCAAATGCATCCATTTTCAGTTCACTTCATCTTCTTCACAATTCAAGAAACTTCATTTAATCTTCTTCACACTTTGGGATCTCTTGAACACACTCTTGAAGCATTCTAATAGCATTTTTACAACTTGAGCATTGTAGTAGCTTGAAACTCCATCAACTTCACTTTTGTATGTGTTGCTCTACCATAGAAGTTGTGAGCTTGGAGTCTTGTGAAACCTCCCTTCATCACCATTATGGCTGTAGTGACTTTGCCAAGTTTGTTGCTTGCATTCTACCTTCATCGGCCTTGAGAGTCATTGGGTGGAGGTGGGAACACTCAATTCTTCTCCATTTGTGATTTTATAGAGTGGCTTGTATCTTTTGTAATGTTCATTACAGTTCTTTCTATCTTCTTTATCACATTTTTATACTCTGTTTCTTTTCTGGTTGTTCATGGAGGTGGAAACACCATTGAAGCAGAGGTTTGACCGAGGAAAACCCCTATAGAGCCCCAAAAATTTTCCCCTTCTTGCTTGTGTGTAGTTGAATGTGTGCATGGAGCTTTCTGGCAAACTGGTGCTTTAGTAAGTTGATATTCATCACCCTAGTTCTCATCTACTTATTTTACTATTTCCACACTTACTTTCTATATTTTATCATTCTATCCTTTTTGTTAAAACTAGTTAGCTAGAGTGTTAAGTAGGTTTCTAGCCTTTTATACTATACTTTACATTTTTTGGTTGTACGGATGCCAACACACCAGAGAGATGCTAGTATGTTGTGTTGCCATCCCAGACCCACATTGTCATCCTCAAATAGAGAGCTATCTGAGGTACAATTTGGGTTCCATTAATCACCTCATCTAGCCCCAAGTATACTTTCGGGTATGAAGAATGACAGAAGTGTACTTCATAGTACTCTTTATTATTGATCCTCACCCCAAAACACCCTTTAGAGTGAGGTAAGTTAGGGAAACCCTCTACTCTCAACTTTCTATGACCTGGAGCCTTGATGTGGTTGGTCCCCTTCTCTTATAATACCTACCATACCAACAACACTAGGTGCACTCCTTACACACCACAATGACATAGGTAGAGAAAGGGTTGTCTATTACTACAATTGTACTCTAGTAGGTTATGAACTCAATTATTCACCAATTGAATGTGCATATTTAGTAGTTCTTTGCTTTCCAAAAATTGAGACATTATATGCTTAACCACTCAAAAATATTTATACAAAATATCCTCTCAAGTATTTATTGAACAAGGCCACACTCGAAGTTGGCTAGCTAAATGGGTAATGATCCTTGGTGAATTCAACATTGAATATGTAGACATGAAGGATTTATCAAAGGTCAAGTAATTGTAGATCAACTAGTAGATGCCCCTATTACAGATGATCATCCAATAGTGGCAGATTTTTTGGATGAGGGCATATTCATAGTCCCCCCAACTCAGATATATAACTTATATTTTGATGGATTGTAGACCCAACATGGATCAGGAGCAAGTATATTACTTATCATCCCCCAAGGTGATTGTATACCCAAATCATTTTGTTTAGTATTCCCATGCACAAACAATTTAGAAAAGTATGAATCACTAATCATAGGACTTAAAATGGCAATAAAATGGAAACTTAAGAAATTTCAAGCCTACAAAGATTCTCAACTAGTTATAAGGTAGGTGAATGATGAGTACCAAACTAAGGATGACAATTTTTTACCTTACAAGAAAATTGTAGATAATTTCAAGCAGTATTTCATTAATATCTCACTTGAATAAGTTCCAAGATTAAGAAACAAGATAATAGACACCATGGCTACCATTGAATCTCTCCTAGATATGTTGTACAATACTCAACAATGTAAATTCTTAGTGGAAGAGCTATCGGTCCCTCCCTTCGATGTACCAAAGTCTGAACTTGTGTGTGAAATCATTGGTCCTAATTCCCCTCGGTACCAAGACATATACAATTCCATTCATCGACAGACCCTTCCAGCTAACTTATCTAATAACTAGAGAAAAAACTTCATTAGATGTTCATCTTGCTTCATTATCCTCAGTGATACACAATATTGAAGGAGCTTTGACGGTACTCTCCTTAGGTGTCTTAACTTGGAAGATGCCCAAACTGCACTATATGAGGTACATGATGATATTTTTTGGGCACATGCTAGCAATCCAAATACATCCAAAAAATGAACATGACACCCACCAGTTTGCATGCAAATTTCTAAAGTTTCAACAATATGAAAATATTATGCATGCACATTAATAGGAACTACAAGCTATTACCTCATTATGGCCTTTCTCATAGTGGGGACTCGGCTTTAAAGGAAAAATTTATCCCCAATCCTCCAACAGACATAAATTCATAATTATTACCATAAAATATTTGACCAAAAGGATTGAACTCATTTTGCGTGCTAATATTACCAAAAAAAAAAGGAAAATTTATCCTAAACTACATCATTTTATGATATGGGATCCCTTCAACCATTGTCACTAATAATGGTAGACCATCCAAGAACTAGGATGTTTGTGAGTTATTCCAAAACTTCCATATTCAACACCATTTCTTAAATCCTTACTAGCCACAAAGTAATGGTCAATTTGAGGCATCAAACCAAATAATATTAAAAAACCTAAGGAAACTATCAATGATGTTGGTCACAATTGGCACAACCAATTCAACCTTGCATTGTTGGAATATGAAACTAGAATTCACACACCCATAGGTGTAACCCCATATTCCCTTGGCTTTGGAGCATAATCAATTTTTCCCATAAAGGTTGAGCTACCTTCACTCCAAGTTTATCTACGCCATGTTTTAGATGATAAAGAGTATAGGATTACAAGACTTCAATACCAAGAGTTACTTGATGAAAGGTGCCTCAATGCACTAAACCATTTGCAAGTATACCAAAATCTCCTTTGGTGCAACTACAATAAAAAGGTTGTCTTAAGAAGATTTGATGTAGGGGACTTGATACTAAAGGAAAATAATAAAAAAACAAGAACATAAGAAAGGGAAAATTGAGCCTAACTTGTCAGGGTCCTTTGTTATCACAATAGCTTATGGGTTAGGAGCATATAAGTTGTCAACATCCAAATGTGAGACATTTGATGAGCCCACCGATGCCATGATATTCTATGCTTCATCCTTAGAGTATCTTAAGTGAAAAATAGAAGGAAAAAAAATAGAAAAAAAGAGTAAAATTATATAATCCACCCTATGGTGAAAACCACTATAGTGGCACCTTGGGAAAGTATAAACCTGTTTACAAGCACCATCTAAAGAAAAAAAATCCACCATCTATTAGCTTTTTCATCCAATCCATTCATAATAAAACCCTTTTTCATATACCTATCACCCCTATCATGGCTTGATACTAATCCATTGTAAGATCATTCATCTGAACTTAGAGTATCATCTACAAAAAATCCCAAAAAAAAAAGATATTTTTTCAAAAATTTAATAACATCAAATATTCCAAAAAACCCAAAAATATTAAAAAATCCATCCAAAAATTCAAAACATAACATCATCTACCATATCCATAATAAATATCCATTGACCTAACATAAGATTCAAACAAACACAAAATGCATAACATCCTGAAATGTTGAGCATTCGTGAAACACATTGATCAATTGCTAAATCCGCTTTAAACATATTATCAAACAAGCCATTGTGTAGAAGTTGAGAAAGCTAACTTCACAGAACCCAAAGATCACCTACATGCAAATAACCTGTCACAGAAAGAAAGAGATGGAGACAAAAAATAAAGGGTGCTCTACAAGCTTCAAGAGAGATTGCATTAATTGAATTAT
>VDFB02373365.1:276125069-276218836 GCA_007258455.2 Sequoia sempervirens
AGAGGTATAATTTGAATTGAATTTCAAGTTACTTGTCAAAAATGTATAATAGAGGTATAATTTGAATTGAATTTTGAGTTACTTGTCAAAAAGATTATATTTTTTTCTCAACTCAATGGTTCATTTTGCTTAAGTCATTTTTAATTTTTTTTTTATTGTGATCAACATGAATGAACTTAATTATAAAGTGGCATTGATTTCCTAAAATTCTACCAGAGATCAAATATATATTGAATATAAGGAAATGTAAGTTGTAAGAGATCATCAAATAAACAAACATGTATACATATATTGAATATTTAAAGAAAATGCATACATATATCATGTGTAAACATGTAACCATAAGCAAATACATGTACATACATGTAAATAGATTCAATGTATAAACATAAAACATGTTATAAGAAAAGAGGCAAATGTATGTATATATCATATAAGAAAATGTATGTACATATCATATAAGAAAATTAATGTAAATTAGAGATCATCAAATGTCAAATACTAAAGATCAAAAAATAAGAAAATGTATGTATATATCATATAAGGAAATGTAAATTAGAGATCATCAAATCTCAAATACTAAAGATCATCATATAAGAAAATACATGTAGTAAAGATCAAAAATCTAGTGTGCAGGGCCTAATATGAATGTCGACTCCTAGTCAAACGACCATTTGAATGAGAACGATCCTATTCTAATAGATGTGTTGAGCCTTGTGCACAAATAAAATTGTGTACAAAATGTGTTAAATACATATAATTTATATTAAATAAATTTATATTAAATAAATTTTATGAAAGTTATTTTTAAATGAACTTGTATTTTTAAATATCTATCTAGATCTATGCATACATAAATATTGCATTTAGATATACATGTGCATATATAAAAATTTAAAACTCACATGTCCACTAGTAGCAGATTCATCTATAGAGTCACGCCGATCATGTACACGCTCTGGACCAAGGCTAGGAGTGACATGAGGTATGTCCACTTGTAACAATATATATACATATATATCAACTTATATGAATATCTAGTTAAAATAATAATAATAATAATTAAAAAAGAATTGAAATGTGCACATGCACACATACATGCACATCATCTAATATCAGATGACCTAATTCCTCTGACATGGTTGCCTCCACCATAGCCACCAAACGGTCAAGTGATGAATCAACATCTGCATCCATCTGATCTATCACATGTCATGCTAGAAATGATGAATGTAGAGGACTATGAAGGTGAGATGGCATCGGCGATGATGAACCAGAACCAATCAACATATCAGTAAAACCCATAGTCTGTGTAGCTGAATAGAATTTGTGTGCCAAATGATCTTTGACATGCTCTATACCGATCCCATTGTCTAATGCAATGTGGGAATATGCCTCCAATAGGTCCTCATCCAAACAATGCAGAGTCCTGAGTGCCATATCTCCTATAAGTGCATCAAGCTATGTAGGAGTAGGGATGTTGGCCTGTAAAAGGATTTATGGTGGTCCACTGTGCTAAAAATGGCATGGATCGGGAACGTCTGGACATCAAATACTAACCTACATGATCATCAAATATCCTAGTGGTGGCAACCACAATGTCAACTACAGTGTCAATTGCTTCCTTTTGGGAAGCAACGACCTCATCTGCTTTGGTGGCTAGAGTTGGGGTGAGAGCAGGAGACCTCTCGCCAACCAATGCCCTAAACACTGGGGGTGGTCTATCTACTCAATGATAGGTGGGCCTATCGGAAATCATGCCACACCCCTAACTAGCATACGGTGGAATGTCCAGGTAGTTAACTTTGAGGCCCAAATGGACCTCAACATACAACTGCTGAACAAAATATAATGGAATCTGGTCATTTTTTGGGTATTGACCATGTGTTGTGAGAAATGGTGGGTAGATCAATTCATCCATAGCACGATCAACACATCTAGTGATCTG
The DNA here is from genome assembly GCA_007258455.2 of Sequoia sempervirens. NCBI lineage: Eukaryota > Viridiplantae > Streptophyta > Pinopsida > Cupressales > Cupressaceae > Sequoia > Sequoia sempervirens. Next base: position 276,127,018 of record VDFB02373365.1, read on the forward strand.
GTATCCCCTAACCTTACGTACATTTTGATAAAAAGGAAAAAAAGTATTTTTTAATCATTTCTTTAGTCACACTATCTTGTATTTGTTTAAGGGGAACATCACCATGTACTTCTTCCCGCATGCGGGAAAGAAAAGCAACTACTCTATCTAGGGAAAATGCACTAGTCCTCTCAATTTCATCTCTTATTTTTTCTAAACTATGTAATATTGACATGCATGGTTCAAAATATATCCCTGGGTTTGCACCCTATGCTAATGAGTCTCTCATTTTTTTAGTCTCATAAGTGGTATTTTCAAACAAAGAATTTACAAGTGGAACATGATCTGCATTTTCCATGTTATATTTATGTATGTACACCTAAAAGAGCAACGAGACCTTGGTAAATAATATATCTAGATAAGGGTATGTGCAGGATCATCATAGAAAAAATAGGCCCTTAAGTGGCAAAAAATTTAGAAAAATTAGAGTTAGGAAACTTGACGTAAAATTTTGAATAAGTTATCTATGTTATTTCAAAAATATGTAAGAATAGAATTTGTAGCAAATTGAATTTAGTTTCTAAAATATTTGGAGTTTGTTTAAAAAATTGATTTGGTGAAAATTTGAAATTTCAATTCAGTAGTACTTAAATTTCAGGGAAAAAATAAGAAGTATGTGTATGTCTTACCACCCTAACCACAATAAAATGATAATATTTTTTTATAATACTTTAGATATAAGTAGATGACTCATGTCCCAATGTGATGCATATTTTTTGTAATTTTTTTCCAAGTAAATGATTAATTATGAATTTTTTATTACAACTTTTAAAAAATATAAAAAACTTGTATGTCTGACCACCTTAACTTGGTCAAAACTTCATGAAATTCAATTTTTCTTTTTTTAATCCTATAGGATGTGAAGCATAGAATGTGACTCATGTTTTGGATTCAAAAAATGTGATACCATTTGAAAGCTATAAATTTTTTCCAATCATCCCATCAATTAGGACTTTAGTCGTAATTTGAATAGAAAATTAATAATAATTACTTATTAAATTCAAAGTAAAACATAATTTATATTGGTGGAAATATGAGAATCTCATTTAAAAACCCTGTTAATTTCATCAATTTTGGGTAAAAAAATAGTCATCAGCCACATACCCATCATATTGCCACTTTTTGGCCCATCATGATCCTGCACATACCCATAAAGGGAATACAAATGTAAAACAGTTGTAATAATTCATCTACTCATCATTAATATTTTCATACCATTAACAAAAAAATATTCAACATCTATCATAGTTTTTAATAATTTCAAAACATTCAAATTACTAGATTGCACACAAAACATAATCTAAAACAATTCTAAAATTTAAATTTAAAATATAATCTAAAATAGTTCTAAAATTTAAATTACTAGATTGCACACAAAGCATCATTACTTAACATTGGTGGTCATGTAAAATCAATCCAGTCATTATTGAAGGCACAAATAAGAGAATAAAATGAGACAGATGAAGATGTCCCTTATAAAGTTCAACGTAATGATGGAAAATAAAGATGAAAAGTATTGAGGACCTATATTTTATTTTAATGGCATAATAAGATAGTTCCCTCTACTAGAAAATGAAAAAATGTATGTGCTTTGAATTGTGTAATTATTAAAATTGACACCCTATGATTTGATAGAAATTAGGATATATCGATTGATCTAAATGCAACTATATCAACTAATTGTAAATCTATTATAAGTGACATAAAGCATCAATGTCTCATTTGTATTAAAATATGGGGGTGATGTGGCTATTTTAAGGCCCAAAATTTCATGTGTTAATAGCATAAACATATAACATTAATTTTTTTGGGAGTTTGTACCAAATACCTTTTTCCAAACACAACTTTTGTTTAAAATACCTCAAGACCTATGAATGAAATTAAAAATTTTCTAACTTAAAGACCATCAAGGAAGGTCTTAATGCCATATATGTGGCTTCCTTTTCCTATTATATAAAATTCAACTAAAATATCTTTTAAGAAATAGTTCCACAAAACTAGATGGGTCCAACCATGTTTTCAATTAATTTAAAACTATTATTTTAAGATTTTTTAATTTTTAAATAAATATATAAATTTCTTACATTATTTTGAATTAAAATGATAATAGTGGACATAAATTACACAAAATTGAATGTTATTAAAATTTTGGTTAAAAATTAAGAAGGTTAACCTTTAAATCCATTGAGGAAGGTATTGAGCTACTACAAGTGGTTTATCCATGAAGGGCTTGAAGTCTCATAAAGAAAGTAAATACAAGAGGAAGGAAAATATAGATGATTTCCTCACAAGTATATAAATGTTTCTACTTGATTATTTATTTCATCCTAGAAAGAAACTATAAATGTTGTTTATCCTATAACTTTTATTGTATTAATAATCTTAGATGCATGTGACTTATTAGCTTCCCTTTTCATTTACTCATGTAATTTAAGAAATCTATTATTAGAAACTTTGCACATGAGAAAAAAATGAGCTCCCCTCCACTAAGGGCTTATTTTTTTCTTATACCAATTTGAGAATTTTATTATTTCAATTCTTAATCCTAATCAAAATGTGGTGAAGGGGAAATAATACCCATTCAATAAGTGTTCCCCAATCCGTTGATAAAGAAAACTTGTGTATTATCCAACTTGCCTATCATTGTTAGGATTCTAGCTTCTAGTTCTACTATTTTTAGAATACTACTAGAGCCTAGATTGATGGCTCACTTCTCTCTCCTATGGATGAGGATCCCTCTAAGATTGGTTGTTCCACCTCTTCGAATGAGATTAGTGACAAGGTTTATGAGTGTGTTAAATAGGGGAAGAGGTTGGGTATATAATGTACTTTAGACATGGTTGTTGAATGAAAAATTATTTAGACCATGAGAGGGTTGAACAATTTAAAAAGAATTGGAAGACAACTATAATCTATAACATAACATCCTTAAATGGTTCAAATTTTAAATGAAACAATGAAAGAATGAATAAGAAAACAAAGATTATTGTAAAATTATTTGAAAATAATTGGGTCCATAAAAATATCTAATTTAATAGTTGTTAAAATAAATGAACTTCAAAATAGGATTATGTAAGTGAAAAAAAAGTTCTATTGCCTTCATTGAACCTAAATTTATCTAGTTAAGATATGTCTAAAATTAAGAATTCACACTAGAATATCAATATTCCATAAAAATCTCATAAAGAGGATGAATTTAATGGAAGATAATATAAAATCCTCCATGTATGAGGATGAATTTTATCATTATATTATGAGTGAATCATCTCAATTATATAGCCAAGAACATAAAAAAATTATAGATTGGAAAGCAAAATAATCACACATTTATCATATTTTTAGTTTGGTTTAATAGAATCTTAATCTATACCATTATTTTTAGTTTGGTTTAATAGAAATTGTAAAAATTTATAATCATGAAAAAAACAATGAATAAACTAAGGATCATTTTAACAATGGTGAATTAGTGCCTAAAGATTGGCCTAAGAAATTATAATATTCAAGATTCTCATCACAAATGATATATGAAAACTAAGGATTATTTGGTTATATATTTTCATAGATTTAAAATTTGAATATTTATTACTATAACATGTTCATTACAATTAGAATCTTAAATAATATTGTAATAATTTATTATGTCTTTGATTTTTTTTTTGTGGATTTTAATGTTGTTTAAATTAAAATTGAAGTTCTAGAGTAAGTAGAATCTAATTAGAGACCTTAAAAAGATTCAATTAATTTATGTTTCCCTTAAAATTATGATTATTGTTCGATTAAATAGATTATTCATTGTATTTGGATTTGAAAATTGGAAATAGTTTAAAATTATAGAACCATATTATCCTTTGATACAAAAAGATATGTCAAGGATTATTTGTATCTTCCACATAATTATGTTTCACATATTGAATATTTTAGGGAGGATTGTGTGGATGATTTGGAAGTTGAAGCAAAGATTGGTTGAGATTGACAAATGATATTTTGTTAAACTCCAAAGTCCTAAGAATAGAGAAGATGGTGAGTCATATTTTAATAGACCTTATCTTCACTCCTATTCAAATGCAACCTCTCCAACCAATATATTGGATTACAAAATAAGTAATATATATATATATATATATATATATATATATATATATATATATATATATATATATATATATATATATATATATGAACTTACTCCTAATCCCCCTCCATTTACCCCACCATTAGATATGCATATTGGTATTCACCTACTCAAGTCTTATGAGACCCTAGGTGGCTTTGTGAATACATAAAAAATATTATGCATGATGTCTAAGAATTTAATTGTGATGGATTGATATATTCCAAGAATTTATAAATGAGGTATATATTCATATATATGTATTTGTTTGAGTGTTTAAAATTAGTTATAGAAGTTTATAGAAGGCCATAGATTGCCCACTTTTTGAATTAAATTTACTTATGAATTTTTATTTTTGGGATGTGCATTTAGATTTAAATTTACATGCCAAAGTCACAATGTCCTACTCTTGATTAAATTCCTACAAGAAATTAAGGAACTTGGGATCTACCCACCTCCCAATGGTCTTGGAATGGATGCATTTAGATGGAGAAGGATTTCAGAAGGCTCATGGTACTTGTGGACCCCTCAAAGGCATGATATATAACACATGAACTTTATTTATGAAATTTGGTCTGTAGTTGTTGGCTTCTAGTATGAATGTTATCTATAAGGTGGAATTCTTAGTTGAGACTCTCAATCTTCCATTGTTGGTTTCTAGTGTGATTATAAAATATGAGCCAAGTATTACTTTCTAATGTTAATTATTGAAAGAACGTATATAAATTGTTCTCATCTTAATTCTCATACAGAGTTGTCTTAGTCAATTTCTCAACGTATGAGTTCCATATATTTGTAAATTTTCTTAATATAAAAACATATTTTATTTCATTAATTAACCTATCTATTCCATGTTAAAAAGGATGCTTTTATTGTAAATTATAAGTGTATAATTCAAAATTAATTAGTAATTCGAGATAGAGTACACACAATTTATTTAGTTAAAATAAAATAATATTCTTATTTCCATGAGAGTTATGTGCAATGGTAGATTGATGTCTCGAAAATATTTCTTTGATACATACTAATTTTTTATCATTACATTATGAGAGAATCATCTCAATTATATAGCCAAGCACATCAAAAATTTATAGATTGGAAAGAAAAATAATCACATTTATCATATTTTTATATGTATAAATTTTCTACCATAAAACTATTTATGCTTATAGATTAAATTATTTTTGAATTTAGTTATTTGGGTTCAAAATGCCATGCTATAGGATTTTCTTTTGTTTTCACTGGATTGTCATGTGTCTAGCTATGCATTTTATAGGTGTAGGAATTTTAGAGGAAGGCAAGGTTGAAAAAAATGCATAAGGATGAGATGGAGCCTTGTTTACCTTAGGATTTGGTTGAAGCTCCCTTTGGGTATAATCTAGAGGTGGTTGGTTCTCTTGTAGACATGACTAATTTAGAATGTCTTTTCAAGAGAAATTTAGAGGAGATTGGTAGAGACAAGAATCGTGTGTTAGAGATGGATTAGTTGGAGTTATTTTCCTCTACCATTCTCTTTAATTGAAAAAATTACCTCTTTGTATTCCTTCTAATAATTTAAAAATATGAATCTAAGGTTCAAGTTCAGAAGATTATAGGAACCCTTTATGCCCTTTGGTCTCAAGTTTGGAAACTCCACTAGAAAGGAACTAGGTTCATTCATGGAAAAGGATAAGGTTGACAATAAGATATAGTTCCTTGAAGAATATTGGATTCAAGTTGTTGTGAAATGATAGATCTACTAATGTTTTTGGGAAAACGACCCTCTTTATTAGATACATTGCCACTATTGGTGGAGTATTTCTAATTGGATGTTATTTTTATAACTTGCAACTATATTTTTCTTGTTGTTGTTCCATGCCAATATGATTGATCCTTTTTTGTCTCCTTATTGTCTCTTTACTAGTCTTTGCAAAAGGGTGGGGCCCTTTCAAAATTTCTATTTCTAATTCATAAATTCAACTAGAAGTATTTACCCTAAAATTAAAATATAAATTTAAACTTTAAAATAGTCTTTTTTGATATTATATAATTTAGCCTTGACATGTATTTAATTTATAAATCCTATTATTCTTTATGTTTAATTTCAAAATTTTAATGCTCTCAAGTATAGGTTACAAGTGCATTCTTTACATTTTTTCTCTTTCTTTTGTACTATTTTGTATGGGTGTCTTATATGCATTTCCTCAAACATATAATTTTGATTTCAATTTAGCTTTCTTGCAAGATTTAAACTTAAGCTTGTACTTAAAAAATATCATGTTATCCTTGCAAATGGGTTTGTTCAAAAGGCTTTAGAAACTTTCAAGCAAATGAAATTGGCAATTGTAAAGCCAAATTCCACAACCTTCCCTCTGCTTGTGCCAAAATGGGAGCTTTGGACAGGGTATGGACATCAATCAAATCATCAAAGGGGAATTTTACCAGATGTTGTAGTTGCAATTGCAAGTGCCCTGGTAGACATGTATGAAAAATGTGGAAGGCACATGAACTGTTTGATATAATGCCTCAAAAAAATATGTTAATAGGTAAGGCTTTAGAAAAATTCAAGCAAATGCAATTGGCAGGTGCCTGTTAGAAATGCATGCAAAATGTGGAAGCATAGACAAAGCACATTAATTGTTTGACAATTTTTAAAAATGGGTATGCAAAATCTTTCTGCCTGTGCCAAAATTGGAGCTTTGAAACATAGTATGAACATTCATCAAAGCATAATAGAAATTAAGTTCATTGAAAAAGCTTTAGAAAATTTCAAGAAAATGCAATTTCAATTTCTAATCTACTGTAAATTTCAACCATTTCACATTTTAGATTTTCCATTTAGGGTTTAAATTTTTTTCAAAATAAATTCAGTTTGAAACATAATTTCAAGTTCACCAACCTTGTGCTCATTGTGGAGGTCAAGGTTGATGAATTTGGCTTTCAAGTTGGTGCACATTTTTCCCCTAGATTTGTTGTCCTTCACTGTTCACGTTTGCCTGCTGTTCACATTCGCCGCAACAGAAAAAGTCACTATGAGCAGTGGGAGCGATAGTGACAAATTTTTTATTTTATATGCCCTAATTTAGGGGGTTTGGTCAAACCCCCATTCGATCAAACCCAATAAAATATGATTTTACCCTATGGTTATTGATGGGTTTGGTCGAACAGGTGTTTCGACCAAACTTATATGTTCGATTGAACATCTAAGAGGGTTTGGACAAACCTCTAAGTTCGACCGAACCCCTTGATATAGTGAAAACCAAAAAAAATGAGAATTCCTTCCTCCTTATAATTGTAAACCACTATTATGCTTTAACCCATAGCCACAATCTACTAATTTACTTTTCTCCTTTCCGCCTTTCAAGTTGACATTCCTATTTTCACTTGCATAATCAAAACCAAAAGTTGTACTCATATTTACCTTGTCCTTGTCTTGTTGTCCCAAAGTTCTTCCTTCTTGGGCTTCATGGCTTGCCATCTCCTTCCCTTTGTAGGTTGAACCTCATTTTTAATAATCCTCTTTACATCTTTAGGTACCTTGCAATGTACCTTTGATGCAAGTTGTCCTCTTTTATCTTCTACTTCATCTTCAATGTGCTTTTTGTCAGAGTTATCTATTGCAGTCAACTCTTTTTTTATATTGTTACAACCTCTACATCTTCAACCTTTATGTCTGATAATAGACATCCTTCAATTTTAGGTTCTAGTTCCTCAACTTGTACATCCTCTTCCTTGGTGATATATGTATGACACTCTACTACAACCTCTTTCTCTCCTATAGTCAAAACATCATTACAAAGATAAAATTTATCTTCAACACTTGGATTCTTTTGTTTCCACTCTCTAATCTCATCCTCCAATTCATTCAGTTGTTACTTAAACTATATTAATTCTCTTTCCCGCAATCTCTTTATGATTTCTTCTAATCTGGGAATCCTTAGAATCCATCTAATGAAAATTCCCTTTCCCCTTTCTATTTTTCCAGGCCTCTAGAGTTGTAACAATACAAATTCCCAATCCTCAGGTTTCACAAGTGTAAATTTCCTCCCATTCAGTGATCTATTTACAAATCTTAAACACCTTTAGACATTATCCACACACTCTCATTTCTCTAATACACCTTCAAACCCTCAAGTTTGCATATGTGAACTGCCTCACATTTAACAGTTTGTTTACAAATTCAATAAATATCTCACTCGCACAGCCATCCTCTACCCACAAAAACCCTAGAAGATGCTTCCTCCACCTACTCTCTCTTAGTGGAGGGACTCTCCACCTTCTACCTAGATTTATCTATGTTGGATGATAGCAGTTACAAATCCTCTTTCATGGCTGCAACAAACATACTTTCCACAACTCTTTCTCTTGATCATCAACCATAGATCTTGATGCATACTCTACAATATCAAGACCTTTAGACTTCAACCCACACTCACAAGTCCTATTGTAGCTGCCTCATGTTTGGCATTCTATTACAGACTCAAGAACTCCCACTCTGATACCACTTGATGAAGGGGAATCCCCTTACAAGCTATGAAAACAATGCACAACCAGGTTTTCACAACAAAAATGATATTTATTACTAGATTGTCACTACATAGAACATTCCTTCTTATGGGTAGATTACTACATGCATCTGTTGAGTGTAAATATTAATTCACATTCAGCTCTACATTGTCTTCCATCCTCACACTTCCACCCATGTCCCGTACTTGCATTCCTTCATCGTTTATATCTTTCTCAAGTTATCCAGTTCGGCCTTCTCCTCATGTTGTAGTTTCCATTTTTCCCAATCATCATTCAAAATTACCAAGTTGTTACATCGTAATCAACACCTCCATTGAGTTGGCCAATAGATAGGTTTTGTACAACAACAATGTGGAATACATATAATATCACTTTGCCAAGTGTTGTAACCTAACTCGCATCTACCGCTTTCAGAATGTCACCAAGACTTTGGGAGATCTCTCTTTGAAAACCCCAAGTCACATTGATAAGCTCTTAGCAGAATATCACTGGAATGACTAAGAGACATCGAAGGATCTCACACTGACACCACCTTGTCACACCAACATCACTACTACCACATTGTCGATGAGACATGCCTAGTCAAAGAGACTTAGGATTATCTCTCGTTGACACCATGAGGTCACCTCAACTGAATGGTCAAAAAATCCCATAATCCTTAGAATGTCGAATAGACATGGGATGTCGAAGAGACATCCACATAACTCTCATTGACTCTGCTTTGTCTCTTAGATGAAAACAACAACCCTAAATTAGGTTGCCAAAGAGACAGTTCTATGCAAGTCTCAACGAAACGTACTTGTCATGCCAAACTTCTTGTCATAAATGTGGAAACCTAATACAAACTATGCATACAGATTTAGCCCTTATTGGAAAATAGTTCATATTTTTTTGTCTATGCAAGATTGCTCCTTGACCCCTAGATGCTCCTACATCATTATTGGGATACATTTATCTAGAATAGGAATTGAGGTTAATCCAACGAAGGTAAAAGAAATAATTGACATGCCTCCTACTATTCCACTCTTAAACAATTGAAGTTTACAAGGAAAGCTCTAATCCATTCACCATTTTTTTACACACCTTTTGCATAAGGGTGTTACCTTTAAATGGGACAATAATTGTCAAAAGGTATTCTAGAAACTAAAATATTATCTTCCATCTCCTCTAGTATTAATACCACCAATTCAAGGTTAGCTTCTACTATTGTTTATATCTATATAGGAGCGAATTTGCACCTCTTGTGTAAATTCCCCTTTTTCATACCTTCACTTTAGAACATAAAATTAGAAGGAAAAAATATACATCATCCACCTACCTTCCATCCACTTGGTGTGTGTTTTGTGTGTCAGTGGGGTAATTTTTGTTAGGGACGCAAGCACGGTGCGTAGACGTCTATGTGGAATGCTACCATCCTTGACAAATTCCTCCCTCTGGATTTTGCAGGGATGTTAAAGACTTGATTGGGGTCGAATTGTAATGCCTCTATGTGATCAACCAACCCAAAATGGCTCCTTTTTGCCTTCAAATTCATCCTTTTTCAGTTCACTTCATCTTCTTCACAATTCAAGAAACTTCATTTAATCTTCTTCACACTTTGGGATCTCTTGAACACACTCTTGAAGCATTCTAATAGCATTTTTACAACTTGAGCATTGTAGTAGCTTGAAACTCCATCAACTTCACTTTTGTATGTGCCGCTCTACCATAGAAGTTGTGAGCTTGGAGTCTTGTGAGACCTCCCTTCATCACCATTTTGGCTGTAGTGACTTTGCCAAGTTTGTTGCTTTCATTCTACCTTCATCAGCCTTGAGAGTCATTGGGTGGAGGTGGTAAGACTTCATTCTTCTCCCTTTGTGATTTGATAGAGTGGCTTGTATATTTTTTAATTTTCATTGTAGTTCTTTCTATCTTCTTTATCACATTTTTATACTCTGTTTCTTTTCTGGCTGTCCTTGGAGGTGGAAACATCATTGAAGTGAAGGTTTGAATGAGGAAAACCCCTATAGAGACCCAAAAATTTTCCCCTTCTTGCTTGTGTGTAGGTGAATGTGTGCATGGAGCTTGCTGGTGAACTGGTGCTTCAGTAAGTTGATATTCATCACCCTAGTTCTCATCTGCTTATTTTACTATTTCCACACTTACTTTCTATATTTTATCATTCTATCCTTTTTGTTAAAACTAGTTAGCTAGAGTTTTAAGTAGGTTTCTATCCTTTTATACTATACTTTACATTTTCTGGTTGTACGAACACCAACACACTAGAGAGATGCTAGCATGTTGTGTTGCCATCCCATACCCATGTTGTCATCCTCAGAAAGAGAGCTATCTGAGGTACAGTTTGGGTTCCATTGATCACCTCCTCTAGCCCCAAGTATACGTTTGGGTATGAAGAATGATAGAAGTGTACTTCATAGTACTCTTTATTATTGATCCTCACCCCAAAACACCATTTAGAGTGAGGTAAGTTAGGGAAACCCTCTACTCTCAACTTTCTATGACTTGGAGCCTTGATGTGGTTGGTCCCCCTCTCTTACAATATCCACCATACCAACAACACTAGGTGCACTCCTTACACAACACAATGACATAGGTAGAGAAAGGGTCATCTATTACTAAAATCGTACGCTAGTAGGTTACAAACTCAATTATTCACCAATTGAATGTGCATATTTAGTAGTTTTTTGCTTCACAAAAATTGAGATATTATATGCTTAACCACTCAAAAATATTTATACAAAAATATCCTCTCAAGTATTTATTGAACAAGGCCACACTCACAAGTTGGCTAGCTAAATGGGTAATGATCCTTGGTGAATTCAACATTGAATATGTAGACATGAAGGAAATCAAAGGTCAAGTAATTGGAGACCAACTAGTAGATGACCCTATTACAAATGATCATCCAATAGTGTTAGAGTTTTTGGATGAGGGCATATTCATAGTCCCCTCAACTCAGATATAGAACTTATATTTTGATGGATTGTAGACCCAACATGGATCAGGAGCAAGTATATTATTTATCATCCCCCAAGGTGATTGTATACCCAAATCATATTGTTTAGTATTCCCATGCACAAACAATATAGAAAAGTATGAATCACTAATCATAGGACTTAAAATGGCAATAAAATGGAAACTTAAGAAATTTCAAGCCTACGAAGATTCTCAACTAGTTATAAGGTAGGTGAATGACAAGTACCAAACTAAGGATGACAATTTTTTACCTTACAAGAAAATTGTAGATAATTTCAAGCAATATTTCACTAATATCTCACTTGAATAGGTTCCAAGATTAAGAAACAAGATAATAGACACCATGGCTACCATTGAATCTATCCTAGATATGTTGTACAATGCTCAACAATGTAAATTCTTAATGGAAGAGCTATTGGTCCCTCCCTTCGATGTAATGAAGTCTGAACTTGTGTGTGAAATCATTAGTCCTAATTCCCCTTGGTACCAAGACATATATAATTCCATTCATCGACAGACCCTTCCACCTAACTTATCTAATAACTAGAGAAAAAACTTCATTAGATGTTCATCTTGCTTCATTATCCTCAGTGATACACTATATTGAAGGAGCTTTGACAGTACTCTCCTTAGGTGTCTTAACATGGAAGATGCACAAACTCCACTATATGAGGTACATGATATTTTTGGGGCACATGCTAGTAGTCCAAATACATCCAAAAAATGAACATGACACCCACCAGTTTGCATGCAAATTTCTAAAGTTTCAACAATATGGAAATATTATGCATGCACCTTAATAGGAACTACAAGCTATTACCTCATTATGGCCTTTCTCATAGTGGGGAATCGGCCTTAAAGGAAATATTTATCCCCAATCCTCCAACAGACATAAATTCATAATTATTACCATAAAATATTTGACCAAATGGATTAAACTCATTTTGTGTGCTAATATTACCGAAAAAAAATGAGGCAAATTTATCCTAAACTCCATCATTTTATGATATGGGATCCCTTCAACCATTGTCACTAACAATGGTAGACCATCCAAGAACTAGGATGTTTGTGAGTTATTCCAAAAATTCCATATTCAACACCATTTCTCAAATCCTTATTGCCACAAAGTAATGGTAAATTTGAGGCATCAAACAAAATAATATTAAAAATCCTAAGGAAACTATCAATGATGTTGGTCACAATTGGCACAACCAATTCAACCTTGCATTGTTGGAATATCAAACTAGAATTCACACACCCACAGGCATAACTCCATATTCCCTTGGCTTTGGAGCATAATCAATTTTTCCCATAAAGGTTGAGCTCCCTTCACTCCAAGTTTATCTACACCATGTTATAGATGATAAAGAGTATAGGATTACAAGACTTCAATACCAAGAGTTACTTGATGAAAGGTGCCTCAGTGCACTAAACCATTTGCAAGTATACCAAAATTCCCTTTGGTGTAGCTACAATAAAAAGTTTGTCTTAAGAATATTTGATGTAGGGGACTTGATACTAAAGGAAAATAATAAGAAAACAACAAGAACATAGGAAAGGGAAAATTGAGCCTAACTGGTCAGGGTCATTTGTTATCACAATAGCTTATGGGTTAGGAGCATATACGTTGTCAACATCCAAAGGTGAAACATTTGATGAGCCCATCGATGCCATGATATTCTATGCTTCATCCTTAGAGTATCTTAAGTGAAAAATAGAAGGAAAAAAAAAAAAGAGTAAAATTATATAATCCACCCTATGGTGAAAACCACTTTAGTGGCACCTTGGGAAAGTACCATGCTGAAAACCTGTTTATAGGCACCATCTAAAGAAAAAAATCTACCATCTATTAGCTTTTTCATCCAATCCATTCATAATAAAACCCTTTTTCATATACCTATCACCCCTATCATGGCTTGATACTAATCCATTGTAAGATCATTCATCTAAACTTAGAGTATCATCTACAAAAAATCAAAAAATCAAAAAATGAATTTTTTTCAAAAATTAAATAACATCAAATATTCCAAGAAACCCAAAAATATTAAAAAAGCCATCCAAAAATTCAAAACATAACATCATCTACCATATCCATAATAAATATCCATTGACCTAACATAAGATTCAAACAAACACAAAATGCATAACATCCTGACACATTGAGCATTCATGAAACACATTGATTAATTGTTTAATCCACATTAAACATATTATCAAACAAGCCATTGTAGAAGTTGAGAAAGCCAACTTCACAGAACTCGAAGATCACCTACATGTAAATAACCTGTCATAGAAAGGAAGAGATGGAGACAAAAAAAAAGGGTGCTCTGCAAGATTCAAGAGAGATTGCATTAATTGAATTATTAAAATACAATAGATACAAAATCCTTTTAAAAAGGCATAAGCATGCATAACCCTAAACCCAACTTGAGCAAAAAGATAGCTCAACTAGATAAGGATAACTAAATGCAACCTAGGAATTAAAATAATGCCTAAGTAAACTTATGCAAGTGTAATTAAATAATTAATTAAACCAACACCCCCCATAAGTGCAACTTAGGGAGAAAATTATTATGTAAATGATGCAAAGATGCAAAAAAATGCAAAATATGGGTCCCGAAAACAAGGCCATGTTAGGTACCCATGCACAAATGAAGAATCTCTCACAAATAGAGAAAAGGAGAAAAACACTATGGGAGAAAACTCCTCTCCAAAAGAGAAAAACAAAAGACATGAAGAACATGACGGAAGTAGGAAGAAGCAACAAACAATTGTCAAAAGATGACTACTATGGTGTTGAAGAACCTCCTTTGAAGATAGGATGATCAATATAAAAAAAACAACAATCTGCATGAGTGCCCCTAACAACACTACTCGAATCAGATGGAAAAGAAAGGAAAACACCTAGAACAAAGATACAGATGGCACAAGTACCAATAGTCTAAAGAACATTGATCAACTGAGGATGGAAGATTCCTTCCAAGGTGAAACCAAGGAAACATTAGCATGAACAATATAATTCCCCCAATAATATTGACTAGGAGAGCCTAACTGATCCACTAAAATGTTGTGTAACACTCTGTAGTGCATGAAGGGGAAGAAACAACATCTAAAAGTGCACAAGAAAGCACCTGCAACTAAAAAATTGGTGTGAAAAACAAAGCACACATGCATGAGGCTGGAATCATATGGATCCATTGTTGTTGTAGAGGGACACTCACCAGATAAAGGTGTGTTGGAAAAAATAAAGGCACTACACAACCCCCCCATGGCACTTTATAATACAGTGCAAGTACAAAACATGACACAACCTTATGTACGAAATCCCCAAAATACATATACAATAGTGTGGCACTTTATCTCAGTGTGTTTACATAGAAGATTTCTTACAAATGATGCTCATAATGTCATAAAAAGATACATGAAGAACAACAAAAAACAAAGCATCCCATGAAAACAAGAAGTTCCCAAAAGCTAAAATGTCCATGTAATTCACTAGAGTGTGAAACACACAAAAAACTAAATAAAATGTACATGGATAAAATCTAGAAAAAATGTATAGATGGAACTGAAGAGCTCTAAAATACAGTTCCAATGCCACTAAGATCGTGAAAAATGGAGAAACTGGTCAAAAGTTACTAGCTCGGGACTGAAAACTTCTCCTTTGACTTCCACAGGCTATAGAATGCACCAACACTAGAAACATGTGATGAAATCCACACCACTGAAAAGTTGGTGGAACCAGCTTTCTGACAATATCTCGTTTACTAAAAAATGATATCGTACACAAAAGTTACGGCCAAAAGAAAAAAACATCTCCTTGGAGGCCAAAGAGGGGTCAAAGGGGCCAACTAGCAAACCGTACCGCTGACGTCGGCATGACGTTAGTGGAATATTCCCTCCAAATGGAAAAAAAAATTGGTCCCCTGCAAATCAAAAATCGGCGACGGAATATACATTGAGACGGAAAAAATCTTCGTCCGTTGGAAAAACTAGATGTGTGCCAAAAAATTGTGTCAATATCAAGAAAGAGGGCGCTAGGAAAATTGCATGTCGGCAGATATAAAAAGTTTCCACCGGTAAGAAGTTCCTACTGAAAAATGGAGGGCGACCACATAACTGCTGTTGGCAATTGAGAAAAAACGCCGCCGGGGAAGAAGGTCGTCGGTTGGCTAGTAAGAGGTCGCTGGTCTGCTCTTCTACTGTTGGCCGGGTATAAACAGGGACCCGCAGGCCTACAAGGTGCAAGTACCTATAGGTACCTTTAATAAATGTGCCCTTTTAAAACAAAATCCGCCCCCCTGCTTTGAGTTTTATAAAAAAATTAAAAACTTTACAAATTTTTTTAAAAAACTTCTAACAAAAAAAATCAAAGTCAGAAAATGAAAAAAAAAGTTTCTTTTACCAGGCCCTAGAAATTTATTTTTTCTCAATCCGTGTGCAGTCGATCATATGCGTTGTACCAACAATTGTTTTTTTCCTCAGAGATAGACTGTGTCCAAAATGGACGAATGAATAGTCATTTCTAGGGTTTTGGACCGTTGCAGACTCAATGGCAAGGTTCATTTGGACTCCAAAAGCTCTAATCTAATAGATATGCCCTAGATCAAAGAGACAAACCCCAAACCCTTGAAGCTCCAAAAATCCTTCAAAACAAAAACTGGAAGCAACAAGTCTGGAGCTCTGATACCATTTAGAAGTTGAGAAAGCCAACTTCACATAACCCAAAGATCACCTACATGCAAATAACCTATCATAGAAAGGAAGAGATGGAGACAAAAAAAAAAGGGTGCTTTGCAAGCTTGAAGAGAGATTGCATTAACTGAATTATTAAAATACAATTGATAAGAAAGCCTTTTAAAAAGGCATAAGCATGCACAACCCTAAACCTAACTTGAGCAAAAAGATAGCTCAACTAGATAAGGATAACTAAATGTAACCTAGGAATTAAAATAATGCCTAAGTAAACTTATGCAAGAGTAATTAAATAATTAATTACACCAACAACCATGTCCTAATAGGTACATCTTTCCTACAATGGTTATTATTCACTATTGAGAAAATCTTTTCTGACAAGAAATCTTATAATTGTTGATTTGTTTGGTCTTTGAGAATTTATTACTTTATTTATCTTATTGTCCCATTCTAATGTTCCTAAAGGATATCTTAAAATGATTAGAGGAGCAAGAATAGGGAAAGGTTGAATTTCTTTAATATGTCGTGTTTGTGGAATGTTTTTAAGCATTGTTACGATAGGTGTGTTTCCCTATGTGTATTGGACTATATTCGAGCTTAACAAATCACTCTATGTATATAAGGTCATCAATTACCTTTATGCATTAGGGTTATCATGTTGTGAAGCTATGTTCCTTTACATATTTTGACAATTTTTCATCATGTCTAGTATGTTTACGAACAATCCTTGTTTGTTGTGTCTCTAGACAAGAAAAGGATATTGAAGTCACCAAGGTTTGTCTCAAATTGGTCTACATATATTCGTTTGTCTCTTATCAAATTTTTTAACAAAAGGAAACAAACACCACCAACACAAATCATGCCTTGGTGTGCATACATCTGCTTTCCACATAATAAAACACTCAATGATGATAAAAATAGCACAAAATAGAAAGAACAAGCTATATCAATCCATCTCTTTCCATTTACATCAATCTATTTCCACATAAATTCCAATGCATGACATCAATCAATATTCACTATCTTATCACTATTTTTCCTCATATTAACTTTCTTTTTATTCCAAATATTTCTCTTTCCATTTTCCTTCACCTTGGTGAAACCTTCAATGTTTCATGTTCCACTAGTCATAAAATGTATTTTCCTTGGTGTTCTCTTGGTCTGTATGGACTAAGGTCTAGGGTTTTATGTGGGGAGTTGTTTTACTTAGAATATTTTCTCCTTTGTTTAAACCATTTCTCTCTAGTCTAACCCTTCATTGATTTGCTATGCTCGGTTCCAAGTCATGTTAGAAACAACTTGAATCATTGAAGTTCATGTTTTGACTAGCCCTTTGTGCTTAGTTTTCCCTATTTTCCCATTATGCAATATTATTTTTAATCTTTGGGTCTGGCTTGTTGTTTTATAATGTTTTAATTTCTGGAATGTTTGGCCTTTATGTCCTTTTCCAAAATGATCTTTAAGGTCTTTTATGTCCCTTTGTGTCATTGTCCTAGGTGGTCCCTCTTTTAAAATAACTTGGTACATGTGCATATTTCCGTCACTTATGTTAATTACTCATTATTGAATTTGGGTATGTGCAGGATCATGATGGGCCAAAAAGTGGTGATATGATGGGTATGTGTAGGGTATGTGGCTGATGACTTTTTTTACCCAAATTTGATGAAACAAAAAGGGTTTTTTAAAGAAGATTCTCAACTTTCCACCAATGTAAATTATGCTTTACTTTGAATTTAATAAATAATTATTATTCATTTTCAATTTAAATTACGACTAAAGTCCTAATTGATAGGCTGATTGGAAAACATCTATAGTTTTCAAACAGTATCACATTTTTGAATCCAAAATATGTGTCATATTCTATGCTTCACATACTATAGGATTAAAAATATATATATTGAATTTCATGAAGTTTTGACCAAGTTAAGGTGGTTAGACATATGAGTTTTTATATTTTTCAAAAGTTGTAATAAAAAATCATAAATAATTATTTACTTGGAAAAAATTACAAAAAAATATGCATCACATCGAGACATGATTCTTCTACTTATATCTAAAATATTATAAAAATATCATCATTTTATTGTGGTGAGGGCGGATAGACATACACCTACTTCTTATTTTTCCTTGAAATTTAAGTACTATTAAATTGAAATTTCAAATTTTCACCAAATAGATTTAAGAAAAAAAAACCTAGTAGTTTAGAAACTACATTCAATTTTCTATAGATTCTATTCTTACATATTTTTGAAACAATATAGATAACTTATTCAAATTTTTACATCAAGTTGCCTAACTCTGATTTTTCTAAATTTTTTGCCACTTAAGGGCCTATTTTTTCCATGATGATCCTGCACATACCCATTTGTTTATGTCATCTGGTTCATTACCACGATGAGCAATGAGCCTATGGTTCTATTTTGCATCGTGCATCACTAAAAGATTTTGATCTTCATAATTGATTACCGTGATGAGCAATATGACCATGTGCCTTTCATATCACTTATCACTAAAATGTTTCAACTTCAAGTGGTTCCTTTTTAGCAAGGAGCGATGAACATTGTTTCTTCCTTATGTCACACTGTCGTAAAAATATTACATCACCTTTTTCAATTACTGCAATGAGCTGCAGGAAGGTTAAGAATGGATAGATGTGATCTGGCCACTTGTCAGCATCTAGTGTATCATTGGTAGTTCCCCCTCACCAAAATACAAATGCAGCCTCATGACATTTCCACGACTAGTGATGAAGGATATACTAGGGAATATTCTTTCCATTGGAGGTGATTTTTCTCATCGCCGAAGTTTGGACATAACTTCACTTGGGGCATTACCATGATGAGCAACAAAGGCAAAGGGTATGGTGAATGTGTAGATGACTATGTGGTAGTTGTATGAGGTATCATCACTTTTTCAAAGCACATGTGTAAAAACATGTGGTGATGGGTAAGGATGATCATTGATCATGTTTCAAATCAAAAGGATTGGTGGCCAAGATTCAAACTTGTGTGATTGGTTGTCAGTTCGCTCGTGTGAGCTTTCTTTTGAACATTAATGGTGTGCATGCTGTAGTCATTCAACATAAAGAGGGTTTTCAGCCATTTTCTTTCACAATTGCAATCTTCAAGAGCAGAAGAATTAGTCTAGAGCCAAAGAAGAAGGTGTGGAGAGCTTGGGAAAATAATTGCAAAGGCATTGAAGACAATTTTTCCTGGGTAAGCAGGTATCCACACTTTGTTGTGCATAAATTAGTTGGTTTGGACAATTGTTGAAAGTTTTGTAAGCTTTAGATATTTAGGGTTTACAAGGGTTTGGTTATTTTCAAATACCATTTGGGTTGGTAGGAAGTGTGTGTGGTTTGGGAAGAGTTTTTTGTTTTGTAAGTTTGTCTCTAAGAGCATAAACTCATGAGATTCTTTTGTAAGTGAAAATTTGCAAACCCTAGTCCCATCATACCATGAAAATGAGTGAGCCTAGTGATTCAAGCATTAGGCCATAGAGAAAAACCAAAACCAAGGAGGGTCAAAGGCCTAAGCACCAGGATGACACCCCTAAAATTAAGCTAGATATACCTGAGAAATTTGCAAATCCAGGGGTAGAGAAGAGAACACTTTCCTCATTCACAAAGGGTGAAGCTAAGAGTACTGACAACTTGAGAATTAGTTTTTTTAATTACAATCAGGTCGAGACTAGTAATATGTATATGAAGGAACAAAGTGTTGAGAAGCAGGAAGCTAAATCATAGAAATTGATCATGTCTAAGAAGAAAAATTAGGAGGATAAGGACCACAAGGCTTATGATTCTTATATGGGGGAGCTTGATGTTTCCATGGTTCACATGAGGTAGAAGATGATCCGGAATATTCCCATTGTCTTATTAACTTGCAAGTCTAGAAGACTTTGATGATGGTGAGATAAATTCTCTAGCTTCAAAAAAATCAGAGAGGTGACATGCATACATTAATTTTAAAGACATTGAACCATTGTAGAAATGGATTCTGAATTTGGAATTTTTTTCTTGGAAGTTTTTGATGTTGCTACAATGACAAAGGATGCCTTTTGGAAGGTAGGTATATCTTCTTCAGCAAGTGAAAGGAGTTTTTGTCTTATGTGCTTTTCCCCCCTTTCTGCAAAGTGCAAATGTAATTGCTTGGGGAGTTTTAAAGTTGAAATGAAATGAATTTCAAATGAAAAATGTGACTATAATTGTAATTTTTCCCAAAGCTTATTTCTCCCATGTTTCTATAAATGGGAATTCAAGGCCAATTACAGAGGTCTTTGGTTGGAGAAATTTCAAACTCATGTAATAGAAAATTTGGTAAATCAAACACATATGAATAGAATAGTGTTGAGTCTTAGGTATGCATTCTAGTTTGTAATAGGCATAATAGTTTTATAGTATCAATGCCATATGAATTAAAATTGTAAAATTTGGAACAAATTCTCTCTTAAGTATTTTGTCTATCAAATTATGAATAGAATGATCAAGGATCTTTTATTTGTCTTCAATCATTTTGGTTGAATGTATGGTTTTATTTCTGCTATAGTTCAAAGAAATAATTAAATGCTCTAATGAAATCATAGGTTTGTGAGATGGACTACAAGGATTACGAAGTATTTTTTAATTCTTGATATTATGAGTTGTGCATTGCAAAGCAATATATCAATAGACTATAAATGTTGAGTTTAATTGCTAATGTATTATAGTTTGTTACAAATAGGATTTCGTTACCCATGGATGAAACACTCATCTATTAGTTTGGTCATCCTAGATGTAGATGAGCCAACCTATACTTGATGAAGGCACAAACCTTAATGAAAATCACTTACACACCTTTAATTATAGTAAAGTGTTATGAAGTACCACTCATTCCTTGCTTTAGGTAATAATTTGCTTAAGGGTCAGTCAAATCCTTGAGGGATTGTATCTAAATTACAACTTATAGGAATGCATCTTTGCCATAATGTTCATAATAAAATGGCACGATAATATCATCTAAACATTGTCAGGATTACCCTCTTGGGTCTGACAGAGACCAAAGTATAGAGGTAGAAGCCTAACAATCCTTTACCTATTCATTTTCCAATCCTTACCCTTGCTAATAATTGAATTATGGAAAATTCATAAGCATCTGGTGAGATTAAGTTTGGTTCTTAAAAAATAACCAGCAAATTGTCAACTCTACTGGGGACAATCCATACAAAGTACATCTAGTTCCAGATCAAAAGTATTAGAGTCCATCATTTTGCAAATATAAGTTCATCATTTAGTATAGCTTTGGCATTAGTGAGTCAATTCTCATATACATTGCTTAGAATTAGTCATAATTCCTCCAAGCTTACAAATTCTGTCAAGTTATACCCACAAATCCATGAACATTTTCATAAATTCCCACTAAGTGTGGGTGGTGACTCTAAGATCTCTACACCAATGTGCATTATTCTAAGAAATCAAGAAAAATTAATAATGAGGAATTTGTTGAGAAGAGATGAGGCAAACCCGAGCTCATATGATGGGAAGCTAGGATGAGAATTTTAGAAGGATTCAATACTATTTGGAAAGAGTCAAGAATTGGGTGAATCTAAACATCTGGTTTAGATATTAAAGCTTTAGTCTTGGAAAGGGTTGTGTTGTAGTAAATATAAAGTGATTTATGTGTGACTCTACTATTGGAAAAGACCCAAAATGGAATTCTTTGAAAGAACTTCATATTATTTAACTTTAGTCCTCTATGAAGAGAGGTGGCTACTCTATGGAAAAAACCTAATGAAATTGTGAAGAAAATTTCCGATCTATAAAGATTCTCAATTAGAACAAAGAATCTGCAATAGCTACAACATATCTAGGTATTTTCCTTGTTTTGGTTTTCAAGAAGCATAAACTTGTTACGGAAACCCTATTTGAGAGTATGGAAAAAATTTGATTCCCCATTGAGTTATAATTTGATTCTACATACTTTTGAGTTATAATTTGCAGTCTCTATATTATGTTGGATAAGTATGCTTGTTCTTGAAATCTTCCCATTAGAAAAATCTCAGATGTAGATGTATTTGAGTTATGCATTGTAATTTACTTTAAGGGAATGATAGAAGCAAGAAATAGGGCAGTGATCAACTGTATAATTGATGTTTGAAGTTTGTAAAGGGGTTTAAGAAAATGTGTTATTCACCTGTACATCCATGTGGGGTGTTAGATGCAAGCATGTAGAGTGTGCAACCCTTGTCATGCCATCCATGCAATTTCTCTATTGGAAGACATACACCATTAAATTTTAATGGTATTTAGGGTTTCCCAAACCCTTTTCCAAATGATGTTAGGGAACATTTTCCAAAATTTGAAGGAAAAGGATTAGAGTCATCTTATAGGAATTTGCAAACATTTATGGACTTGATGGGAGATTATGAGATAAACCACAAAAATGTTGTCATGAAGTTCTTTGTTCAATCTCTAAAGGAAGATGCCAAAGATTGGTTTTCATATTTTCTAGTATTTTCCATCTCTTCATGGAATGAGTTCATGGTAGCATTCATAGAACAATTTGGTGAGAGGATTGATCCAATTTTAGTAAGACAAAAATTTATGAACATCCAGAAAGAAGAAGATGAGTTAGTCCCAACTTTCAATCTCATATTTTCAAAGGAAATAAGGGATATTCTAGAAAATATAAGACCAAAATATGTAGAGTGTTTGGTTGTATGTTTGGGTGCATTTGATTAAGAAATGAGTTATTTTTTAAGAGAGAAGGATCCTACAACACTTCAAAATTCATATTGAATTTCCATGGATATTGAAAACAACTTGGAATATTCAATAATGAAGGGATACATGGCTGAAAGTTTTTTTTGTCCCAACACACCTCATACAAATGGAATTCATGAATCAAACAGTAAAAATGGTTGCAAGGATGACAATGCTTCTATTGTTCAAAAAATTTCACCATTACAAAATGCAAATCACAACGAATTACATGTTAAGCATCAACAAAATTTGAGCAGTGTTGATCCTATGTCTTTTGTTCAAGAGATTTTTGATATGGAAAGGTACAAGGGAGAATCACCATATGACTTGTTTTCGAGGTTTTTGGATGTCTTGTTCAAGGTCCCTAAAACCTAAAACTTGAGGATTTAGTGTGCATTGATTTATTTTGTGAAATCTACAAGCCATGGCTAAGTACCTTGCCAAAGGAGTTGAAGCCTCATGGTTTTGATCAAATAATTGATTGGGTAAATATTGTTGAAGGAGCCCAATCTAATTATACACAAAATGTGATGCCTCAAAATGCTAGTAACACCTATATGATTGATAAAATTCATAACACAATGCAAACAACTGAAAAGGGTATATTAGAAGATGGATATCCATCTTGTTGTATAGATGAAGGTAATGATTGTAATTACTCCATAAGCAACATATATGTAGACCTGTATGTTAGTGATGAAGATAATGATATACTTGCAAGTGTTGTTGATTTATCATCACAAATAAGGGGTAAATATATTGAGGATGAAATATTAAGCATTCACCCTAAAAACTCTGAGCATAGTTTGTGTAATGATGAATTTTTCATGTGATAAGACTCATGATGAGAGTGAAGTTTTTGATTATTTTTTTGAGGATTATGAATCTTCTTATGAGGATAATCTAGAGGTACTTTCCTCACATGAAGGATGCAGTAATATGAATGTTGATGAAGTCACTGGTTCACAGATAAATGAACAAGTTTCATTTGATGAATACCTGGAATGTAATTCAAGTTTTTCGTCAATAGAGAATACTAATTTTGTGAGTGATGATGACTTTGAGGATAAAAATATGTGTGCTTAGTATCCTAATCCTAAGCATAGTGTTAGAGATCATACAAATGTTGATGATGTTGACTATGATGCTAGTGAACATAATTATGTCTATGTTACTTACGATGGCTTATATGATGTAGAGATGAACATATTTTTGTTGTACGAAGAGAATATTGATGTGCATAGCATTGGGAAATGTGTTGATTCATATTTATATGTGAAGACACAAGCTCAGGAAGTCAACATGGTGACATGGAATATGCTTGATTCTTTGTAGAAGTTGACATGTTTTCATTCGATAAGGAGTGCATTAGTGTGGAAGAGAATGAAGAGGCTTTTTCAATTGCTAATGAAAAACATTTAGATTATAATGAATCTTCTACATTGAACTCAACATGCCTATCAATTGATGATGCACATGAAGTTGTACCTATGCACATGAGTTCTTTGTTGTTGATCCTATGAATTCTAAATTATTTGAGCCATCTTTTGAAGCATTTTGCATTGAGCTAAATCATGATCTAAAAAATGAATCAGAATATGTTACTAAACCTAAGATGAGTGCATTTACCTAGTTCTAGAATATTGATGATGCATATGATATTCATTTCCATAACACCAAGGAACTTGTTCTGATGTAGCTGAATCAGAATGCCTAGATGTATGCTCATGTCATGATGTCCAATTCAAGCAGGCTCCTAAAATGTAGGGGTCATTTGCATAGTGTGCAATAGAGTGTTTATGAAAGTGTTGAGTTTGATGTGCAAACTAAATTTGATGTCAAGTTTTATGATGTCAATGATCATGTGGACTATGAGTGTTTTCAATTTTCAATCCATTTGGATGTGTATTTAATGGAATATGAACATGAGCTAGATAAGCTTAAATGTCATACTGACTACGGGTTTTAGTTAGTGCTTGAATGCCAATATCAAATTGATAGATCTAATGGTGGCCTTCGAAAGAACATTCCTTTGGTCAAACATGCCAGTGGTGATGTTATTTTTTAGCCTTTTGGTGGCAATGTTTTCAAACTTGGCCTAGTACAAACAATAGAAAGTAAACAATTTGATAGGGGTAAATACTGGTTCTATGTTTTTGGGGGCTTGGGGCCACCACATGAAGTTTGAAGAGTAGTTTCAATGCAACATAAAGGAAAAATAATGTGAAATTACAAGAGCCTAGCAGGTCAACTTCTTGAGCTTCCAGTACATGGAGAGTTCCTGAAGTCATACTTCTCCTAAGTATGTCTTTTCCATGTACATTGAACAGTCTTGTAAATTTTATATATATGTTGGTTTGCTTTGGTATGGTCCTCTTCCCTTGTCTAGGAAAGTCCCTAGTTTTTGATCCTTGTCCTTGGTCTGCTTCAACCATGAGATCTAAAATCTTGGCATGCCACTAGTGGAACATTCAATGTTTCATGTTCCACTGGTCATAAAATGCATTTTCCTTGGCATTCTCTTGGTTTGTCTGGACTAGGGTCTAGGGTTTTATGTGGGGATTTTTTTTACTTAGAATATTTTCTCCTTTGTTTAAACCCTTTCTCTCTGGTCTAACCCTTCATTGACTTGCTATTCCTTGTTTCCGGTCATGTTAGAAAAAACTTGAGTCATTGAATTTCATGTTTTATTTGACCCTTTATACATAGGCTTCCTTGTTTGCCCGTTATGCAATATTAGTTTTTAATCTTTGGGTCTAGGTTGATGTTTTATAATTTTTTAATTTCTAGCATGTTTGGCCTTAATGTCCTTTTCCAAAATTATCTTTAAGGTCTTTTATGTACCTTTGGGTCATTTTCCTTGGCGTTCCCTCTTTTAAAACAACTTGGTGCATGTGTATATTTTTGTCACTTATATTTATTGCTCATCTCTAAATTTGTTTCTATCATTAGGCTCATTACCATGATGAGTGATGAGCCTATCGTTCTCTTTTGCATCGCATTTCATTGAAAGCTTTTGATCTTCATAATCGATTACTGTGATGAGCGATATGGTCGTGTACCTTTCATATCACTTATCACTAAAATGTTTTGGCTTCCTAGTTCCTTTTCAATGAGGTGTGATGAACGTTGTTTCTTCCTTATGTCATGTTGTCACAAATATTTCATCACCTTTTTCATTCACTATGATGAGTGACAGGAGGCTGAGAATGGATACATGTGATCTTACCACTTTTCAACATCTGGTGTATCATTAGAAGTTCCCCCTCGCTAAAATACAAATGCAACCTTGTGAAATTTTTGTGACAAGTGATGAAGGATATATTGGGGAATATTATTTCCGTAGGGTGATCCCATAATAGTGGTTTACAATTTTTGGCCAAACTGGACACTGGAATTATTATTTTTAACTAAATCTTCTCATTCGGGCACCTATAGCGGCAAAAATATGAGGAATTTGAAGATGGTGCAAACTAGAGTCTCATCAAATTTTTTCTGTAGATTCTAAAAATATTTTTTTCAAAATTTTTGGAATCAAATTGCACTTCTTTTTCCATCTCTCATGAAAATAGATTTTTTTCTTCAGAAAACAACATTTTTAAAAAGTGACGCACACCGTATAACGCATAACTTTTTTTCCATGAAGGATAAAATTCTAACTTTTTCAATTTTAGATTTTTAACTATGATATCTAGTGCTTCCACTTGGTTAGATAGTTTTTTATTGAATATTTTTTCCTTAATCAAGTTTCAAAGTCAAACAAATTACAATTCAGACACAACGCAACTGTATAATGCGTAACCTTTCTTGTATATGTCAAAATTTACTTTAATTTTTTTTGTTGGATCAAGGACTTCAATATCTGGTGCACTCATATTTTTCAATTTTTTTTTGATAATCTTCTATTTTTCCACATGTGAAGAACAAAGAAATTCATTTTCGATGAAAAACCTATGTTTAATAAAACTTAAAAACAAATACATAACAAAACCAAAACATATTAAAATTATATTCATTGGATAGCTTGTTAGGAATACCATAATCATTTGAAATAAATTTTAAATGAATTCATTTGATCCCCCAAAATCTAAATCAAAAGTGATTTTTTATCAGCATTTTGATAGGTGTAAAGGAGGCATTTATAGGTATGGTTTAAAACTTTCTATGGGGGTTTGATCTAAGGTGATTTGATCAAACCCTCTTTAATTGGAATCCTTAAAATGAAACTTTTTAAGGCTTAAATCATTATATTTTCTAAAAATATGTGATTTCAGCTAAAATTCGTTCCTCTCAGGAATTGTAAACCACTATTATGACAACACCCCATAGGAGGTGTTGTCTCTCATTGTTGAAGTTTGGACATAACTTTAGGGCATTATTGTGATGAGTGACAGAGTCCAAAGAGTATGTTGAATGCATAGATGACTACGTGGCAGCTGTTTGAGGTATCGTCGCTTTTTGAAAGAACATGTATAAATTCATGTGGAAATGGTTGAGGATGATCATTGATCATGTTTTAAATAAAAAGGATTGATAACCAAGATTTAAACTTGTGTGGCTAGTTGTTAATTCACTCGTGTGAGATTTCTTTTGAATATTAATGGTGGACAAACTCCAGTCATTTGACATAAAGAGGGTTGCCAGGCATTTTCTTTCACAATTGCAATCGTTGAGAGCTAAATAATTGGTCTATAGCTAGAGAAGGTGTGGAGAGCTTGGGAAAATAGTTGCAGAGGCATTGCAGAGATATTTTCTCAGGTAAGAAGGTATCTGCACTTTACTATGCATAAATTAGCTACTTTGGAAAATTGTTGAAAGGTATGTAAGCTTTAGATACTTAGGGTTTACAATGGTTTGATTATTTGAAAATTCCATTTGAGTTGGTAGGAAGTGTGTGTGGTCTAGGAATTTTTTTTTGGTAAGTTTTCCTTTACGAGCATAAACCAGTGAGATTATTTTGTAAGTGAAAATTTGCAAACCCTAGTCCCATCATAACACCCCTAGAATTAAACTACATATACCTGAGAAATCTATAAAGCCAGGGGTAGAGAAGAGAACTTTTTCCGCATTCACGGAGGGTGAAGCTAAGAGTACTTACAACTTGAGAAGTAGAGTTGTTAATTGCAATCAGGGTGAGCCTAGTAATATGCTCATGAAGGAATAGAGTGTTGAAAAGTAGGAACCTAAATTATAGAAATTGATCAAGTGTAATAAGAAAAAGGAGGAGGATAAGGACCACAAAGCTTATGATTCTTATATGGGGGAGCCTAATGTTTCCATGGAAGATGAGGCAGAAGATGATCCAGAATATGATCATTATATTCTTACACTTGTAGGTCTAGAAGACTCTAATGATGTCTAGATAAATTCTCTAGTTTCAACAAAATTAGAGAGGTGACATGCATACTCTGATTCTGAAGATGATGAACCATTGGAAAAATGGAGTTTTGGTTTGGAGTTTTTTTATTGGAGGCTGATGTGGATGGGATGTTTTTATTTCACTACAATGATGAAGGATGCCTTTTGGAAGGTGGATATATAATCTTTAGCAAGTGAAAGGAGTTTTTGTCTTATGTGTTTTCCCCCCCCTTTCTACAAAGTGCAAATGTAACCTCTTGGGGAGTTTTGAAATTGAAATGAAATGAATGTCAAATGTAAAATATGATTGAAATTGTAATTTGGCCTGAAGCTTGTTGTTCCCATGTTTCTATAAATGGGAATTCAAGGCCAATTATAGAGGTCTTTGGCTGGAGAAAGTTTGAACTATTGCAATAGAAAATTTTGTAAATCAAGCACAAGTGAATAAAATAGTATTGAGTCTTAGGTATGCATTCTAGTTTGTAATAGGCATAAATTTTTTATAGTAGCAACGACATATGAATGAGAATTGCAAATTCTAGAACAAATTCTCTCCTATGTATTTTTTCTCTCAAATTATGAATAGAATGATCAAGGATCTTTTGTTTTCCTTCAATCATTTTGGTTTAATGTATGGTTTTATTCCTGCTTTTGTTCAAATAACTAATTAAATTCTCTAATGAAATCATATGTTTGTGAGATGGACTTCAAGGATTATTAAGTATTTTCCAATTCTAGATATTATGAGTTATGTTTTACAAAGAAATATATCAATAGCCTATAAATGATGAGTTTAATTGCTAACGTATTATAGTTTATTACAAATATGATTATGTTACCCATGGAGAAAACACTGGTATATTAGTTTGGTCATTCTAGGTGTAGATGAGTTGGCCTATACCTGACGAAGACACAAACCTTAATGAAAATCACTTACACAGCTTTGATTGCAGTAAAGTGTTATGAAGTACCACTCATTCCTTTCTTTAGGTAATTTAATTTTCTTAAGGGTTAGCCAAATCCTTGAGGGATTGTATCTGAATAGAAACTTATAGGAATTTGCATTTGTTTGTCATAATGTTCATAATAAAATGGCACAAGAATATCATCTAAACATTGTCAGGATTACCCTCCTAAATCTCATAGAGCCCAAAGTGTAGAGGCAGAAGCCTAAAAAGCCTTCACCGGTTCATTGGCCAATCCTTACCCTTGCTGATCATGAATTATGGGAAATTCATAAGTATCTGGTGAGATTAAGTTTGGTTCTTAAAAAATAACCAACACACCTCTATCACCTCTTTTTAATACTTTTTAAGAGTTTAACCAAACACTTTCATTCTTATGTCAAAATCTTGAGGGGGCATCCTACATTCATTTCTTCATTCCTTGGGGAAAACTAGGGCATCTCATCACTTTCTTTGAAACAACGTTATAAAAGTGCATTGTCTGAAAGAGGGGAAAAATGTAGACACCTAATTTTGGCTAAATGATTAAATTGATAATCATTTTCACTTCATCTTGATAATTAAATAATTTCACAAATATTTGATTAAATCATAGTATCTATTCCTCTATATTAATTTAGTATTTGATGTTATTTAATTAATTTACTAATTATTCTTCTATTCTAAAGTTTAATTAAATAATTCATTAATATTTAATTAGTTATCCATTTCCCACTTCCTAATTAAATAACTATATAAATTAATCTCTCAACATTATATTCTTTCAAAAATAAATAAAATCATTTATTTTATTTATTAAATTAAATCTTGCACATGTAAACAATAATTAAATTTATTTAATTATTAAATGCTCATGCAAATTCCACCTTGCCTATTGACTGAGACTTACTCTCCCTTCACTAATCAATATAATCGGTCCACTCATTAATCAGATCCACTTCAATCCTACTCTCTTTGAGTCCTCTAAGCAATCAATTCAGTCCAGTACTCATTAATCTAAGTTAACACTTCAATCAATCCTCTTAATTGAATCATGCAACCATTTAACCAAGAATCTTAATTCCTCTTATCAATTCTCAACCATTGATCTTCTCAATCTCTCCTCTGATCTTGAATGTTCATCAGTGACATCAAATATATATAAATGCAACCATCCTCTCCTTCATTATTCATCTTAGATCACATAGGAAAACTATGGTCATATTTTGCAGGTGCTTTTGTGTTATTGTGCTTAATATAAATCTGAGAGAAAATATTATTCATACAATTTCTCCCAAGGTGAAATAGAGGAGAGCAATGGATTTGTGCTAAGATTAATTGTGTGTGCACATTTGTCGGT
The DNA here is from genome assembly GCA_007258455.2 of Sequoia sempervirens. Lineage (NCBI taxonomy): Eukaryota > Viridiplantae > Streptophyta > Pinopsida > Cupressales > Cupressaceae > Sequoia > Sequoia sempervirens. The sequence continues at coordinate 276,157,746 of VDFB02373365.1, forward strand.
TTGCATCATGTTTAATTCAGTTTATCCTATTTACTCTATTGTTGTGATCATTTGACTGCATTTTTTGAGTAATGCTTTTATTCCTTTGTATTTCACAATCAAATTTTTTGATCATGTACATTATTTATTTTGTAGAAATTTTCCTCCATTTGACCATTCAAATTTGTAAGCTTATTATTTCTAGCCAACAACACATTTATAAATTATGTAGGGACTTCTAGATATAATAAATTTTGACTCGAGAGTCTGTTTGGGTTGATTTTTTTGTGTTGGAGTGTAGTGCCTCACCACACAACCCCAAAGGATAACTAACACATCAACATTCAAAACAAAATCTATCAACACCAAGAAAGAGCTAATCTCAGAGGGGCATTACATCCTCCCCCCCTAAGATTCGACTTACTCTTGGAAGTTGCAAGGCTAAACAAAATGTACAAAAATGGAAGCAACATCAACTCCAACAATAACATCATGACATAATCAAATAATGGAAGACACCAAACAAAAAAACTATCATAACATAAAAACCATAATGACAGGGTTACAAGGTGGGGTACTCATCCTCATCGAGGATGATGGCAAGGTTGGGGACCCTTCTTGTCAACTCTGTGTTTCCATGTCATACCCATTGGGATTGTAAGGCACGTTCAGACCTGACAATGCAGGTGGAGTCGATGTCGGGTACCTGCAATCCTGCATCGAAACAAGATGTCAAGCATATATACATCAAATAACAAGCGCAACATGAGAGGAAGTAACTGCGTAGTAGGGCGCTCATGAGTGAGTGATACTACACCGTCCCTCTCATTAATACTCCAATCAGTAACCACATCATAATCATTTCATTAAGTAATCATTGATCAACAACATAACAAGCATAATACAAGTCTATCTTAACCAATTTAATCCAATCACATTATACTCATCATATCAATACTTCTAATGTCATGTAATACATTTTGCTACTTTAGATTATCACATTTTTACAAAACACTGCATAATTATGCATTCAAGGCACTCATCTGTCATAAAATATTCATCGTTTTCACACAAAACATTCTACTTCATTCATTATTCAACACCTAATCTCACAACGTATGTGACACAAGATCGTGTTTTATGCCCATTCAAAACATAAAACACACTTTTAACACATCAAAAGCACAAAATTTCAAGTTTAAACATACACTCACTACATACACACTCAAATTCACTTCATAGGGAACACACCACAAGGCAACACAAGGGTCCCAAAATGCATTCCCGGTAGGAAGAATATCGGTGCATTGCACACTACACTGAGGGTCCTATCCTTTCCATTGGTTTCCCCGCCATGCAACCCCAAAGGATGACTAACACATCAACATTCAAAAGTAAATCTATAAGAAGAATTGGAGGTCTAAGTGTGGGAACAAGGATGGAGGTTCAAAATGGAGTGTTAAGATTAAAATTATTCATCACAAAAATAGGGATAACTATAAGAAATCCCCCCCCCCCCTGAAAAAAAAAAAGAAAGATATAAAATAAAGTGACAAATCTTTTATTTAAAAAAAGTTCTATTGGCGAATATTTCCTTTTTCTTTAGGAAAATATAAATTTTATTGGAAGTTATTTTACATCACTAAAATTGGAGGGTGGAAATGATTAATGGCTTTAAGGGTTAGACTCTATAATATTAGTTTTCACCATTGAATTGGAATATAATCTAATGACCCTTGTGCTTCATGAGGTAAAATGTACCTACAATTTTTAATGTGCATGGAGCCCAAAATTGCTTTTGGATCATTAATCTCCATTGAGATCTATGATCTAAAATTAATTTTAGGCCCCATGAGCATTAGAAATAGTGGGTATATTTTACCTCATGGAATAAAATGAGGGTCATTATATTATATTATAAATCTATGGTTGCAACAAAAGATTGGTGATATAGCCCTAAAGTAACTAATAATTATGATATATTATTGGTGAATAAATTTAAATTTCTACAATAATTTATAAAATTTAGGTAAATTTGATCTAATCATGTATCGAATACTATGGTAAATTTTTGAACTATTTTTTTTAATAAAATAAACTCTTTGGTGTTTTAAATAGAACTAAAATAAAATTTTGTAAAAATGTGGTGATTCAAGTTGACTTACAACTTGAACTATTAGCCAAATTTTTATCCCCAAATTTCAACTGTTAGCCAACTGGCAAATATTTTCCACTAAAAAAATCACTGCACAAAAATTATTAAATATCAACTTTGATTTATTTAGTTGTAATAGTTTTCATTAGTAGTAAAAAAAAAAAGTTGTGCCTTACATGTAGTAATCTCATTGTGACAATATATAATAAGTTGAATGTGAAGATAATAAAGTCTATTTTTCTTTTCATATAATTTCGTATGACATTTTGTTTTTAGGTATTTGATTACATGGTTGGAAAATACTTCATTGAATCCTCTGCCCATGACTCAAAATTTCATGATGAATATACGCATATCCACATAGTAATAGCTATTCAAGGTACATATATTGATAACTAGACATATTAGTCCTACTTCACATTCACACTACCATACACAAATAGCTTTGCATAAAGGCCACATGAATGTGGTGATATCTATATGTACAAAGAGTAGCTACGTTACATTGACAACATTTTTGTGTTGGATGTTAATGGTGTTAATATTTTTATTATTGATGAGGACGTCTTTCACATGGTGTTTCTCTTGAATTTTGAATCTCATACCCCTCTAGACTTAAAATCCTTGTCCACATGAAATGCACATGCTAGGAAAGACATTGACCCAGAAAAGATAATTTTGTGCAAAATCCAAGATAAAAGGGCATTTTTAGATTATCTATTGTTTGTAACAAAGTAAAAAAAATTAGTGTTACATTAGAGTTATTCTTTCACCATCATGCCCAAATTTAAATACTCTAATGTATTACATTTATTTTCCTTAAATAATTTAGTTATTTATCTATCAATATATAATAGTCAAATTAATTAATCTAGGTTAATTTATATTGTTGCGTGTATTTTATTTAATTAACAGATGTTAAGCCTAAAGAAAGGTTGTTTTCTTTTACAACACAATCAATTTAACTAATTCATTAACCTACATTTAGAATCTAGATTTGATAATTGATCTTACTTATTGATGATATTTATCCATTTAAAATTACCCTTCAAACGGATGCACAATTGCTTAAGGTCGTGGAACGTGCAAAGACCTGGTGCGAATTAGCTAACCCCACGCCAAAAGTATTTATTGTCGTTTTACTCTTCTCCACGACTTTACAATACCTGTCGTTCTCTCGTCACTCTCTTGTATGTGTATCATTTCTTGCTGGCTACGACGACTACTGACTTGCGCATAAGTTAAAATTGACTGGACTCTTCTGCCGAGCAAGTGTTTTTGAACCCTTTCACACGGAACACAAGAAACGAAATTTCCACGCGCTTTGAACAACACTATAATTGTGACCGTCAACTCAGATTTTTTGAATGGCGGTTCTCTTTTAAATTTTTGGAAAATTGGTATGAATCTGCATCTTACATGTTTGGGAAATTGGGCCTCAGTGGACGCCTTCCTAAAATAGATTGGCCTCTTGGAAGTGACGTCTCCCTTTCCGGGAAGTTTCCACCTTGACACTTAGCGATGAACGAGATCAGGGAAAAATCTGCTTGATCATGTTTTTTGTTTTTACAGTGTTCATTCAACTGAAGAGTAATGATGTTGCAGTCGAGGCTGTAGATACTCTTTCCTTGGGCACCTCGATTACTGGAAATCAGACAATAATTTCAAAGAATGACACATTTGAATTGGGGTTCTTCAGCCCAACTGGAACCAATAATTGGTATATCGGCATCTGGTATGCAAATATAACAGAGAAGACGGCCGTTTGGGTGGCTAACAGGGAGAATCCAGCGAGAAACAGGTCTGGCGTTTTGAAGCAGTCAAAAGAAGGTGATCTGCGACTGTTTAACGCAACGGGTGCATCCATTTGGTCGGCCAATGTCACCAAAAAGCCTTCCCACGCTCTGATATTAGATTCTGGTATTTTTTTAATGCTTGGTGATGACAATAAATCGCAAACTGTTTGGCAGAGTTTCGACTATCCTGCAAACATGTGGTTGCCAGGGATGAGGTTCGGTGGACGGCAAAAGATAGTCTGTTGGGAAAACTCATTGGATCCAGCTCCTGGGCTTTACTCCTTTCACTTGGATCCATCTGGGGCCAAAGAGTTAGAGCTAATATGCAACAATTCTTTCCAGTATTGGGAGAGCAGAACTTCGAATGGCAAAAATTTCAGTGACATTCCAGAAATGACAAATAAAGGCCTCTACAGTCTCAGAGTTGAAAGTGCTAGCTCTGGTTCATATTTCAGTTATACATTGATGCCTGGCATCAATGCGCTCTCACGTTTCGTCCTAACTGTGTCGGGAGGAATGGAAATGTATGCTTTGTATGATGGCAGTAAATGGAACGCGTTCTGGTCTCGTCCCAGAGATCAATGCGCCATATATGGTCTCTGTGGTCCTTATGGAAGCTGCAACTCCAACAATCTTCAATTCTGCAGCTATCTGGAAGGCTTCATCCCCACCGACAATCGCGCCTGGGAATCGCAAGAATGGTCGAATGGCTGTGTTCGAAAGAGCCCGTTAAATTGTGGTGACATAAATGGGAGCACCGACGGATTCATCAACCCTAGTGTAACATTGCCTAATGATTACGCTTCCTCTTACCGTGCATACACAAAGAAAGATTGCGAGAAAGCGTGCCTCCGCAACTGTTCGTGCACTGCGTTTATTTCCAATCCGTCTCCAGCTCTCTGCCAAATCTGGTCCGGATATTTGTTAAACATGCATAACTCTCTTCCATCAAAAAACAATTCAAATGTTTTCATTCGAATAGCTGCCTCTGCACTTTGAAAGTTTGATCCACCACACTCCTCCAAAAGCATGACCAGAAGTATTGTTGGCGTCGTGCTTGGTATTGTTAGTGCTCTCATCATTTCTTTGGTTTTCTTTTCCATTTTAACGTGGCGGAGGCATCGGCAGAGGCATCGACTACGATCAACAGAGAGGTGTGAAGATTCTTCGAACTCTTTTCTTAGAATGTTTAGTTACTGTAAGGAAGCAAAGGTGTGCGGAATCGCTTCCTACGCTAATTTTGAGAGGACGATTATGCAAATTCAACTAACTATTACAGAGATTTCAATGGACAAATAAACATGCATAAATGAAATATCACAATAAACACATAACATAGTAATTACCGCGGGGAAAACCTTCTGGGAGAAAAACCCCACCCTCCAAAACCCGCACAATGTATTATCAAATCAAGAAGATTACAATACACTTGCAATGCAAGTTCTTACAGGCGCACATCACCACAACTCGAACTCGGACTCGGAGAGACTCCTTCTAGCACCCAGTCTTGCAAACTGAACTTGATGATGCAAACACCTCCCCAAGCCCTCCTTTTATAGTGATTTACAACCTGGAAACCATTTGTGGTTTTACAAAACCATCGGCAAAAACCATGGGCAAAACAACCATGCCACATGTTACCCACTTGTCATTTATAACTCCAAGATGGAAAAACAACCAGGTTAAAATAGCATTTTCGTCCATAATGTTGTCCTCTAGTTTAGAGCCCCATAAAAGTTATACAATGAGTTGTTTATACTCTAAAAATAGCCCTCCTATATTCTACAAGGGACAAGGCACATTTTTAACAACTCATACACCTTTTTTTCAGCACATAAACATGTGGAGAACTACCACAAACAAATTCTAGAATTTTCCTGGAAAAATCTTGCAAGGTTGAGACACAATTCTCAACATTCTCCCACTTGTCGAACACCTTGCAAGAGTTAGGGGATCCAAAGTGTCATGGACTTAATTGCTAGGGGCTGAGAGCCCCATAGACTCTGAACAACATCTGAATTTCTCTGTGCTCATGGGCTTAGTTAATGCATCAACAACATTCACCAAAGTCTCCACCTTCTCCAGCTTCACCTTGCCGTCCTCGACTATATCTCTCACAAAATGATATTGTACATCAATGTGCTTGGTCTTGGCATGAAATGTCGAGTTCTTCGCTAGGCAGATTGCACTCTGACTGTCACTATAAATTGTCACTGCACCCTATTTGAACTCTATATCTGAACACAATCTCTTTAGCCAGATGGCTTCCTTACAGGCATGAGTAGCTACCATATACTCTGTCTCTATAGTGGACAAAGTGACCACAACTTGTCGCTTGCTCATCCAACTGATTGCACCACCGAATAATGTAAACACATATGCACTAGTGAATCTTCTTTTATCAACATCACCAGCCCAGTCTAAATCCACGTAGCCTTCAATATCCAAGGAATGCTCGTTTCCTGTTCCATGGAAACAAATAGAGTACTCTGAGGTACCCCGCAAGTATCTGAAAACTCTTTTTACTGCATCCCAATGTGCTCAGTCCTAGATTAGACATGTAACGGGAAAGTACTCCCACTACTTGGGCAATGTCTGATCTTGTACAGACCATAGCATACATCAAACTTCCAACAACACTCTGATATGGTACTTGACGCATCTCTTCCATCTCCAATGGGGATGTAGGACACTGTGAGCTAGAAAGATTTGTTCCCATAGTAACAGGAACACTCAATGGTCTGGAATCCTGCATATTGAATCTTCTCAGAATAGTACCATCAGACTTGTAATATATACAGTGATGAGATTTAGATCGCACAAATCCCAAACTCAAAACATATGTATCAAACTTTTGGTACCACATCCTAGGACTTTGTTTTAAACCAGACAAGGATTTCTTCAACTTACAAACCAAATGACTTTTACCTTTCACCACAAAGTGCTCTGGCTGTGTCATATAAATTTCTTCCTCCAAATCTCCATGAAGGAAAGCTGTTTTCACATCCATCTGCTCAACCTCTAGATCATAAGTAGTTGCAATAGAAAGTAAAAATCGAATGGATGTCATTTTTGCTACAGGAGAAAAAATTTCACCATAATCAACTCCTGCAACCTGGGAGTAACCTTTTGCAACCAAACGTGCTTTATACTTCTCAATGCTTCCATTTGAACCCATCTTCCTTTTGAACACCCATTTACAACCAACATGCTTCCGTCCTTCAGGCAATGGTACAAGGTCCCATGTGTCATTCTTCTTAAGAGCTGCCATCTCTTCTTCCATGGCTATTTTACAGGACTCTGAATCATTCATACCAAGAGCCTCTTCTACAGATCTTGGTTCATCAATATTAGCATTCAAAGCAAATATACACCTCCAATCATCAGGAGAATATCCATACCTTTTTGGTGCTTTACTCTGTCTACTATACCTTCAAACAAGATCTGGTTCAGGTTCAGGTTCTCCCTCTTCCTCTGATGATTCAGAACTCATAGAGCTCTCCTCAACATCTTGTCTTTCTAAGGGCCTCAATTGAACTTTCTCAAGTGTAGCAGGCAGTTGAATCACATCTTTCTTTTCTTCCATCTGTTTTGGCTGCACTATAATAGAAGAAGGCTTAGTTTCTCTAAAAATAACACTTCTGGAATAAAATACCTTTTGTGCAACAGGATCCCAAAGCTTGTATCCTTTCACACCATAACTATATCTGATGAAGATACATTTGATAGCTTTGTTGTCCAATTTTGTTCACTTCTCCTTTGGCACATGAGCATATGCCTCACAACAAAACACTCTCAGATGTCTAAGTGAAGGCTTGTGGCCCGACCACGCTTCCATTGGCATCTTATCAACAAGAGCTGATGTAGGAGACCTGTTTATCAAGTAGCAGGTAGTGGCAATAGCTTCAGCCCAAAATTTTTGTTCTAGTCTAGCTCCACTCAGCATACTCCTAGCCTTCTCCATCAAGGTCCTATTCATTCTTTCTGCAACTCCATTCTGATGTGGAGAATATAGAGTCATCTTCTCTCTTTTAATACCACAATCTTTACAAAATGTGTCAAAATAATTAGAGCAATATTCACCACCATTATCAGTTCTCAAACACTTTATCTTCTTTCCAGTCTGCAACTCAACCATTGCTTTAAATTCTTTGAAACAATTGAAAACTTCAGCTTTACTCCTAAGAAAATAAACCCATGTTCTTCTACTGAAATCATCAATGAAAGAAACATAATAAACTGATCTACCAATAGAAGAAACATCAACTGGACCAAATACATCTAAATGGATAAGATCCAAAATACATGAAGACTTATGAGAACTCGAGTAAAACTGAATACACTTTTGTTTACCATAGATAAAATGCTCACAAAAATTGAACTCAAGATTGCAGTCATTCAACCCATCAACAGGGTTTTTATTTTCAAGGTTCGTAGACCCTTCTCACCCATGTGGCTGAGTCTTTGGTGCCATAGCATGGTCTTCTCTACAGGTAACTTTGATTCGGTAGATAGAGCACCCTTGGGTACCCAAAAACCATGACCATCTGTTGAAAGAGAAACCCTCTCCTTCTCCAACAAAGTAGTCATTTTCACAATCTTATCAGAAGTACTATTGCACTCAACTATGCATGCATCAAGCTGGTACAATGTACCCAATCTGCTTCCTCTTGCTATTACCATAGCACCTCTCACCATTTTTACACCTGCTTCAGAAAACTGTACAAGCACACCCGCATCTATTAGTTTGCTAACATATAACAAATTTCTTGCTAGTCCCGAGATATGCAAGACACCATCAAATCTTCTAATTCTACCATCAGAAAATTTCACACGAATACTTCCATGACCAACAATATCAAGAACTGAGTTATCACCCAAATACACCTTACCACCATCAAAATTTTCATACTTACTAAACCATTTTCTATTAGGAGTCATGTGGAAAGGTGCACCTGAGTCTATCAACCATGCATTGTCACCTGCATGAGTGGCCAAGGCTGTGATGAAAGCATCTTCATCTTCCTTCTTGGACTCAGAATCAGAATCTTGCTTCTTCTTCTTCTCCTCTTTGCAGTCCTTTCGGAAGTGTCTAGGTTTGCCACAATTCTAGCAGATTGCCTTGGACTTACCAGGAGATTTTGATCTCCCCTTATTCTTGGACTTAGAACGACCATGCTACTTTTCATTCTTGCCTCTTTCTTTTGGTCTTCCTCGAACACTCAAAGCCTCTTTGGCATTCAGAGGGACTTTCCTTCTCATCTCCTCAAAAAGTAGAGAATCGACAACGTCCTCCATCTTCAAGACAACTGAAGTGCTCCCTATGGCCATGACAAGGCTGTCCCATGAGTCTGGCAACAAACACAACAAAGTTTGGCATGTTTCTTCTTCATCCATCTTAACCCCAACTGAGGTCAACTGAGTCACCAACATATTGAATGTTTCAAGACGCTTAGAAATTCATCCACCTTCTTCCATTCTCAAGGAATACAACTTTTTCCTCAAGAAAATCTTATTCACAAGTGATTTTGCTTGGTAGATCTCACTTAGCTTCTTCCAAAGCTTCTTTGCAGTAGATTCTTCATGGAAATTAATTAGAATTGAGTCTGCAAGACATAATCTGATGAGACCTTTAGCTTTTCTATCATTCACATCATATTGTACAACTAAAGTTGGATCTACGGGCCTCAGCGTATTCTCATCCACCACATCCCATAGATCTCGATCAATTAATAGATCTTCCATCTTCAGCTTCCACATCTCAAAGTTTGTGCCATAAAACTTTTCTACATCAATTCTCCTCGATATGCTTGCCATCTTTGCAATCCTGCAATACACAAAAGAAAACCTCTGCACAAACTCCCACTCAAACCTTGATTAGCTCAAAAAACCCTGTACACAACAAATAGAACCAAAACTAGCCAGGATCTGATACCACTTGTAAGGAAGCAAAGGTGCACGGAATCGCTTCCTACGCTAATCTTGAGAGGACAATTATGCAAATTCAACTAACTATTACAGAGATTTCAATGGAAAAATAAACATGCATAAATGAAATATCACAATAAACACATAACACAGTAATTACCATGGGGAAACCCTTCCATGAGAAAAGCCCCACCCTCCAAAACCCGCACAATGTATTATCAAATCAAGAAGATTACAATACACTTGCAATGCAAGTTCTTACAGGAGCGCATCACCACAACTCGAACTTGGACTCGGAGAGACTCCTTCTAGCACCTAGTCTTGTAAACTGAGCTTAATGATGCAAACACCTCCCCAAGCCCTCCTTTTATAGTGATTTACAACCTGGAAACTATTTGTGGTTTTACAAAACCATGGGCGAAAACCATGGGCAAAACAACCATGCCACATGTTACCCACTTGTCATTTATAACTCCAAGATGGAAAAACAACCAAGTTAAAATAGCATTTTCGTCCATAATTTTGTCCTCTAGTTTAGACCCCCATAAAAGTTATACAATGAGTTATTTATACTCTAAAAATAGCCCTCCTATATTCTACAAGGGACAAGGCACATTTTTAACAAATCATACACCTTTTTTTCAGCACATAAACATGTGGAGAACTACCACAAAGAAATTCTAGAATTTTCTCGGAAAAAGCTTGCAAGGTTGAGACACAATTCTCAACAGTTACAAGGAGTTGAAGATTGCAACTAGGAATTTCAGCTCTAAGTTGGGGAGCGGAGGATTCAGTTCAGTGTTCAAAGGATCTCTAACAGATGGTACACTTGTGGCCGTAAAGAAAATGGAGGGTTTGAGACAAGATGAGAAGCAATTTCGAGCAGAAATCAATTCTCTTGGGTACATACAACATGTGAATTTGGTTAGGCTTTGAGGGTTTTGTGCAGAAGGATCGAGAATGTTTCTGATTTATGATTACATGCCCAATGGCTCTCTGAATTCCTTACTCTTCACAAGTAATTCCAAAAGCGAACGGAAGGTGCTTGACTAGAAGACCCGATTCGATATCGCGTTAGGCATTGCAAGAGGGCTACTTTATCTCCACAAAAAATGTAGAGTTTGCATCATTCATAGTGATGTTAAGCCTGAAAATATCCTGTTGGATGGTAATTTGTCACCAAAGTTGGCAGATTTAGGAGAGAAAGATTGAAGAGGTGAGAAGAGCAAGTATTGTAGGGTTGTTATGCATTGAAAAGGATGAGGAGGTGGGGCCAAGCATGGGGCAAGTGGTGCTAATCTTGGAAGGGAAGATTGAGCCTCAAATTCGGTAGATTCAGAGCTCGACGCTCATCGACAAACAAACAGACCGAAGCGACACTGACAGTGACAGCGATGTTATTATTAGAACAATGTAAGAGGGACACAGGATAAAATAATGTAGGAGGCAGGTTAATTAAGCTTAAACCTTAATTAAGCTGTAAACCTAAATTTAATTATAGGTAATATGTTTATTATGGTAGTGAGCCACATTATTGAATATTAAAGTTGATTTAGTTTCTAGTTTGTAGTTGTTTAAATTATTATTTAGTTATTAATTAAATTTATATAGAAATTTAGATGTTTAAAATTTTTAATAATGTTTTTCAATTTGTTTTATAAATAGTAAATTTAGTATTGTAGTAAAAATAAAGTATTTTTTTGTAATAAAAGTTATAAGTGAGGATTTATGTAAGTTGGATGATTTGACTTACATATGGTCTAGAGATATTGGCTTAGCTTCATCTCAATGTAATGTATATGTGCAACACTCTTGAGTATATTGTCTCACTGAAACAAAAACTTTAAACTTAACAAGTAATCCTCTCTTGAATTCCTTGGATTTAGATAGAGGTTCCAAGATTAGCCTTTCATTTTTAAGCATTCCAAGAGAAAATGATTTAATTGATAAGACATTGCATATGCCACAATCTTGATGGACTCTATTTACCTCACCCCACAAGACCTTACTAAAGATTTGAAAGAGTTTTCACAGTTTCAATTTAACTCACTTTTCTTTATGTAGATGGTAGCATACACCAATTATCCTAATACTTATTTTTAGTGTCAATTCTTAGATCACAAGATAAGATACTCCCTCCTAATGGTGTGGTCTAACATTAAGGGAACTTTTGATACTTTCTAAGTGTTAATCAATAACAACAAAGAATGAATTACCATCAACAATGAAAAACTTATGGTGCTACCATATTTTCTAAGAAGAATTGATATGTACATGATGTCAAGTCACACCATTTTTTTAGGAGAAAAACTATCTTAGGTGAGTGTCTGTTGATGATAGGCCAAATAAAGGCTTTTAATAGTAACAAAAATGTTGAAAAATAGATATAAAGTAGCCTTATGTAAAGAGGCCTTATTCATAATGTTCAAAATACATATTCTAGCATTTCAAAGATAGCTTACAAGCTCCTTCTTTCTTATAATTTCTATTTATTCTTGTGAAAATTACACATTGCAAAGAGGAACTTTGTAAAATTTTAAAAAATAAGTGGATGTAATTTTGTCACATATTTTTAATGAGAACATTAATATTTCATTAGTAAAAGTTGTACACATGTAAATGACACATTGGTAGATGTTATATTTTTAAATTAATTATAATTTTTTAATATTTTTTTAAAAAAATCAACAAACTATTTTCTATGAAGGTAACTTGGTAAAAAATGCTTGAAATTAATTATTTATGTCATGTGTTCCATGAAGTATAAAGTTTTGTAATATTTTCATCTTTTAAAAATCTATTATTGATTGAAAGATATGAATATTTTAATGTATGTATCTATCATACATTTACACATAAGGTATTTAATAAATTAATTTTAGCTATATAATATATAAATTTGTAATGAAAGTTTAAATTTAATGCATTTTTCAAATCATAAGAGTATTGAAATAAACTATTTTTAAATTTTTAAATTAGGTTAATAAAAATTCAAATGAATTTGGTGGCCAATTAAAGAGACTTTCATTGACAACATTATGTCTATAAGATGCAATACAAATAAGTAAGAAAATGGGTGTAGATAAAATATGTGTTGGATAATAAAACTTCTTTCCTTGGCTTGTAAATTTTAGTTTTACGAGTTAAATTCCATGTTGATCTCATACCCATTATTCCTTAAATTGGGATCTAAAGCATCTTATGAAAAATATTCCAATCTACTTTGTAATTTTGTCTATCCCAATGTCAAAAACAACCAATATTTTCATAGTCACCTAGGATAGTTATTATCATTAGCTAGATAAATAAGGAATGTGTATCATTAATGTCCAAAGATAAAACTATTATACTTTCTTCCATCTAGAATATTGTATCTACTAAAGGTTTGAAGGATTGGAAAAATCTCCTCAAGAGTTGCGTCGATATAGATGTACCTAGTAGTTAGAGGTCATAGAAAGGAATTAGTGTCCACACATTCCCCTTCACCTCAATCTTCATTAAAATTGAAGCCTTGTATGTTTCTTATAGAATTCAAAAGGGATTATTAGTAATCTAAATTGGTCATCAAATTGGATGAATATGATTTTAGTGATAGTGTGAAAAGAGGTATTGTTAAACTAGTTAGATCTTAGCCTACTTAGTAGGTTCCTATTTACACTACACTTAAGCTCACTTAGAGGAATTGTATATTTTTATCACCTCATGTGGTTGAGACAAGTGTTCTCACTTTGTGAGACACCTCTACACCTCTCACATGATCACTTGCCACTCACTAGAACACATGTCATGTGAGTTAACAAGTGTTCAACCTTTGAAGGGTTAGTTAGTCATTATGTTTCACATGACTACCTTCATCTCCTTGCCTATTTAGGCAAGCTCATATTGTAACCAACCTTTAACTCTAATGTGAATTAGGTTGAACATTGTGTGCAAGTGTATTTTTGTGGAAACTAAGGTTTTTGTTATGATGTTTGATGCAAATCCTAACATGGTATCAAAGCCATCCAACAAAAACCCTTCCCAAAATATTGCATCAAGTCTAGTTTAGAGTTCCAAGAAATTTATTTGCATGTAAAAATTATCTTTGTTGTGGTGTAATTTGTAGTTTACTAATTTATTTTTAAAAATCAGTTATATTTAGCAAAGGGCCAATTTGCCCTTTGCCAATCTTCCATTTTTGTTGAAAATTTGGATTAGATGCAAGATTTTGGATGAAATCTTGTATTTTGCATGTTCTCAAGGATTACAATTATAGATTTATTTTTATTCAAGCATGGAAAAGGAAATCTGAGGCATGAGGTAATATTTAAGATCACTGGTTTCTCAAAAGGCACTACTATTGACATAATGGAAGATTTAGATTGGTGAAGAGATACTTACATTGGAAGATATCTGAGAATTTCATGCCAAGCGTTGAAGATTACACCACCTGTGGTCTCTTTGTGCTTGTAACTTGAATAGTTCCATCAACATTCTATAAACCCATGTCTCCATACCTACAATATCTCATCGACCTACTCACCTTATCTAGGCAAGGTTTATTTGAGATAGAGGAGGGGACAACAAGTCCAACACAACATTCTGCTCTCCTCCAAGATTTTATTATTATTATATCTCAAGCTTCTATTAAAATGTTTATGCATATCTTGATGGAAGACTATGTGGATCATATATTAGCAAAATCAATCAGTAGGGAAGGCCTTATTGACATACTGGCTAATATTTTTGATAGACTGGAGTAGTATAACCTTTGAATAAATCCTAAGAAATGTGTTTTTTGGGTGACATTTGGAAATGATTAGGATACATTACATCCAGAACAGACATTGAGTTCGACCCAGTGAAGTTAAAAGTAATAATTGACATGCCTCTTCCCATCACTCTCAAACAATTGTGAAGTTTACAAGGAAAGCTCCAATCCATTTTCTATTTTATTTCACAACTAGTGGGTAAGTACCACCCATTTACACATATTTTGCATAAGGATGTTACCTTTAAATGGGATAAAAAATGTCAAAATACTTTCCAACTCATAGATTATCTAGCGTCTCCTCTAATATTAATGCCACCGATTTAGGGTAAGCCTCTACTATTGTATATATCTACCACACTAGCAACACTAGATGCACTCCTTGCACAACATGACGACATAGGTAGAGAAAGGGCAGTTTGGGTAAACGTACAAACCTGTGTCAAACTTTATAAAGGAATCAAACAACATTAAAAAATATCAACTTCGACGACATAAAAGTGGTTTTTATGTTTTGGATTTCAAAATGATGTAAACTAATAAAATGTAGAACTCTTGGTGAAGTTTATTCTAGCGATTTCTCATAATTTTTTAAAATTGTTTTGATATTTTTTTATGAATTTAAGAGAATATTTTGAAATGCTAAAAATTTCAAGAAAATGTGACATTCAGTTGACATCAAGAAACAAATAGAAAAAAAACTTCATTTTCACCTAATTTTTTTATCCAAATAGGCAACTTCAATATCTAGTGCATGGAAAAAAATTTGAAATTTTAATATATATTTTTCTCGTAATAATGTTTTATATTCAAACTTACTAGAATTTGATAGTTTTCATTTGACATAACCTATTCTCTACTTTTTTAATAATTTTCAAAAAATAAATTTTAGCCTTTTGAAGAGGATTCTCTCCTCTAGTGTACCATATTTAAAAAAAAAATTAATATGTTTTACTATTTTCTTTTAATTTCTAATCAACCTCTTCTTTTTTAGACTATAGGAATCGGTCGGGTATTCGCCCCCCTATAAATTGTAGTACACTTGGTAAACATTTTTCACATGACTTGTGACGTTGATGTGACATGCCCTCCGATACCATGGGGATAGTGGTGGGGAGACTAGAATTTGTGACCTCTTGCCTACAACAGGATGCTTTAGCCAATTGAGCTAGACCCACTACCCCTAATCAGCCTTCTCTGTTAACTTTAACAACCTACTTGCATTATTTTAAAAAATATATTAAAACTAATCAAAATATCAAAAAATATATATTTGGATTCGCCACTTTGAGATCTACAAAAGGATATATATATTTTTTAAATCATTCTAGCTAAAGAAATATCTAGTTGAAATTAAAAGTTTCAGAAAATTCTAAAAAAGGTTGAGTTGGTTGCCAACTAGGATGCCACATAGATAGTTTTGGTAGAAAGGGTTTCAAGTGAAAGAGTTTCGACTACAACCCTTTCTATTGAAACCTTGCACATAAATTGAATCACATTTTAAAGAGACAAAGGAAATTTTCAAATTTTTTAGTTTTAGGTGAAACTATTTCAACCAAAACTGTTTAAGTTGAAATAGTTTTAACTTAAACCCTTTAGGTTGAAATTGTTTCAACTTAGAACCATTTAGTTTGCTAAAAGTGTGACACAACTTTGTGCTTTTACTTGTCTAATACATCAAATGTACTTTGGTAGGTTATGGACTCAATTATTCACCAATCAAACTTGCTTTTTTAGAAGATTTTGTTCTTCATACAAACTGAGGCATTATATGGTCAACCACCAAAAAATATTATTGCAAAAATAGATCCTCTCAAGTATCTTTGAACAAGGCCATGCTCATAGGTTTCCTAGCTAAATGGGTAATGATCCTCAATGAATTCTATACTGAATATGTAGACATGAAGGTGATCAAAGGTCATGTAATTGTAGAGCAGCTAGCATATGCCCATATTATAGATGATCATCCAATAGTGTCATTTTTTTGGATGAGGGTATATTCACAATAACCCCAGCTTAATTATGAAAATTATATTTTGATGGATCATACACCTAGCATGGATGATCAAGATCAAGTATATTATTTATCATCCCCTAAGGTGATTATATACCCAAATTATACCATTTGGCATTCCCATGCACAAACAATATAGCAGAGTATGAGACACTAATCATAGGACTTAGAATGGTAGGTCAAGAAAATTCAGGTCTAAAAATATTCCAACCTTGTTATTAGGCAGGTGAATGATGAGTACCAAACCAAGGATGAAAAAATTTACCTTACAAGAAAATGGTAGATAGTTTCAAGTAGTATTTTACTGAATCTCATTTGAACAAGTTCCAAGATTAAGCAACAAGGTAGTAGACACCATGGCTACCATTAGATCTCTTCTAGATATCTCGTGCAATACTCAATAGTGTAAATTCTTAGTTTGGTTCCTCCCTTTGATGTCCCAGAGTCTGAACTTGTGTGTGAAATCATTGGTTCCAATACATACATAATTACCTTAATTAGAAAACCCTTCCACTTGACTTATCTAATAACTAGAGAAAATCCTTCATTAGAAGTTCATCCTACTTCATTATCCTTAGTGATACACTATATCAAAGGAGCTTTGATAGTAATCTCCTTAGGTTTCTTAACTTGGAAGATGCACAAGTTGTACTACATGAGGTACACAATGATATTTATGGGGCACATACTAGCATTCCAAATACATCCAAAAAACTAATAAGAGCTAGTTACTATTGGATGACAATGGAACAAGACACTCATCGATTTGCATGAAAATGTTTGAAGTGTCAACATGGAAATATTATACATGCACTTGCATAGTAACTACAAGCTACTACCTCATTATGGCCTTTCTCATAGTGGGGACTCAACCTTGTAGGAAAAATTTATCCTCAATCCTCCAACAAACATACATTTGAATAATTATCACCATAGAATATTTCACCAAATGGATTGAAGCCAATTCTTCTTACTAATATTAACAAAAAAAAGAAGCCAAATTTATCCTAAACTACATCACTTTTTGGTATGGGATCCATTCAACCATTGTCACTAATAATGGTAGACTATTCAAGAACTACAATATATCTGATCTATGTCAAAAGTTTCAAATTCAACATCATTTCTCAACTCCTTATTAACCATAAAGAAACAGTCAAGATGAGGCATCATACAAAATAATATTAAAAATACTAAAGAAAATTGTCACTTATGTTGGTTATGATTGGCACATCCAACTCAACCCTACATTATGGGCATATCGGACTAGCATTCGCACACCCACAAGCACAACCTAATATTCCCTTGTCTTTGGAGTAGAATCATTTTTTTTTCATAAAGGTCAAGCTCCCTTCACTTTGAGTTCCTTTATGCCATGTTATAGATGATGAAGAGTACATGATTACCAAACTTCAAGAGTTGAAGTTACTCAATGAAAGGTGCCTCAACACACTAAACTATTTACAAGTATACCAAAATCACCTCTGGTACAACTATAATAAAAAGGTTGTCACACATAGATTTTTAGGGGATGTGGTACTCAAGGAAAATTAAAAAAATCAACAAGAACATGAAAAGAAAGGGAAATTTTAGCCTAATTGGTTAGGGTCCTTTATTATCACAACTTATGGGTTAGGAGCATATTAGTTGTCAACATCCAAAGGTGAACCATTTTATGAGCCTATCAATTCCATCCACTTGAGGAAATTCTATGCTTGATCCTCATAGCATATTAAGTGGAAAATACATAAAAAATAGAAAAAAAAAAGATAAAAATGGTAAAATGAAACAATCCACCCTATGGTGAAAACCACTTCAATGGTGCCTTGGGTAAGTATCATGATGAAAACCTATTTACAGGCACCATGTGTAGAAACCAAATTCCAAAATCTATTAGCACTTTCATGCAATCCATCCATAATAAAATCCCTTTTCATATACCTATCACCCCTATCATGGCTTGATATTGGTCCATCATAAGATCATTCGTCCAAACTTAGATTATCATCTAAAAAAAAAATAGAAAACATTCAAAAAATTGGGAAAAATTTAATAACATAAAATATTCCAAAAAACCCAAAAAATATTCAAAAAAACATCCAAAAATTGAAAAACATAACATCATCTGCCATCATGGATACTTTGTAATGGGTCTAATCAAAACATCATTTTCCATCATCTACCCTTGTCGCCTAGAGGGGAAGTGTTATACGAGGCTTAATTTTAGGTATAAGCTGGAGGCTCAGTTCCTAAAATTGGTCTCCCACCTTCTACTCATGTTATCTCTTTGAAGGCTTCTTTGCATGCACATCAAAATTCTTTTTCCTGTTCCCCTCCAAAGGTTAAGGAGAAGCAAGCTCTTGCCTCTAGACATTTTCCTTCCTTTTCTTCTATAGCTTGCCAACCTTTAGTGGTGTCCTCTATTCCTTATACTATGCCTGGCACAAGAAAGGGAAATGTACCCGTGTTGTGAATTTCCAAATCTCAAGTCTTCTAGCTCCCCATTATACCCACAATCCCTTAACCCACCCTATATGATAAGGGGAAGCATTCTTGTGGAGTTGTTCCTACATCTTGGCCTTTAAGGCCTCCCCTTGTTCCTCCACCTACCCCTAAGGAAAACAAAGCAAAGAGGATCATCGTTGAGATGACTGTCCCTCTTCCTATCTCTGTACCTCCTCCTATTCCTCCTCATGAGCCTACTCTTACGCTAGCAATGGCCTTGGAGGTTGCTCCTTTGGTATATTGGGATCCTTTGGAGTCTTCTCAAGCTACACCTCCTGGTGCCCATAGCCATCATAATTGACCTACATGTGAGCATAATCATCATTGAAGTTCCTTGGCTAGGGAGCATAAAGGTTCACAAAAGATTGAGGATGAGTCTCCTCTTTCTGCTTCTACTTCTCTTGTTCTTTTCATCTCTACTCATGCTCCTATTTTTTCTCTTTTTTATGCTTATTTTACTCTTTTTTCTTCCATTCCCATCACCTATTTTATGCTTCCAACTTCCTCAATGGTTCCTGATGAACCTCACCATAAGAGGGTGCAAGTGTTCATCACTCCTATGGATCCATCCTTGATCACTTCTCTTCTAGAACTTCCTCCTTTCCCTCAGCTCATTGACATGTATTTTACAAAGGTTGTATCCACCATGGCTCCTACTTCTCCCTCTTCTACTTCTGTTGTTATAATTCCACACCCTTCACTAAAGTACAAGTTGGAGAATGAACTCATTTCCAACAACGGTTGGAAAAATTCTTCTTTTTTATTTTGAGTCTTGTTCCACCTTGGCTTGTACCATCCTCATGATGGAGACAATGCCTCCTTCCCTAGATTTTGTCACTGCCCCTCTTCTTGAGGCTATCAATGACTCGTGTTTCTTATCCTTCTACTATTTAGTCACATCACTTCACTTCGAAGAAGTGCATGTTCAAATTTTTGGAGGATATTTTTGAGGATAGATAGATGATGTTAATCTCACATGAGCTTGAAAAGGAAGACCTCGAGGGGGCTTCTTCCTTGGCTATTTTTATAGGAAAATTGGTTGGAACCACTCTTTCTCTCCCCCTATAGACTTGTCTTCCCTACCCCTACTATGAACTAGACTAGGAGCAAGATGACTTGTTGGATGTGTTAGACTTCTAGCGATACCTCTTCTTCATCTTTAGATTATATTCTTATGTACTTTTTTGTATTCCCCTGTGCTTTTCTATTAGTTTTTGTTCTCTCACCTAGAGGACCCTTGCTACTCTTGTAGGTGCTTGTCCATATAGGAGAGGAAATGTGTCATACATTTCTTCTATTTGTATCATCATTTTTCTATCTATTGTACATTTTTATTTTTCATGTCAAGAACGATGCAATGTGTTGGGGTATTTAGGCCTCTTCCATGTTGACCTAAATTTTTAGTTTTTCTTCATGTGCTCTTCTTGTTCCGATCTATTTGGGGGGTGATAGTTCATACATAATATACTATATTTATCTATCTATGCTTACGATTAGTTTTGACCTCAAATAATTGGATCCCCTTGTGATCTCAAGTGATTTCTTCATCTCTACTTTTCTCTTTCATGATGTTATGGATTCTATGTTTTTCCCTTGTGTGACAGTGGTTCCATCAATACATCTTGTTGTTATATGTAGCCTAATCAGACTCAAAGGTTAAATTTTCCCCACTTTTATTAGCGTGGTTTCCCCCAAATTATTTAATGAGGGTTTGGGGGTAGCACCCCCAAGATGGGGTCAAGGGGAAATGCCCCTTGTAGGGTCCAAGGGAAGCACCCCTGGTGTGCTGCCTGTTGTGATACAAGGAAAGGCTAAGGGGAAACGCCCCAGCAGGGGCTCGAGGGCAGCATCCCTGAAACCTATCACATTTTTTATTATTTTATAAAGGAAAAAAGAGTTATTTTTCTATTGGATGACATAAAAAACCCTATATTGTAATTGACATAAGTCTTGATAAAAGGCTAATGGTTAGGGTTTTTGTTGATATTGTATTTTAGCATTTTGTAGTGGTATTGAGTTGCAAGGATTGTAGGTTGTAATTGGTTCAATTTGTTGAATAATAATATTGGACTCTCTATTGGTGTATGTAGCCCAAGTTTGGGTGAACCATGTTAAAAATGATCTCTTGTTATTGTTTTTATGTTTTTCATTCCTCTATTTAATCTTTACTTGCATTTCATTAATATTTTCTGCATGCAATTCCTAACACATCTTGCTATGTATCCCATGCCACAACATCTCTTTTTCTTTCTCTTCTCCTTAGAATGACATATTCTCTTCTAGTAGCACACATCATTCTTATGGGGGCTATCATATTTTCTTAATTTTTAAAAGTTTCAAAAATATTTAAAAATCTCTATGTCTCATAATCTCATCATCTAGCATGGGGGAAAATTGACTAGACATTTTTTTTGTGACTATCTTGCAACATAGTTTGAAGCAACAAAATGCCTATCTTCTTTCCATATGTTCTCTAGCCTTGCTATCCATACCTATCAATGTCATCTTTTATTTGATCAGATTATGTCATGTCATTGTTAGCTCTCAAAACTACACCCTTGCTAAGTTGCAAAAAATAGCATTTTTGAGTAACATGGGAATATTCCTAGGCTATGGGTCACCTAAACTTGGAGTAGACCTCCAAAGAAGGCTAGCTCCTAAGGTACTCACCTAATCTACTTCTTGTTGGGAAAAGGGTAAGGAGGCAACATGAAATGAAACTAAACTCCTATGGTGATGGACCTAAATGTTATCTAAAACCTGTAGAGTTGCTTATACACACAGTTTCAATCAACATCAAGCTTAACATGCACACCTCAAATAATTATATGCTTTGCATAATTATTTCATGAGAAGGACCTAATGCATTCAATCCCAGAAGGAAAAATTATTTTTCACAATTTGAATCAATTGCATCTAACACAACTTATAACCTGCAAATACATATACTTTCTACACAAAGGTGCTACTAATGAGACACAAAGACAAGGAATGAAGAAAATTCACAAGTAATTGTATCAATCACACAAATGCTCACAATAGAATAGAATATTAGGAAGGAAAAATCAATTATCTTAATTTATCTCCAAGGTGTAAATTGCTATACAAATCTATAAAAGAGTTACAATATTGTCTCTTATTGAAAGAAAACTCAAAAAATGAGTTACAATACTACTGGAAAAGAAAGAGATAACTTCAAAACTGATGTTTGAAGTTATGATTTTTTGAAACCTGCCTCACACTTATGCTTCTAGAAGCTTCTTAGTCCTATGCAACAAAAAAACCCTAAAAATAGCCCCCAAAACCTCTCCAAAATGTCTCCAAAGTGTTTAAAAAAGTTGAGCCATGACCTTACCCATAATAAAAGCATGAGAAACTACCCCAAAATGCACTCATTCCCTCCAAAATCCAAGTTAAAAACAACCCACATACTTTCCACATGTTGATAACTCTCCTTCAAATTCCCCACGTACTTGGAACAAGCCATGTATATTTATGTATATTTCACGCTCGATGCTTCTCTAATAGCAAAAATTAAAAATATTTTAACAAAAAGCTATAGGCCATAACTTTCCACTTTGTATAGTCTTTGCAAAAGCTTGAGGGTTTATATTTTCACTATGTTGTTGTTGCATTTTTATATAGCTGAGTTTCTATTTAATATTTTGTGTTCTTTTCTACAGATAATGTATTGCAAAAATGCAAGCTACAGCTGCATATATCTTTTTGTAGTTGTTTGCAATATTTTGAGGATTCCATTTTCATTTTCTAAAAAAATTTACCTTTTTTGGAGATAGAAATGATAAACTCCTCTGCCCCTAGTGCAAACCTTATGAGTAAATTGGGAACATCTCCATTCTTCCATTCTGGGTTTACATATTATTTAATGAATATGAGGTTTTCTCCTCTATAGTCATTGACTTGGAAAGAAGGAATTGTTCTGTTACCAATCTAAGCATTATCTATCACAGCTAGGGTTTTATGAAAACCCTCTACTCATTCTCACTGAGATGAACCAACATACATATTTGTTTTCTTAATAAAACATGAAGGAAAAATGATATTTTTTACCTATATTTCATCTTCAGATACTTGATATGGGCTCTGCATTCTCTGCTCTAACAAAAAAAATTGTATTCATCACTTCTCCTTAGTAACACGTCCCCTTTTGTAATTTTCTATAGTATTACCACTTATCATTGCTCTTTGTCCTATATTGGACAATGTCTTTGCTCCTCAACAATGACAAAGGTCACTATGCTTTGATTTCATTGATAGATACTCACAACTATAATACTTCTTATCATGCATTTACTAACTTTGACAATGGCAATCATGTGTTCTTAACTATCAGTGAGCTTACTGTATCTTTCCATTGTTTGAAAATACATTTTGGTTGTTTTCTTTCTTGAAGCCTTTGCATGATTCTTCATTGCTAAAATATCTTGTATTCACTTGACAATGATTGATTGTAGCTACGCACTATCATCTATTTGTGCCTTATACTGTTATCATACACTTGCATCCATCCCATTTTCTTTATGTCTACCAACAACACTAGTAAACAACAATATACAACCTTTTTTGGCTTCCTTACATGACTAACATAGACCATGCAACAAAAAATAGTATTTTCATGGAAAAGAACTATCATGTCATTTGTAGTGTTAACACACTTTCATCTTGTAACTTGTAATTGATACTATCATTCAACACTATGTTCATTTAGGCCATCTAAGCCTTTATTATCCTCTCTTTCTATACTATCCTTTTGAAACCCCTCTGCTTGAAAATATGAGTTTGGTGGTCACTTTGAATGTGGCTTATCATCACAACCTATACCTAAATCACTGGCATAAGTCATAGAAATTATGATTGGATAGTTAGCCTCCATGAGAAATGTCATCAAACTCTTTGTCTCCACATCAGGTCTCCTGAAATGCCATGCATCTCTTTATATCAATCATGCCATGCCATGTGGACTAATATCTAGATCTTATCCTTGAGTGATGGTTGTCCCTTTCAAGTGAATCTACACTCTTTGGATTGTGATACAAACATCAATTGCTCAATGGTGTCTACTCTATTTACTTTCCATTATCATTACACATGATGCATGGCTTATAATATTTATGATTTCCCTTCTCATACCATGTTCCCATTGAACAAGTATCCCTCCTTCATGACAGTGAGCTGGTATTGGCACATAGGATTTGTATTGGTATTTTGCTTCTTGAGGTTGACCTTACAATATATCTGTGGTTTTGGCATCAAGCTTCTACTGAAGCCCCTTTATTTTTGTAAATTCCTATTGACTCATTTCCATGGGTGACAGGTACTTTTTTCTTATGTAACCATCATATGAGACTGCCACTGGTTGTTTGCATGAATGTCAATATCTCTTCTTTGCACCTTGCAAAAACACCTTGATATGATGACTTGATCATGTACTCCATTCCTCATTTATTACTGCTCCATATAGTTCATGATAGCTCTTGATAGCTCTTCTATGAAAAAAATGAAGCTATCCACTATCCTTTATATTACTTAAATCTCTTTTATCATACCTTACTCCTAAAAGTAAGGTTGATTGCTAATGCATTTGATGATCTCTTGTACTCATGGATTAAAACTTGAAATCATATTTCAACTCCTCTTTATGCAATCCTCATGTAACCTTGTAGATTAGTTTTGTGTCATGTTCCTATTGGTAAGGAGTATCATTATTAATATGAGAGAATTCCTATTAATAAGATATCTATTCTTTATCAGTATCACCATGATTAATGAAACTTGTCTTCAAGGATTACATTGGTGATATAAAATGAAACTATCCACATGTTGTAATCAAATGAGGCAAAAGAACAACAAAGATTTCACCTATACCTACACAATGAGAAAACATGTTAGATAAAAACAGAGCATATGAGAGACATTTTTAATAACCTTTTATGTTTTCCTGGACATCTACGGTATGCACACTATTTTGATGCTTACGAGGATCAGGCTATATATTTATGGATGTTTGCATATGTATTGATTGGTGATCCTTCATTGCTCTAACCAACTCTTTCTCACACATGTAGGAATTTTTGGAGTACTAGAGCAAAGGGAGCTAAACAAACAAGAGGGGCAGCAACAAATCCAAAAAAACTCAACTGGGATTTATCATTCATGCAATGATGAATCCCCTCTCTTTATATATGCATTATTTCTTTCATGTATATATAAATGTATAGTATATTTTCCTTTATTTTCATTCAAATTGTTAGTCCCACAACTTCTGTGGAACACCATACATTTATGATTATCAATAAAGACTATTTTTTCCAAAATTGTTTCACTCTCTTCTTTGTTGTATGCATTTTCATAATATAATAATGCATAACCTTTTGATAATTTCTTTATGCACATGGATATAACATAGCAAACTAGAATGTACCTTTTTTTCACTTTGCAAAAAATAAACAACTCTACCTGTTTGAGCTGGTAGATAAAATAGGTAACATTTTTGGCGACATCTGCTATATGATTTCCTGCTAAACATCTTGACCAGTTTCCTAAAGCCTATTCATTGGGCACAAAGTCAATAGAAACCTACAAAAACTTGGAAAAAAGTCTTGTACATTGATGTAACTCATCAAATCAGTGCATGATAGGCCTTGAAAACTTATTCCAAACACACCAAAACCTCAGATCAAACTGACATAACTATGCAAAACACCACTTAGAGGAAATGAAAATAAAAGTGAACTAAAACTTATTCTAACGTACTCTAACCAATAGGAAAGGCTTATTCAAACAAAACCATTGATTGGCTTTCTGAAATAACTACCCCTCCTAACCAACAAAGGATGCATTACATGATCAATCATTGTTAAAAGGATATGAAATACAAACATATATTCAATAGGTTGTTGCAATGCTTCATGAAAAATAAAAATAAACTAATTCTTTCATCTTGATCATGCCTAATGTCAAGTACTAGATTGGACAAGTGAGTTGAATCTGATCACTTTTAGCTGCAAATCTTGTAGACACGTAAATTATCTTGATTAATAATGCATGCTCGATTATGACTTACTAACACCAGTTCTTCTTTAATCATCCTCTTTGCTAAGAATTTAATTAAATAATCCTCATTTGATTAAATTCATTAAATTCCTCTTTTAATTGAATAAACTAATCTTTATCATCATATTTATCTCTTTAATTAAATAAATCAAGTTTATTTAATTATCTCCTAAAGTTATCTCTTTAATTAAATAAATCAATGTTATTTAATTATTCTCCTAAAGTGCCTTCATTTAATTGAATAAATCCAAATATCTAATTAAATCTCTAATGTTCTTTATCTTCTCATTTAATTTAAATAAATCCAAATATTTAAGTTGAATGTCACAATCAACTAACCTCCATTAAAACTAATCAAATCATGATTAATGCTAATCTAATCCCCCAATTCTCTAGATTTTGCAACTTGCTCAATAAATCATTTCTTTTGATTTATTAAATTCCCCTAATTACTTTCAACATGGCATCAAAAGGGAATATTCCTCCAAATTTGAAAAGTCCCTCCAAAAGGACTTGTCCCCTCCAACATGGCATTAACTCCTCTTACATTATCTCTTACATGTCTCCCACTTGGCATTTAAGGCTCTTTCTTCTCCCTCCAACAAGCCAACTTTCAAATTTGAAATTCCACCTAATATCATTTATTGTCACATTCATCAAAATGTGCTAGACCTTTGTCCACTCACATGTTGACAAGTGGCTTAATACTATTAGTTGGTATTTTATCCCACATTCCTCCTATCTTTCATTCTTCCATCACTCTTTTCTATAAATAGAAGGCTCTTCTATTGAGTTGGAGGACACAAAATTTATGCAAGCTCATTATCAACACAAGCATCATTTGCATTTTATCACAACTCAACATCTTCCAGGTATTTCCATCATCAAGCATATCAAGATTGGGAAAGGGATACATTCCAGATCAAAGTAACACCAATCCAATATGAGATAAGGGTTTGACATGCTTCCTATGCTTTATTTAGTTTTTTTTATTCTTATTATCTTATTTGCATATGTGACATGATCAAGTATTTCATAGGGATGTTTTATTTGCTTTGTTTAGTTTGACTAATAATGTTCATAGTTGTTTGTTTTGAGAAAGTGCAGAAAACCATCCACCACTTTAAATTTATCTTTTTCTTCAATTGCATCCTCATGCTTGGGTGCAAGCATGACATACAAAACTTTAGTGGCCTCCATACTGGCTAAAAATCTGATAGGACAACCTCTTGAATGAATAAAACTTGGGCTCCAATTCTTGGCTTCTTCACTCTCTTCCTATTTTTCATGGTTTTCCTGCTTCATGGATAAGTTTGGACTAGAGAGAGGACAATCTGAATGGTTAGAAATAGCAGTATTACATTCACCTTGCATAATAATTTTTCATGTTGATTCTTCCTCCATGGCCAATGAACAATCCTCTTCCACTAATGTAGCTAATAACTCATCAAAGTTGTCAACTCTTGGAAGGCTCTTAGAAACAGTTGGTTCAAGTTCAAAATCCTCATCATCACTCAAAGAATCATCACTCAAGGAAGTACACTCCAAATAAGGCTTTTCTTCCTCAATGAATGAAGTCAAATTAAAGCCATGCTTTTGGGAAGAGGTAATCAATACAATCACTAAATCTAAATGCATTTATCTTAGTCATGCATTTACTTCCTCGAGGCACAAGCACAATACATTGCATGATGATCAAACCAGAGGATTGACATTATAATCGAGCACTGGAATTGAGCGAAATCAAGTAGATTAGATTTGAAGAAAATTAAGCATCAAACTTGAAGTTAACAAAGCATTTTTAAATTCTTAGAGCTTCCATTTTCTTCTTTAGGCCAAATCACTTCTCTTTGGGGCTCTAAAAAGAACATTACAAAATCTTTCATTTTTGCTACAAAAGGTTTAAAAGAACATTAGACACTTACTAAATTTCAAATTGGGTTCTAAAAATTCGACAAACAAATCTCACATTTCAAATTTGGTGCTTAAAAAGAACTCAATTTTGGATTTTTGAATTTAAAATGAACATGTGCATTTGGTGTTTTGTCATGTTTTTCACAAAGTAATATCATTTAAAAAGGCGTATGCACTTCTCTCGTGCTTCAAGGTGATCTTGAGAATCAAAAGTCTTTTTTGTGATATTAAGTTGTCAAAAGATTGCATCCACTTTTTGATTTGGGTTTAAAATTGACAAATCTTGTAAGTGTGAGTGGAACATATTGTGTGTGTTCTCTCTTTGTTTCTCAATGAAGATTGATTGAACTATGGATGTGTTTTCTCACTTTGATTTCATCTTAGGGGGCCTACCTAGTGGGAAAAAGGAATCACCCTAGGGAACAACCCAATCGAGAACACACTAAAGCCAAGCGACTTCCACCTAGGATATAAGTGTGGGTACTTGAGGAAAGGAATGTATCACGAGGATTGTTCTGACAAGAAGGGAAAAAATGGTCTCTTGATGCATGGATGATCCCCCATGAATGGAAGGATCACATTAAAACCCCTTGTTTAAAAGACCAAAATCCTTAATCTATTTGTTGGTGCAAGAACTATCATTCTGAAGCCACCCCACATTTTTATGACTTTTAGTAGAGATGAGAAGTATGCCATGGGAGATTCATGGGTATTGATGCTTGGCTGATGCAAGAAGCGAGTGCACTATAAGGGAGAGCCTATGTGGTCAAGCATATAATCACCTGCTAAGAGTAGGCATAGCTAGATTTATTCAAGTGGGAACTCAACAAATATCATCTCTTAATTATCCATAGGGTTGTGCATCATTTTGGTAATCAAAAACATTTTTTGATCCAAAAATTGGAAAACAAACATTCAACATCATCATCAAATTTCAAACCCTTTAGGAAGAAAATACCATTGAAAAAATTCAAGTGTTATTGCTTGCCCTAGGGATTCTATCCTTAGAGGTTTCTAAGCATTTGAATTTATATCTCCATTTTCTCTTCCTAAAGTCAACATTAGGAAACTATTGCCTTAATTTCCTTGACTTCCACATAATGGAATTTGTGGGATGAAAATAAATTGAGACATAGACATTCAATTTGAAAATCTAATCAAGAAATTTTTGTGGTAAAAAGAACTCATTAAGCAAATTCAAGAAAAAATTGGACCCCACACATGTTCTTGGCATCTTTTGGTCATATGGTTTTCATGCAAACATTGGTCTTTTGGTTTTGAACTAATCTTAGAGAAAAGCATGTTCTTCACTATCTTGGTCTTGTACAAACAAGGTCCTTGTTAGGTTCATTTAGGATCAAATCAAACACTTCATCCATCCCAAACATCTATCAAAATCCATCCCACCAAACAACATTAAGAGATTTGGAAACATCATTGTCTAGACTTGGGTACATCCCTAAACTAAATCAAAATCATCTATTTAGTCAGGTGTGTCTTGATGAATCCTTCCTCACATAGTTAAATTATCACCCTTTTGAATGAGTTCATCCTAAGATAACATCTAATATCTTGGGATTCACAAAGTTCATTATCCATTCAAAACAATCAAAATAAAATCCTAAATTCTAGCATTGATCCAAAGTCCCTAAAAGGTCAACACCCATATCATTCACCCCTTTCATCCTTCATCTCATCATTGGTCTTGAACACCTTAGAGGTTCACTTTTGCAACAAGTTCAAAACACAAGAAGAAGATGGAATATAAATTTGATCCATACATCATGAGTAATCCAAGTCAACCAAACTATCAAAGCCTTACAATGCCACTTAGTTATCAAAACTCACATTTATACAATCCATACATGGGATCACTATTTCCTACAAACCTCAATGGTACAACAAATGTGAGTATGCCTAATATAAATTTTGTAACACCTTTCCCTATGGTAGATTTAAATCCGAGTCCAAACTTACAAATCTATCAACCAAACAATCATTGAATGAGTCTTCAAAAAAAAACATTATCCCACCAAATCCATACATGCCAAATGTGAATTTACCAAATACAAGTTTACAAAACATGAACATTTCAAATCCACAATTGGTAAAATTTGGGATAGATATATTTGCAAATCATACAAATGTTGTTCAAAGTCCAAACAATATGTTAACAACTCCATGTATTGATCCAAGTCAAGGTAACACCATGCAAAATCAAAGTTACCTAAATCAAGGAAATGTGATTCCCAACCACAAAAATGTTCAATTTTGACCTATCATGCCAAATCTAAACTCCATCCAAAATCAGAACATTGTCCAAAATCAATTTGTCCATGACCCCATGCAAACAGAAGTGTGCATTCCAAATCTGCTTGAACAAAAACCAAATCAACTATATCAAGGGTGTCAAGATCAAAATTAAGATCAAATTTTGCGAGATAAAATTTCTACACTTACCAAAATAGTTCATCCATTGCACCAAGAGAAATATCCACCCCAAAATCAATACACTCTTCCATTGCTTAAGCCATGCCATCAAAGCATTAAGTTGTGTCCACAACCACATCAACAACAATATCTCCAATGTCAAGAAGTTAGATATCAAGATCGACCACATCAACAAATCCAACCCATACATCTCAAAGACCAATCACCACATCGCAAAGATCAATCACCACATCTCCAAAATCAATCACCACAAGGTCAATTTAAAGTACAAATCTCACAAGGTAACAAATGAAAATACACACCACTTAGGAGACCAATCAAATTGATAATGAAACAGTTGGTGTAGGAAAACTCATCACAATTCCCACCTATGAAAATTATCAAGATCCCTTAGTGAAACCACCATGGAACAATGAAAATCACCTTTGTGATTTCCATAAAATCAAGGGACACACATCAGATTGTATTCGACTCAAAAATCTCATCCAAGACCATATTGATAAAAAAATAATAACTATTGGGGACAATGATCAGGATTCAACTACTAGCAATAGCATTGACAATCCCTCCATCACAATTGTTGAAAAAAATGATCAAAATCTATCCATAAATGAACACCTTGAAGATGGGTATGTGCAGGATCATCATGGAAAAAACAGGCCCTTAAGTGGCAAAAAATTCAAAAAAATTAGAGTTAGGCAACGTGACGTAAACATTTGAATAAGTTATAAATATTATTTCAAAAATATGTAAAAATAGAATTTGTAGCAAATTGAATGTAGTTTCTAAACTACTAGGTTTATTTTAAAAATAAAAAATCTATTTGGTGAAAATTTGAAATTTCAATTTAGTAGTACTTAAATTTCAATGAAAAAATAAGAAGTAGGTGTCTGTCTGACCACCCTAACCACAATAAAATGATAGTATGTTTTTATAAGGTTTTAGATATAAGTATAGGACTCATGTTTGGATGTGATGCATATATTTTTTTTTATTTTTTTCCAAGTAAATAATTAATTATGAATTTTTTATTACAACTTTTAAAAATATAAAAACTCATATGTCCGACCACTTACTGGTCAAAACTTCATGAAATTCAATTTTATTTTTTAATCCTAGGATGTGAAGAATAGAATGACGATGTTTCGGATTCAAAAATGTGATACCATTTGAAAGCTATAGATGTTTTTCAATAACCTATCAATTAGGGCTTTATTCGTAATTCAAATAGAAAATGAATAATAATTATTTATTAAATTCAAAGTAAAGAATAATTTATATTGGTGGAAAGCTAAGAATATACTTTAAAACCCTTTTGTTTCATCAATTTTTGGTAAAAAAAAAGTCATCAGCCACATACCCTACAAATACCCATCATATTGCCACTTTTTGGCCCATCATGATCCTACACATACCCAGATGTTTCTACCTCATCTGATGATCAAATCAATATGCATCAAGAGTCATTTTTTAGTTGTGATAAAAATCCCTCAGCAATATTTGACAATAATCTCTTGAGTGTTAGAATTATTTGATTCTATTAACATAATCCACGACCCATCGACCAATGATCATTTTGAAAAGGTATCTTCATCACCTAATGAGTTAGAGGACATATCTCAAGAATTTATCCCAAAACATGATGAACATCTTTCACCAAAGTCTAACAATGGTCCTTTCCAAGACATGCTGACATCCTTTGACCTCATGGTTATAGATACTAAAGGGATCCTAAACTCAACATTTGATCCAAGTCCACTCAAAGATCAAGAGGATATTGAGCCACTTCCCATTCCTAATGACTATATCAAAGAACCCTTTGTAATCAATCCATCCTTTGAAACTGGCCCATGTCAAGAACTTGATCCAAGGCATGTCGAAAGCAATTCCAAAATCATTCAAGATCAAGAATTCATATCTCCACGATACTACAATGATCTAATGGACACTCCCTAAGATGTCACAAATGATGATCATATCCAGATAGCACATATTCCTCCATCTACCCATGAGATACTTACTCCTAATGGACATGTAGATGATATTCATTCAAAATAAGAGTCTCATACTCTCAATATCCTTACCAAGGAACAAGAGTTTCCTACTCTTAACATTTATACACATGAACAAGATATAGAAAAATCTAGAGACATATTGGAAAAGGGTCATGAAGAAGGCCTCTACAAAAGTTGTGAATCAAAATCTTGTGAAGGAATATAAAAAATGAATCATGAGGGAGACTTTTACATGGTGAGTGAATCATCAACACATCTTGAAGAAGCATTAAAATTTGATATTCCACAAGATCAAGCCAAAGATATCAATCAGGAAGTTATCCCACACATGGAGGATCCTATCACTTATAAACTTGGATCAGTTATCTTTTTTAGGGAAATCTATCTTATCAATGAAGAAGTTATCATCTTTGAAGATCCAAAATAGATCGGAGAAGGATTAGCACCTTTTTTCCAAGGTAAATCATATCCTATTGCAAATAAAATGTTTCAACAGATGAATTATTAAGGCATAGCATTAGGCCTACATGAATAGGGTATCCTAGAACCAATGCAAATTATTGACAATCCTAAGCATCAAGGTCTTGGTTATTCAACAATGAATGGATCTAAAGATATCAATGACACCTCTATAATACTGAGGTAAATTTAATCTAGTGCAAACATCAACATAGGGAGCACGAAGAGTCCATATGATGAAACCGATGCTAATACTACAACCGGCCATGTCATGAATCTTCATCCACCCATCATCCCATCCACGAATTGGGACCAACATCAAAAGAAAGATTTTAATCAAAGCATAAAGAACATCACCAAGGGAAAATAAGTAGTGGAGTATGAAGGAAAAATCAAATACACATGATTACCAAAGAATACAAAGAAAGATTATCCCTATCAAAATCCATTACTCAAAGAAACTATGGGGAAAAATGAAAAAGGAAAAAGTATCCATCAAAGATGTCTAAAAAGGTGAAAGCAGGCTTCCCAAGCAACGTACAAAGTATATCAAGCAATTGGTCCTAATTCCATGCACACCTCTGTATCCACCCATCCTTGCTCATCCTCCCAAGTTTGGAGAGTCAAAGGTTCTAAACTATCAACCAATCCATCTTTTATTCCTAAACATACTCCATCCATGGCTCCACTCATGATATCAAATTATCACATTAACCATGTATTGACAGCCACCCTTCACCATAAGGATTCAGAAGGCACTCTATAAAAATGCACACACAGAAAAAATTGACTCTGGTATCAACGAAGAAAATCAAGAATCTCAAAAGTTATATTCAAGTGGACGTATCTTGGAAAAAAAACTTCTTCAGGAATATGGAACATTATGAAAGAAGCATCTACATCAACACCACCAAGTGATTCAACATAAGCTTAAAATTATTTCACAGAGAAATACAAAAAAAAAATAAAAAAATATGAAAATCCAAAAAAAAAAATCATGAAAATAGTGAAGATAAAAATCGCCCTCCAGTAAAAACCACTACGGTGGAGCGTTGGGTAGGTACCATGATGAAAACCTGGCAAATAGGGGTCATGTGTAGAATTGAGCATCTATGTGCACCACTTCAAGAGAAAGCATCTTATCACATCCTTAATAAATCCAACATCTCATCCCATCCATAATAAATCCATTCATCCATGAACCATTTATCCAATCCATTTTGTATCCATCGTCCAAGTTATCTTGATCTTGAAAAAATTTGGTGTACACTTCACACTTGCTTATGGTAAACATCTTGACATCTAGGTCATTTTCATTGATCCTATCCTACCCAACATTATCTGAGCCATGAGGCACTATCCAAATGAGCATCCTTTATTCCAACACCTTATCTTAGTGCAAGATAATCCATATCCATCCATCCATGGCATTCCATACATTGCTAGACACTAGGGACATATATTTACATCTTGCTTCAGGAATAAATCTTGATCTATATCCTCCAACTTATGTGGTGATCTGGACATTGGAAAATGTAAAATCAAATTGGTCAAAACATTTGTGATCCAAAATACAAATCACTAGCCCATGGCATATTTTGATGAGAGGATGTTCCTTATCAAGCTTTATCTTTCATCGAACATCAATCCAAACAATAAATATCAGTTGCATCTAATTAGAACTTCAACATCACATCAAATCATCCAAACATTTTTTTTCCAAATTAAGCTTCAAAATCTTGATCAATCAAATCCAATCAATCCATCATCATCTCAGGATATCCTTCCCAGTCCTTGTGTTGCTTAACACTATCCTTGCATTGTTGTGTATCCTTAGCAATGTTATCATCATCAATCTTGATCAAACATATCCAATCAATCCATCATCATCTAGGGATATCCATCCTAATCCATGTGTTACTTAACACTATCCTTGCATTGTTGTGTATCCTCAACAATGTTATCTTCATCAATCCATTGATTTGATCAATCAATCCTAGCTTGGTTTTCAAGAAAATCCCAAACAGAGCACTAATATCATCACATGTTTCCATATCCAAAACGTCAAAATTGAGTGAAAAAACTAAAAAACATTCAAAAAATGCAAAATCCAAAAAATTCATCAAATCTCATAAAACCCAAAAACAACCTCAAAACATTTCAAAACATAAAAAAATCCAAATATTTGAAAAAATCCATCTGTCTCATCTTGCTTTCACCTGAAATAAATATGCACTCATAATAAATCATCATCACCCCCAACCTTTGGTGAAACAATTAGAAACGAGCCTAGTAGGTTAAAAGAAAAAACTCAAACGTCAAGGTCTCAAGTCTAGGACATTACGTAAACAAGTTGGTCAACTCTTGGTATCAATAACCCATCATCCAATCAGTCCCAAATCAATCATCTGATAACATCATGTACCAGTATATTTCTATGTACCAGTATACTTCTTTTTTGTTGGGGCATCCAAGAAAAAATTTTTTGTTTGAATTTTGATCTTGGCTATTTATTCTTTGAACCAACACAATAGGTACATTACTTCAAAGAGGGGAAAAATGTAGACACATAAATTATCTTGATTAATAATGCATGCTCGATTATGATTTACTAACACCAGTTCTTCTTTAATCATCCTCTTTGCTAAGAATTTAATTAAATAATCCTTATTTGATTAAATTCATTAAATTCCTCTTTTAATTGAATAAACTAATCTTTATCATCATATTTGTCTCTTTAATTAAATAAATCAAGTTTTTTTAATTATCTCCTAAAGTTATCTCTTTAATTAAATAAATCAATGTTGTTTAATTACTCTCCTAAAGTGCCTTCATTTAATTGAATAAATCCAAATATTTAATTAAATCTCTAATGTTCTTTATCTTCTCATTTAATTTAAATAAATCCAAATATTTAAGTTGAATGCCACAATCAACTAACCTCCATTAAAACTAATCAAATCATGATTAATGCTAATCTAATCCCCAAATTCTCTAGATTTTGCAAATTTCTCAATAAATCATTTCTTTTGATTTATTAAATTCCACTAATTACTTTCAACATGGCATCAAAAGGGAATATTCCTCCAAATTTGAAAAGTCCCTCCAAAAGGACTTGTCCCCTCCAACATGGCATTAACTCCTCTTACATTGTCTCTTACATGTCTCCCACTTGGCATTTAAGGCTTTTTCTTCTCTCTCCAACAAGCTGACTTTTAAATTTGAAATTCCACCTAATATCATTTATTGGCACATTCATCAAAATGTGCTACACCTTTGTCCACTCACATGTTGACAAGTGGCTTAATGCTATTAGTTGGTCTTTTATCCCACATTCCTCCTATCTTTCATTCTTCCATCACTCTTTTCTATAAATAGAAGACTCTTCTATTGAGTTGGAGGACACAAAATTTATGCAAGCTCATTATCAACACAAGCATCATTTTTATTTCATCACAACTCAACATATTCAAGGCATTTCCATCATCAAGCATATCAAGGATTGGGAAAGGGATACATTCCACATCAAAGTAGCACCAATCCACTATGAGGTAAGGGTTTGAAATGCTTCATATGCTTTATTTAGTTGTCTTGACTGTTTTTAACATTTGCATATGTGACATGATCAAGTATTTCATGGGGATGTTTTATTTTATTTGTTTAGTTTGACTAACAATGTTAATAGTTGTTTGTTTTGAGAAAGTGAAGAAAACCATCCACAACTCTAAATTCAACGTTTTCTTCAATTGCATCCTCATGCTTGGGTGCAATCATGACTTGCGGAACTTTAGTGGCCTCCATACTGGCTAAAAATCTGATAGGACAACCTCTTGAATGGATAAAACTTGGACTCCCATTGTTGGTTGCTTCACTCTCTTCCTCTTTTTCATGGTTGTCATGCTTCGTGGCTAAGTTTGGACTAGAGAGAGGACAATCTGAATGGTTAGAAATAGTAGTATTACCTTTGTTACCAATTTGTTGTTACAACTCAATTGGAAAAGTTAATTAAATGGATTTATCTCAAAATGGGAGTACAGTTAATTTTTGCATGTGTTAAATAAATGCTTGTATCAGATTTATGGAATTCTGGATGTGCAAGTTGTTTCAGATACAAGTTGTTTGAGAAGCTGAGTTTTAGGAGTTGTTGTTCAATGCTTTACAAGTCAAATGGAGTACAAAACAAAATGTAGAAATTATTAAGCATAACAAATTGCTTTCATTTATTTCATGATGCTATTCACATTATAATATTTCATTTGATTGCGAGAATACAAATGATGGTACATTTTTTGCATTTTGATGCATTTCTTTATAGAGGAATGAAAAGTAAAAAGAGAATTAAGAATCCACACAAGTTGTGGATGTAACTGTCACAATGCATCGTAAGGACCATGCTACACTATTGAAGATGCAGGAAAAGAAAGCACATAAGCATGAACATAATCATCATTTCCTGTTGTTGTTGGCCGATGCAAGATCGGTGCACCATCCAATTTCCTCAACATTTGATCAACCTGTAAGAGAAGAGAAGGGTTGTTAGAGCTTTGACTATGAACATCCCTATATGAACCACCAACAATAATGTAAAACGATGCTATGGATACATTGAAATAGCTAAGAAAATGGGATATGGATATAAGCAAAGAAGGAAACATCATAATAATATATTGTTTATGCTAACATTGTTTGTTTCCTTGTGCAGGTATAGGAAAAGTCATGTAGTTAATCATCTTATGAAGACATAAAAGAATGTGGAGTAAAATGGGATATGACAAGGGTAGAGCTCGAAATGTTGCCCCTTAAGCTTACAAGTGGTATGAGAAAGAGAGTACAATTATTATACTCATCTGACCTATTCAACTGAAAAAGTAAAACAAAATTCCAGTCATCAAAGCAATCAAGTTTATTGTACACTCATAATAATCAAGTTTGAGAAATGAAGTGAAAGCTAAAGGTGGAAAATGAACTTAATGGATTCAATTAAAGTGAAATGTATCATTGAAATATTGTCAAAACAATTGCAACCTTGCTGCCATGGGTTTTGTTCATGTTTGATTTATGTTGTTTCATAATTTTCTATTCTAGAGCAGCAAGTGTTTAGTGTCATAATGGTGATAGCGAATAGGCATACATAATGCCTCATCAACAAAGCATTAAGAAATAATGGAAACATAAAAATGCATGGAGAGTACGGAAAGGAAATAATTATGAGTTTGAATATGGGGGCCAACATTATGAAGCAAAGATTACACTATTTTTAAAGCTTGTTTCTTTCTTTTTAAGAGGATATTTTTTCATAGGATCAAAGCAAATGAAGTATGTACAGTTTTGCATATAAAGGACAACACTGAAAATTTACAAATGCAAACTAGGAGCAACACGAGGTAGAATGACAGACAAACTAAAGAACTAGAATCAATTTCAAAATTGCTACAATAGCTACTCTATTGCATATCACATGAGATAAGTGACAAGTATAGGTTTAGAGTGCATCTTTAGCTACAAAACTGCATTGGATAAGAGATTAGATCAAAAACAAACTACAGGTACACCATGCTAGAGAATTGTAGTTTGTAAATTTCAAAGTGCTCCTGTGAATAGGATGGAAACTTACAGAAGGATGAAATGAGAACATACCATAGCCCAAATCATTTTATTTTATCAAGAAGTAAATACCCACATGGGGTTTTTGGCTAAAGATGTAGTTTATAATTGAAACAAAGAATGCCCATATAAGGATTTTAATTCAAATGTAGATTTCTTCAAAGTACTATTTATCCACAGAAGGGTTTTTACAGAAATTAGAATGAAAATGAAATATCATGGTGGGTCGAGCTCTAGTGAAAATAAATAATTTTCTTCCAAGTTACAGGATATGGGCATATGGGGGTTTTGTTTAAAACACAGTTTTCTACATGTCACCATTTACCCATGTGGGGTTTTCAATAGGAAATACATGAATGAACATTATTTCTTCAAGATATCGAGTACCCACATGAGGGTTTGTTTTAGAAATGAAAAAATGCATGCAATGCTATCATGGGTTGAGCCCATAAATGTTACAAATACTCAATTTGAGCATGAATGGTCGTGGCCTAGAGGAGTGCTTTGTTCATAAAGATTTTACCAATTCACAAAAAGGTAAAATCCACTTGAAGTTTTCTTTCAATTCTCAAAATATGAAGTAAAGAGTGACTAAAGTGCAAGGTTTTCCTCATGGAAATTGATCAAGGAACATGTTTAAGCTCGCAGCCTACAATGGCTTGTGTTTTATTCAAAAATAGAAATAATATTCTTGCAAAGACAAGTTTTATAAGCAAGGTTTGAGTGAAAAAATAGAGATAAAGCAAAGGTTTACCAGTATGCACCTGTAGAAGACCAAGCAAGCCTCGGTTGAGCTTTGGTAGGGCTTCCTCTAGCACCTAAAATAGTGTCTCCCATGGTGGCTGAGTGGGAAGATCAACATAAGAGAAGGTGGAAAAACCAGAAATACAAGAAGAATCAAAGTATGGTTATGGTAGTGGCTTGTGAGGCCTTTATTCTCATCAAAGGACACAAGGAATGAATAGAAGATAGAAAATAAAGCTTACCATGGGTAGTGAAGCTTGAATATGGTGAATATTTGAAGAGAAAGGGCTCGAATGGAGGCTCCAAGCTAAAACCCTAATCTTCCCATGGCAGCACTTCTTGCGAAGCATTTTCCCTAAAATCTTCATTTTGCAAATGGTGCAAAATATTAAGGATTTTCTTCGTTTCGTTGTTAGGGCTTTCACCCTATTTCGACTTAGTAGACTTTTGCAAATGTTTTCATCCTAAGTCATGGGGTTTTTTTACTTTATCTAGGTCAACCATGTTCCAAGGCTCCAATGGATATCATTTTCCTAAGTTTGGGATAAGCATTTGGTTATTTTTGCTAGGTCTTTAGGAGCCTTAGGGTTTTGATGCCTTACCTTAGTAAAAATAAAACATTCATCGAGATGACCTAGGCATTAATTTTTCAAATTGATTTTAAAGAAATCAATTAAAATATTGATAAGAGTTTGTCCTTATATTTTTATGATTTTTTGAGAAAATCAAATTTGTAATGATGTAATAAGTTTATTATTTTTGCAAAAATTTCCAAATCTTAAATTGCAAAAATAAATCAAATTGAGAACATTTAAAAGCTACATGTTTTGTAAAGTAGAAGATAAAACAATATCCTATAAATTATTTTATTCTTTCTTGCTATTTTTAGCAGTTTATAAGAAAAAAAGAGTTGACTTTTCCTTGGTCAGATTTGAGCTACATGGAGAGGAGATAAGGTGTTTTTTTTTCTTTTAAAGCAAAGAAGATCAATTTTTAGGTGCTTTTCAGCATGTAGGTGCAAAGAGTTAGAGTTTTCCATTTCAGTTACTCATTTTGGGGTAGTTTTTTATGCTTTTCCTTGAGATCTCTTCTTGAGCTTGGATTAGGGATTTTTGGGATATACCTTGAAGAAAACTTAGAGTTTTTCTTAGTTCAGATTATTGTTTCTTTCTCTAACACACATTCTGAGAGCTTGTAAACATTTTTGTACTCAATTTAGATAGATACACTCTTTTAGTTTCAATAAAGCAACAAAGTTCTTATTTCTTGTCTCAGTTTGGTAATGGAAATCTGATGTCTTTGTGTTTCAAATTTGAATCTTTATATGTCTTGCTATTGTGAATCTTTGTTTAGAATTACATGGTTTTAGGTTACATTTTGTACTTAAGTCTTTTAAATCTTCATGTAAAACACTGATGAAAACATGTGCCAATGAGATTGTGAGGGTTGTTGTGATACATAAACTATTATGATTGATAAAGTTTGAATTTTCATAAGTTCTAGTGGATCATCTGTTAGTCATAGGTTTTAATTTTAGTTTATCCTTCTTCCTTTTACCTCAAAAATCATTTAGAATATGATTATTATTCAGAGAACCAGCTCACTCTGGAGATTCCTTCTTTGTTTAGATCACCCACATCTAAAGAAGGTTTCCATGTGTCAACATATAGTTAATTTTCTACAAATTTAACCCAGGGTGCATCTAATTGATCACAATTTTTGGCATACCCGGTGGGACCCTGGGAACTAATTTTCAAAGAAGTTTTAATCTTTTAAAGTTGTTTGGTGTATGCAGTAATTTTATTCAGCCTTTTGGAGGCCTTTTCAATATACCTGGAGACTTCATTTTTAGTTTTGCATGCAGACATAGTGCAGCTTGCGCATGAAAAAGATAGAGACCAATTCAAGTTCTGCACCTTTCAAATAACAGTAGCTATCCCCACCATGAAGGAGAGGAAAAATAGCAAAGAGACTATTTGAAACACCTGTGAGGTCAAAATCAACACCTCCCATTTTTAGCTCTTTAGTTTTATCACCAGGAAATCCCCTTCCTATAGTACAAGCACCACCAATGGCAGTGCCAAGACACCACCCGTTCGCACCTTTTAATGGAGGAAACATGTTGAATATTGCTTAGCATGATGATATCCCAGTTGCAGCCCTCAAAATACTATCATACTTTATTGGAAAATATCACACAACATTGGTTGATCACATTCGAGACGTTGCCATCTTATGCTCAATTCACAACATCACTCAGGAGAATGCAGCATTAAGTTTGTTGGCTGCGTCACTGAAAGGAAAAGCATTGCAATTGTTCAATGACCTTCAGCCAAACTCCATCGCAACATGGTATGAGTTGGGTGATGGATTACATCGGCAGTTGGAAGATAACTCAGACCATCTATCCTTGTTAGAAAAATTGAGCACCATTAAGAGGGCGCCACATGAGCATATGGCGGATTTCAACTACTGATTCCAAAGAACCTGGAACCGAATTCCTATAATGGTAAAACCAACACCTTAGCATGATTTTATGTTTTTCCTAAAGGCTTTGAATAGAAAAATTTTAGTAATGATTCAGTCTATGGGTAGTCACACACTCCCTAATGCTTTCGACATTGCTATTAGAATAGAAAATTATCTCATTCAAGTTGGAGAAATAGCTCCTAGACCTCCTATGCCCCTATTCCTTTAAATACAACCACCTATTCCTATTTCTTTACCCCCTTTATCTATTGTCCCACTTGTACCAGTAATAGGATATCACGCTGTATCACCTGAACCTGTTGTTCTAGCCTAGTCCCAAGAGCTTCAAGAGATAAAAATATACTTAAGACCTTTGGGAACGATCTTGTGAGCATAAAAAAATAAGTTGGCCAAGAGCATAAGCCTTATCAAACCCCTTATCAACAGAATCAACAAAACAAACCAACTTTTCAAAATGATTATCAAGGCCAAAAAAGGAATTTTAATCCTAGACCTTTCCAACCCTTTAACCCCAATGTTGCCAGTTCATCAAAGGAACTTGTACCACAAAACAACATTGCCCAATATTTCAAATGGTGTTATCATGCAATCAACCCCATAACCAGTTGACATGCGTCAATGGTATGAGAAATCAAGCCTGAATGGTCCAGAACATCTACGCTAGTTCAGAAACTTTAATAGATCAGAATCGAAAATAGCAAGATAACCTTGAAGTTTCCTTGCCAAACTAGTAGAGTTATGAGTTTTGTGGCGTGAATGGTCAAGATCAATAAAATTCTCCTGTTTCAACCAATACTAGATCGAAGAAAAGAGCTATGGATTTGGGGAAGCAAGATGGAAGTGTACAACAACAACCTATTAAGGACAAACAACCTATTTCTTCATCAAATATTAATACTGCAACACAACCCAAGCTGAATATTTTGTAGAGAGGCCAAGATTTTCTAGGGAAGGATCAATATAAAGTGTAGATGCAATTGTTGTAGAAAGGAGGTGATGTTGTTGTTACTAAAAATCAATAGACAATAACTCCTATTTCTTTCAACGTTGTTGAACATCTTAAGAAGGCCACTGTTAGCCTGTCAATTTTGGATGCTTTGCACATCCTGTGTCAGAAATACTTGTTGAAGGATGCTTTAGCTAAGCTTTTTATTTCTGAAGATGCTAATCAAGGAAATACTAAAGTTGTGCTTGCAAATAGCTTGGAGATAAAAAATGAGTAGAAAAATCAAGAGGTAAAGTCCCCTCCATTTTACTTGAGTTTGATTATTTGCAATAAATTAGTACACAACTGTATGATTGATTCCAATGCAAGCACCTCAGTTATGCCTAAGAATCTAGCTGACAAACTGGGTCTTGTTTATGAGCCTAAGTCTTAGAAAGGGGTAGTTTAGTTAGATGGGTCTGCTATTAAAAATGTTGGTGTGGTTAAAGGTCTAGCCCTTACCTTGCATGCATGCCCGAATTTTCCTATTCCCCAAGATATTCATGTTATTGATCTTCCACCTCACTTTTCCATTTTCCTCTCAAGAGATTTTATAGCCAAACTAGGTGGGTTTTTGTTCTCTGATTGGTCTCATCTATTCTTTAGAACATGGTACAAAAATAACTATAAATTTGGAACCCCTGGCCAAAGACCATATAGAGCCATACATATTGAATCCTATAAATTCCAACCTCTATGCCACCCCTATACTGGAGGAGCAAACCATGACCTTAGACCATAGCACCCCTATAGAAAAGGTGAATCTAGATGAATGGGTAGTCGAAGATCATGAGCTTGATCCTTTCCAACACATCGATGAGATAGGATTAGGAGTTTATATGATTCAAGAACCTCACATTGTTATGCCTAATTTGATCAAAGGAGAGGAGTAGCCTGCAGAAACAAAAGATAAGATTTGGAAGCTTTACTTCAATGGTTCGAGAAGTAGCATAGGTGCTGGTGGTGGAGTTATCCTGGTTTCACCAGATGGAAACAAATATTATTCAGCCTTCAAGTTTACATTTAT
This sequence comes from Sequoia sempervirens, assembly GCA_007258455.2. Lineage (NCBI taxonomy): Eukaryota > Viridiplantae > Streptophyta > Pinopsida > Cupressales > Cupressaceae > Sequoia > Sequoia sempervirens. The sequence continues at coordinate 276,201,636 of VDFB02373365.1, forward strand.
TTGTTCAAATAATATAGCTCAATATGAAGCACTGTTGCATGGCCTAGAATGGGCCCGGAGGAGAGGTATTAAGTGTTTACAAGTTTATGGTGATTTAGAGTTAATTGTGAATCAAGTTAGAAATTTGAATGCTACAAAGAATGACTTGTTTAAGAAGTATAAGCATCGTGTAGGGGATTTGATAGAAAATTTTGATGTTTTTAATATATTTTTAGTTCCTAGGAGTAAAAATAAGCATGCAAATAGGCTCGATGCCATAGGAGACCAACTTGATATTCCAAATGAGAGTCAAAAGGTAGAGGCACATCAATACGTGAAAGTTGTAGCCAAACCTTTTGTACCTAGCAATGATGTGAGTTGGCAAGTTTTTGACAGTGATGAGAAAATTGTGAGTTTTTTAAATGCTAAAGCTAAATTTGCAGATGGCAACCAACAAAAGTGGCAGCAACAATATGGTGACTAGATTGTGCAGTTAAAGACAAACAAGTTTCCAAAGGGTTTGATGACCTTGGAATCTATTTTCAACTCAGATGACCAAGTGTGGAAGGATAAGTGTAGCATGACTGTCAAGGAAGAACACTATGAGGCCATTGAGATTTTCAAGGGTAAGTTTTTGAAGCTGGGAAAGGTATGTACTAAGGAGGAACAAAAAGCTTTCATTCTGTTATGTCAAGAATTTAGTGATTTTTTTTCTTGGGAGTACAAAGATTTAAAAGGTTTTGATCTAGAACTAGCCCATCATACTATCAAATTAGAATCTGGAGCAAAACCAGTAAGGAAAAAATAGAGACCCTTTAATCCCAAGCTAGAGCACCTTATGAAGGCTGAACTGAATAAATTAGTTGAGAGGTATTATTTTTCCTATCAAACATACTTCTTAGGTGTCTAACTTAGTTCTAGTTAGGAAGAAAAGTGGGGAAATTAGATTGTGTGTTGATTTCCAAGACTTGAACAAAGCTTCTCTAAAAGATCATTATCCACTCCCATCTATGGAACAAATTTTGCAAGTAGTTTCTAGTTCTAACAAATTTTCTTTGCTGGATGGGTATTCAAGTTATAACTAGATTTTGGTAAAACAAGAGGATTAGTTCAAAACAATGTTTACAACCAAGTGGGCCACTATGGCCTACAAAAAGATGTCTTTCAGCTTATCTGACACTAGAGCAATGTTCCAACGAGCAATGGACATGGCAATTCATGGTCTCATGAGCAAGTTTGTTCTGGTATATTTAGATGATAATACTATTTTTTCCAGAAATGTTAATGAACATTTTGAGCATTTAAAACAGATTTTTCAAAGATGTAGAGACTTTGGAGTGTCTCTCAATCTAAAGAAGAGTATTTTTTTGTCCATGAGGGAAAGCTCCTTGGACACATAGTTTCAAAGCAAGGTATTTCTATAGACCCTAAATGAGTCTTCTATTCTTGAGATGCCACTTATAGCCCACAAGAAAGGCTTACACAACTTTCTTGGGTGGATTAATTTTGTAAGAAGGTTTATACCCAATATTACAACTTTGCTGCAACCTCTCACTGTTATGTTAAAAAAGAATATTCCTTTTAGCTGGACCAGAGAAGGTAAGAGGAGATTTGAGAAAATAAAAGAAGCCCTTGCAGATGCGCCTACTCTCATTAATCCAAATTATGATAGAGATTTCATTCTTTATGCCTTTGGAGGGGTAGATACTATTTCAACTATGTTGTGCCGGCAAAATGATGAAGGCTTGGAGCAACCTGTAGCATTTTTCAGCCAGGTATTACATGATTATGAGGTGAAGTATTCTTTTGTTGAAAAGAATGTTTTTTTCTTTTTGTAAGAAGCCTCAAAAAATTTAGGCATATGTTATCTAATAACATAATTCAGTTATTAGTTCCTCATTCAACTGTTAAGGATTTCTTACTTAACAAAGATATCAATGATAAACATGTTGGTTGGATAACTAAGGTTATGGATTTTGATATTGATATTAAGGTAACTAAGCTCATCAGAGGTAAGGGTTTGTGTGAACAAATTGCAGAAAATTTAGTGGAAAACAACTTAAAAGAAGTTGTAAGCATTGATAGAGTACTAAACAATGATGATACAGTTGTTGTTTCAGTTCTTGTTGGGTAAAAGCACAAAGTTGTGTCACTTTATAAAGGAAACAACCAACACTGATCCAACTTTTAAACTTGAATCACTAAAAAGTGGCATATATGTTTTGAATTTTGAAATGATATAAACTAGTAAAATATGTATTTTTTAGTATATTTTATGTTTGTAATTTTTGAAAAAAATTGAAAAATTATTTTAAACTAGTTTTTAATAAATTAACAGTATAATTTAGTTGCTGATAAAATGCTAAAAAATGAAGTTGCATGGGACGTCAAACTTTTTATAGTAAATTTTATTATTTTTCTTTCAAATTTTTTGTGTATTTATAACTTGAAACTTTAGTGCATGGATATTTTTTTCTAATTTCGATAAGTATATAATTTTAAATAAATATGAAAATGTGTGTGAATCAAAAAATGGTTGTTTCCATCGGACGTCAACTTTCATATTAAATATTTATCTAAAATGGAAAAAAAACTATACCATCTTGAAATAGATTCTTTTATGTAGTGCATCATATTTTTTCCAATTTTTTAAAATAAGTTTTAGTATTTTTCCTTGGCATGGTAATCAACCTAATATTTTGTGCTGATAACCTACTTTTAGTAAAAATAAAAAATAAAATATAAATAATAATTAAACTATTGAAATAAATATATTTTTGAAAACTATATTTATGGATCTACAAAAGGGTATTTTTATATTTAAAAAAAAATGTTATTTACATTAGCAAGAGTTATTGAAACCTCAAGCTTTTCAAATAATTTTATTTTTTTGGTAAATTGGACTCAAAATGGTGCTCCATATATTTTTAGCCAACAATTTTAGTTGAAAAAGTTGTGGAAGTATCTAACTTAGCTAGAATGAACTTACTACATCATATGTTTGACCAAAATTTATTTTTAGTTAGAAATACTTAAATTCAGTTGTGTTGATAAGTTGGCTGAAAGTGTGACACAGCTTTGTGCTTTTACCCTGTTGCTACTTGGGTGCAGCAAATGATGCACTATTTGCAGACTGGTGAGTGTCCCAAAGGCTTAGATAGAGCAAAGAGAAGGTATTACCAATTACAAGCCATTCCTTATGCTATCATTGATGGTGTCCTTTATAGGAGAGATTTTCAAGGAGTTTTGTTAAGATGTATTGAGCTTGATCAAGTTGACAAGCTATTAGCATAGTTTCATGATGGGCCTTTAAGAGGCCATTTTTTTGCAAGAACAATAGCCCTAAAAATTATGTGGGCCAATTATTATTGGTTGGATCTATTTAAAGATTCCATTGCTTAGTTTTGTAAATGTGAAAAGTGTGCTCTATTTTCTAGAAAGCAAAGGCTGGCAGCCCTACCTTTACATCCCATCTAGGTGGAGCAACCATTTTTCAAGTGGGGTTTAGACTTTATTGGTCCAATCAACTCGCCTTCAAGTGTGGGTCATAAGTGGATTCTTACTACAATAGATTACTTCACTAAGTGGACCAAAAATGTTGCTTTGAAGGAAGCAAACGAGACTTTTGTACTCAATTTCTATCAAGACTTAGTGTCGAGATTTGTTACCCTAGATTCAATAATTTCTAACAATGGTTTAGCCTTTATTGGTTTAAGGATTTCTGATTGGTTGGTTAGGAATAACATTTATCTGAATACATCTTCTAACTATTATCCACAAGGTAATGGGTAGGCTGAATCTACAAATAAGAACCTGATCCGGATAATCAAGAAAACAGTAGAAGACAATCAACAGACATGGCATGAAAAGCTTAAGCTAGCCCTTTGGGCTGACAGGGTGACTCCTAAAAGGGCCACTGGTTGTTCTCCCTATGTACTTGCTTATGGAAAAGAAGCTAAGTTACCTGCTTATATTGAATTACCAACTCTGAGTTTTGTTAAAGAGTTGGAATTGCTAAATGAACAACCTCTAGAAGTGAGATTTGGACAATTGATGGAGCTCGAGGAAACCAAAAAGGAAGCATTAAGGAAGCTTGAGATACATCAAGCTCAGATGAAGAATTATTTTGATAAAAGGGAAAGGCCACGAGATTTCATCATTGGTGATTTAGTTTTTAAGTGGAATGAATATAAGAGCAGACCTAGACGACATTCCAAATTTGATGTAATTTTGGATGGGCCTTATATGATCATGGAGTGCAATGAGCACAACACTTTCCAACTTTCTAAGTTGAATAGAGAGGTGCTATCTATCCCAGTTAATGGGATCCACCTCAAGAATTTGCCTTTGAGATAAGCTCTATCTTGTAAATAAGTTGAGTAGTTGCTACAAATAAGTGCTTTATGCACATTTCATTTTAATAGTTTTATTTTCCTTAAGCATTGTTGTGCATGTTTTGGTTGGCCATTAGGGCCTGCTAGTTTGCTTTCTGCATTGCTTGTTTTTGCTTTGCTGCTATTTGGAGTGTTGTTCAAACTTTTGAGTTTCATGAAGGGGGCAGATTTGACTTCGTGCCCAATGCAGTTATAAAAGGAAACTGATCTAATGCTTAGTTGGCAAGCATTTAGCAGAAATCACCAAAATGTTACCAATTTATTGTTACAGCTCAATTGGCATAGTTAATTAAATGGATTTATCTCAAAATGGAAGTATAGTTAATTTTTGCATGTGTTAAATAGATGCTTGTATCAGATTAATGGAATTCCAGATGTATAAGTTGTTTCAGATGCAAGTTATTTGAGAAGCTGAGTTTCAGGAGTTGTTGTTCAATGCTTTACAAGTCAAATGGAGTACAAATGATTAAGCATAAAAAATTTCTTTCATTTATTTCATGATGCTATTCACATTACAATATTTCATTTGATTGTGAGAATACAAATGATGGTACATTTTTTGTATTTTGATGCATTTCTTTATAGAGGAATGAAAAGCAGAAAGAGAATTAAGAATCCACATAAGTCGTGGATGTAACTATCACAATGCATTGTAAGGAGCATGTTACACTATTGAAGATGCAAGAAAGAAAAATACATAAGCATGAACATAATCATCATTGCCTATTGTTGTTGGTCAATGCAGGATTGGTGCACCATCCTTTGTCCTCAAGCTTCGATCGAACTGTAAGAGAAGAGAGGGGTTGTTAGAGCTTCAACTATGAACATCCCTATATGAACCACCAACAATAATGTAAAATGCTACTAACGATACATTGAAACAACTAAGAAAATGAGATATGGATAGAAGCAATGAAGGAAACATCATAATAATATATTGTTTATGCTAACATTGTTTGTTTCCTTGTGTAGGTATAAGAAAATTCATGCAACTGATCATCTTATGAAGACATAAAAGCATGTGGAGTAAAACGGGCTCCAACAAGGGTAGAGCTCGACATGCTGCCCCTTAAGCTTACAAGTGGGCTGAGAAAGAGAGTACAATTATTATGCTCATATGAGCTATTCAACTGAAAGAGTAAAACATAATTTCAGTCATCAAAGCAATCAATTTTATTGTTCACTCATAACAATCAACTCTGAGTAGCGAAGTGAAAGCTACAGGTGGACAATGAATTTAATGGATTCAATTAAATTTAAATGTATCTTTTAAATAATTTCAAAACAATTGCAACCTTGCTTCCATGGGTTTTGTTCATGTTTGATTTATGTTGTTTCATAATTTTCTGTTTTGGAGCAGCAAGTGTTTCGTGTCATAATGGTGATAGTGAATAGGCATGCATAATGCCTCATCAACAGAGCATTAAGAAATAATGGAAGCATAATAATGCATGGAGAGTATGGAAAGGAAATAATTTTGAGTTTGAATATGGGGGACAACATTATGAAGCAAAGATTACACTATTTTTAAAGCTTGTTTCTTTCTTTTTAAGAGGATATTTTTGCATAGGATAAAGCAAAGGGAGTATGTACAGTTTTGCATATAAACCATAGCACTAACAATTTACAAATGCAAACTGGAAGCAACATGAGGTAGCATGAAAAACAAAGTAAAGAACTAGAATCAATTTCAAAATTGCTACAATAGCTACTCTATTGCATATCACATGAGATAAGTGACAAGTACAGGTTTAGAGTGCATCTTTAGCTACAGAAGTGCATTGGATAAGAGATTAGAACAAAACCAAACTACAGGTACACCATGCTGTAGAATTGTAGTTTTTAAATTTCAAAGTGCTCCTGTGAATAGGATGGCAACTTACAGAAGGATGAAATGAGAACATACCATAGCCTGAATCATTTTATTTTATTAAGAAGTAAATACCCACATAGGGTTTTTGACTAAAGATATAGTTTATACTTGAAACAAAGAATGCCCATATAAGGATTTTCATTCAAATGCAGATTTCTTCAAAGTACCATTTACCCACATAAGGGTTTTTACATAAATTAGAATGAAAATGAAATATCATGGTGGGTCGAGCTCTAGTGAAAATAAATAATTTTCTTCCAAGTTACAGGATACCCATATGGGGGATTTGTTTAAAACATAGTTTTCTTCATGTCCCCATTTACCCATGTGTGGTTTTCAATAGGAAATATAGGAATGAACATTATTTCTTCAAGATACCGAATACCCACATGAGGGTTTTGTTGTGCATGTTTTGCACACACGCCTCGTTTGAAATGGGGACCCTTTCTTCCTGTTGCCTTGCTAGGTCATTTTGTGTCATTGCCTCATTTTGCGTGCCCCCTATTTTGGCATCTAAAATGCTCAGCGAGCCTCATAGTATCATTTCAAGTTGGCCATGTTTCACCCCACAAAATTTTCTAAGTCCTTTAGATCATCCGGGTCCGCCCTACCTGATTTCCTTGGGCAGATTTTCCTACTTGCTCGATTCACTTTTTCCTTCATTTTTGACTTTGGGGACAAGTTTCTTGTGAATTGGGATGTTTTTGTGGTGTCTAAGTGAACTTCAAAGGTTTCATTAAGTTTTGGGAAGTTGCAAAAATTTCATTCTAGGACCCGGCCCCTCCTTGGTTTTTTTGAACATCCGCCGGCCCCCGGCCCCTCCATGGTCATTTCTGGGACTCTGTCCCTTCGTGGCTATTTTGAACATCTACTAGCCCCCAGTGACCAAGCGTCTGGAACCCTGCCCCTCTGTGGCCGTTTTGAACATCCTTCGGCCCCTGACAACCCGACCTTCAGAACCTGGCCCCTCTGTGGCCATTTCTGGGACTCCATCCCTCCATGGTTTTTTTGAACATCCATTGTCCCTCAGCAACCTAGCCTCTAGAACCCAGCCCCTCCATGGTCATTTCCAAGACTTCGTCCCTCCTTGGTTGTTTTGAACATCCGCCAGCCCCAGACGAACCAACCTCCGAAACCCAACCCCTTTGTGGTTGTTCCTGAGACTCCACCCCTCTGTGGCTATTTTGAACATCCACCGGCCCCTAGCAACATAGTCTCCAGAACCCGGCCTCTCCATGGCTATTTTTGGGACTCCGTCCCTCCTTGGTCATTTTGAGCATCTGTCAGCCCCGATGACCCAGCCTCCGGAACTCGGCCCATTTGTGGCCGTTTTGAACATCTGTTGGCCCCCGCACGACCTGGCCTCCAGAACCTGGCCCCTCTGTGGCCGTTTCTGAGACTCCATCCCTCCTTGTCCATTTTGAACATCTGCTGGCCCTTGGCAACCTGGCCCCTCCATGGTCGTTTTGAACATCCATCGACCCCTGGCGACCTGGCCTCTGGAACCTATCCCCTCCATGGTCGTTTTCAATACTCCCCCTCCATCACCATTTGGGACTTTCCTTCTAGACCACTATGTGCTCATTTTCATTTCGAAAGGGTGGTGACCCTCTAGCTTTCCCCTTCCAAACTTCTGCTTTTTCCAAAATGAGTCCATTCTTGAGGAAGTTTTTCTTGGCACTCTTTCTTCCCCTTTTCCCATGCTCTATAATTGAAAAATCTTGGTTTTGCTAAGTTTTGTGAGGTCTGACAACTTCCCTTCTAGTTTGCTATCCCTCGTTCGTTGCCCGCCCCCTTAAGCCCACATTAATGTTTATGGTCCAAATGAGCTCCAAATATGAATATTATGATCTTTTGGTGATGCATGGATGGATCTAACAAAGATTTTGTAGGATTTGACTAACGTTTATCATGATTTGTGTATGAAAGCACTTAAGACACTTCATGTACGTAGGAATCAAGGAGCCTACTGCGAGTCCATCAGGAGACCCATTGAGAAAATTGAACAAGGAAAAGTGCATCGCTCCTATCACCATTCAATTCATGTTCGCCTCTCCCCCTAGCACCCACCAATAGGGTCAGTGTTAGAAGAAGGCCTGTGCCAAGGAAGTTAATGACAAAAATGCAAGGGGGTGGCCTTGAAGAAGGCATGTGGGAGTTGTCCTACTTTTCACCAAATGAGGATGACCTATCCCCCGAATCAGGGGAAACCAATCCATTGATGCTAGTCGTCGGCGGGTCCGTTTGATCCAATAAAGAACACTGCAAACACATCAAGCAAAAGGAAGCTTTCAGGCAATTTTAGCTATAGTGAAAAGGGAAATCAACAAGAAGAAAAATTGCTACAGTGACTGGCCACTAAAAGAAAAAATAGGGAAAAGACAAAATTGTATTTTAAAATTACTAGATAATGGGGGGTAGGTGAAACCCTAATGTAAACAAATGTGGGCCATTCGATCTAATTCAATCCTAGCCATTCATTTGGGCATTGGAAAACTATAAATAGGGGCTTGCCCCTCATTTGTAAAAGGTTGGAGATTTGTAAAAACCATTTGTAGCAATAGAAGACAACAGTGCATGATTTTATGGATGTTCTCTTTGATTTTGCTCATGCATGCATGGTTCTACCTTCCATGTTAGTTTTAGTATTAGTTTCTTGAATGGTTGTTATGATGGTGTTGTTGCTATAGTATTTGATGAGCTTCTAGCCCATACTTTTAGCACTTTTCAATGACAAGTTGTGCAAAGTTAGCTTGGGCTTCTCTATGTCATTGTTGCAACCTAGTTCAATTGCATGTTCATGATGTGTATGTGTAATTTGAAAATTAGCAAACCTTAGAAGATTGCACTGGTTTTATGTAGCTGTAGGTTTCTCTTGGTCAAACAAAACTCAGTTTAGGAAGCCTGTCTATTGTAGCAACCACCATTGTTATTGTTCATTCATAGCTTAGGATTAGAATAGCTTTCTTAACCCTCCTCCTTTTGCTATTTCTTTTAATCCTTGGTTAGAGTAGGATCTCAAGCATCACCATGAAGCTAAATCAGATGAATTTGGTGGGTTTTAGCTTGTTTTTTTGAGTGGGAAGCCACTGTTCATTCACTTCCAACACTTTAACACTGCATTTGCAGGCCCAACTTCCCACACTTTGTAACTCATCCGTAAGTCCACCTTGTGATTCCAGCAAAACACATAAATCAACTGATATATTCCAAGCACTTTTAAGACCTGACATTAGAAACCTTGGGATAGTGTTCTAAAATCTGATTGTGGAAGATTATCTTTCAAGAGAGGTGATGCATCTATGCATTACCTATGTTGAGAAGAGCATAAAAAACACATCAACACCTATTTCTTGTAGAAATGAAAAGATGCATGTAATGCTATCATGGGTCGAGCTCAAAAATGTTGCAAATACCCAGTTTGAGCATGAATGGTCGTAGCCTGGAGGAGTGCTTTGTTCATAAAGAGTTTATCAATTCACAGAAAGGTAAAATCAACTTGAATTTTTCTTTCAATTCTCAAAATTTGAAGAAAAGAGTGACTAAAGTGTAGGGTTTTCCTCATGTAAATTTATTAAGGAACATGTTTAAGCTCGCGGCCTGTAATGGCCTACGTTTTATTCAAAAATAGAAATAAGCTTCTTGCAAAGACAAGTTTTTATAAGAAAGGTTTGAGTGAAAAAATAGAGATAGAGCAATGGTTTACCAGTATGTGCTTGTAGTAGACCAAGCAAGCCTCGGTTGAGCTCTGTTAGGGATTCCTCTAGCACCTCAAACAATGTCTCCCATGGTGGCCGAGTGGGAAGATCAACAGAAGAGAAGGTGAGAAAATTAGAAATACAAGAAGCATCAGAGTATGGTTATGGCCGTGGCCTGTGAAGCCTTTATTCTCATCAAAGGAGCCAAGGAACAAATAGAAGATAGAAAATAAAGCTTACCATGAGTAGTGGAGGCCGAATATGGTGAAGATTTGAAGAGAAAGAGCTCAAATGGAGGCTCCAAGCTGAAACCCTAATCTTCCCATGGCGGTGCTTCTTGCAAAGCATTTTTCCCAAAATCTTCATTTTGCAAATGGTGTGAAATATTAAGGATTTTCTTTGTTTTGTTGTTAGGGCTTTCACCCTAATTCGACTTAGTAGACTTTTGAAAATGTTTTCATCCTAAGTCGTGGGGTTCTTTTACTTTGTCTAGGTTGACCATGTTCCAAGGCTCCAATGGATATCATTTTCCTAAGTTTGGGATAGGCATTTAGTTATTTTTGCTAGGTCTTTAGAAGCCTTAGGGTTTTGATGCCTTTAGTAAAAATAAAACATTCATGGATATGACATAGGCTTTTATTTTTCAAATTGATTTTAAAGAAATCAATTAAAATATTGATAAGAGTTTGTCCCTATGTTTTATGATTTTTTGAGAAAATCAAATTTGTAATGAAGTAATAAGTTTATTATTTCTGTAGAGATTTCCAAATCCTAAATTGCAAAAATAAATCAAATTGAGAAGATTTCAAAACAACATGTTTTGTAAAGTAGAAGATAAAACAATATCCTATAAATTGTTTTATTCTTTCTTGCTTTTTTTAGCAGTTTATAAGGCAAAAAGAGTTTCCTTTTCCTTGGTTGGATTTGAGCTGCATGGAGAGGAGATAAGGTATTTTTTTTCTTTTAAAGAAAAGAAGATCTATTTTTAGGTCATTTTCAACATGCACATGCAAAGAGTGAGAGTTTTCCATTTTAGTTACTCATTTTGGGGCAGTTTTTGATGCTTTTCCTTGAGCTTTCTTTTTGAGGTTGAATTAGGGTTTTTTGGCATATATCTTGAAGAAAAACTTAGAGTTTTTTCTTAGTTCAGATTATTGTTTCTTGCTCTGACACACATTATGAGAGCTTGTAAACATTTTTGTACTCAATTTAGATAGATACACTCTTTTAGTTTCAATAAAGCAGTAGAGTTCTTCTTATTTCTTGTCTTGGTTTTGTAATGGAAATCTAATGTATTTGTGTTTCAAATTTGAATCCTTATATGTCTTGTTGTTGTGAATCTTTGTTCAAAATTACATGGTTTCAGGTTTCATGTTGTATCCAATTCTTTTAAATCTTCATGCAAATCACTGAAGAAAACATGTGCCAATGAGATTGTGAGGGCTGTTGTGATACAAAAACTATTGTGAGTGATAAAGTCTAAATTTTTATAAGTTCTAGTGGATCATTTATTAGTCATAGGTTTTAATTTCAGTTTATCCTTCTTCCTTTTACCTTGAAAATCATTTATAATAGGATTATTATTTGGAGAACCAGCTCACTCTTGAGATTCCTTCTTTTTTCAGATCAACCACATCTAAAGAAGGTTTCCATGTGTCAACAGATAGTTAATTTTCTACAAATTTAACACAAGGTGCATATCTGATTGATAACAACCTTCACCTTTTATAATAATTTTTCATGTTGATTCTTCCTCCATGGTCAATGAACAATCCTCTTCCACTAAGGTAGGTAATAAATCATCAAAGTTGTCAGCTCTTGGAAGGCTCTTAGAAATAGTTGGTTGAAGTTAAAAATCCTCATCATCACTCAAAGAATCATCACTCAAGGAAGTACACTCCAAACAAGGCTTCTCTTCCTAAATGAATGAAGGAAAATGTTCAAACAATGAAGTAGCCTCTTGAAACAAACTTTCAACTGATATATCAACCTCTAGCTCTTATGTATAGTAGAAAGCAAACTCCTCCAACCAGCTAAGACCTTGCAAACTAGGTTCATGAGAAGTGTCTTGACCTGAGAGAATGGACTCCTCTTTATCAAGACTATATTCCTCCTGTTGCTTTAGCACTTGTTCAAGGTTGTGAGCCTATTGTTCTAGTTCATTGTGATTGTCAACTTCTTCTAACAGGTTTGATTCCTTGTTATCTAGCTTTGAACAAAATTGTTCAATTATTTTTATGCACATCTCTTCATAAATCTCAACATTAGCTTCTTTATTCATAACTTTCTCTAAGATATCAAGGCTAATACCTTGGAAAATGATGCCACATTTAGTTTTATGCTCCTCTTTATAATCCAATCAACAACCCACCACATTTTTTGATGTCTTCTTTTTGTTCTGAAACTATTGTTGGGGTAATAAACAACACACCTTCTTCATCATTTTCAATGAAAGAAGGTAGTTCAACCATCCAAACTATAGAAAGATCCCATTTATTAGCCTCTCTAACCTATTCATCTTGTTTTCTTAGAACCTCCTCCATGGTGAGTGAGTTGTCTTAATTAAGATTCTACTCTTCTTCTACTTTCTCTTCAAAATAAAGTCCATCTTGTTTGAAGCTTAATACATTAAACTTCAAGACCCCTTCCTCAAACAATGGGTTTGGAAAATAAAGTGTTGAATCTGCTTCTAGATTTTGAGCTTGCACAAGCATTAGCTTCATTTGCTCTTCCTCATTCTCAGCCACTTCTCTTGCAACATCCTCCTCATATTGTCTCCTTTACATCTCCAACTCTTGCTCATGGAGATGGGATTGGTGAGCCAACTCTTGCTTCTGCTCCCCATCCACTTTCCTTGTACCTTGCTACTTTTCCTTGATGCTTGAGATTGTTAACACATGCTCTTCCAACTTAGCAATTTCATCATAGCTATCCATGTTAGATATAGTTGGCAAGGGAATTTGAAAGGGCTGCAAATGGGAGATAAGGGGATGATTTTGCACATGTACTACGTTCTCTTGCATTGAATGGAATCATCTAAAAATTGGAATTTCAAATTTAGAAGACTTACTAGAGGATTTTAGAGGCTTACTTTGCTTAAAGCTTGCAAACTTGTACTTGGGAATCTCTTCTTTCATATGTTGATTCATTGATTCAAGAGATGTTGGTCTAAAACTAGGAACACAAGGAGTTGGTTAGGATTATAGCTCTTGAGCTTGAGCAAGTAATAGCCTTATCTACTCTTCTTTTGCAGCCAACTCCCTTGCAAAATCTTCCTCATATTGATTTCCTTGTACCTCCACATACTGCTACTTTTGATAAGCTTGGTAAGCCTACTCATTCTATTGCAAGTTACACTCTTGTTGCCTATAAAAAAACATCATCTCCCTTGAGTTATATTGACATTGATTAGGCTTAAAACCCTAGCAAACAAAAGCAATGCAAAAAGTTTACAAGGCATTTCATTTTCACCTTGAACTTTGCTAGGCACCACCATAGGGTTTCGATGGAGCTCTGTAAACACTTTCATGGTGGACTCTGACACACAATGAGATTTTCTATTCATTTTTGTGCAGCAAAGCACATTTGAGATCAGATAAACTTCCTGCAAGCAATGCCCTTGCATTTTCTTTTCATTTTCTGTAAATAATCAGGCCTTTTTTTAGCTCTAATTTTCTCAAAATTTCTATATATTTCATGCTCAATGCTCCTCCAATAGCAAAAATTTCAATATATTTTAACAAAAACCTACAAGCTATAACTTTCCACTATATACAATCTCTGCAAAATCTTGATGGTTTATATTTTCACTACGCTATTGCTGCATTTTCATATAGCTGAGTTTCTATTTAATATTTTGTGTTCTTTTCTATAGATAATGTATTGCAAAAATGCAAGTCATGGTTGCATCTTTCTTTCTGTAGTTGCTTGCAATATTTTGAGGATTCCATTTTCATTTTCTGAAAAACTTTACCTTTTCTAGAGATGGAAGTGACAAACTCCTCTGCTCTTAGCTAAACTCTTACGAGTAAACTGGGAACATCTCCATTCTTCCACTGTAGGTTTACATATTCTTTCATGAAGATTAGGATTTCTCCTCTATAGTCATTGACTTGGGATGAAGGAATTGTTTTGTTGCCAATCTGAGCATTATCTATCACAACTAGGGTCTTATGAAAACCTAGGGTTTTATGAAAACCCTCTACTCATTATCACTAAGATGAACCAACACACCTATTTGTTTTCTTAATAAAACGTGAAGGAAAAATGAGATTTTTTCTCGTATTTCATCTTGAGATAGGGTATGTGTAGGATCATCATGGAAAAAATAGACCCTTAAGTGGCAAAAAATTTAGAAAAATCAGAGTTAGGCAACTTGACATAAAAATTTGAATAAGTTATCTATATTATTTCAAAAATATGTAAGAATAGAATATGTAGAAAATTGAATGTAGTTTCTAAACTACTAGGTTTTAAAAACAAAATCTATTTGGTGAAAATTTGAAATTTCAATGCAGTAGTACTTAAATTTTAGGGAAAAAATAAGAAGTAGGTTTCTGTCTGAACACCCTAACCACAATAAAATGATAACATTTTTTTATAAGATTTTAGATATAAGTAGAGGACTCGTGTCTTGATGTGATGCATATTTTTTGGTAATTTTTTTCCAAGTAAATAATTAATTATGATTTTTTTATTACAACTTTTAAAAAATATAAAAACTTGTATGTCTGACCACCTTGGTCAAAAATTCATGAAATTAAATTTTTCTTTTTTTAATCCTATATTATGTGAAGCATAAAGTGTGATGCATGTTTTGGATTCAAAAAATGTGACACCATTTGAAACATATCTTGTATTCACTCAACAATGATTGATTGTAGCTATAAACTATCATCTATTTGTGCCTCATACTATTATCATACACTTGCATCCATCCCACTTTCCTTATGTCTACTAAAAAAATTAGTTAGCACCAATATACAACCTTGTATGGCTGCCTTACATGAATATCATAGGCCATGCAATAGAAAATAGTATTGTCATGGAAAAGAACTATCAAGGACCCACTATCATTTGAAGTGTTAAAACACTTCCATCTAACAACTTATAATTGATATTATCATTCAACACTATGTTCATTTAGGCCATCTAAGCCTTGATTATCCTCTCTTTCTATACTATCCATTTGAAACCCCTCTACTTGAAAATATGAGTTTGGTGGTCACTTTGAATGTGGCTTATGATCAGAACCTATACCTAAATCACTAACATAAGTCATACAAATTATGATTGGATAGTTAGCCTCCATGAGGAATATCATCACACTCTTTGTCTCCACATCAGGACTCTTGAAATTCCATGTATCTCTTTACATCAATCATGTCATGTCATGTGGACTAAGATCTAGATCTTATCCTTGAGTGATGGTTGTGGGTGATCCCACAATAGTGGTTTACAATTTTTGGCCAAACTGGACACTGCTTTTTTTTTTAACTAAATATTCACATTCGAGCACCTATAGCAGTTAAACCGTGAGGAATTTGAAGATAATGCAAACTAGAGTCTTGTCACATTTTTTCTATAGATTCTAAAAATATTTTTTCAAAAATTTTGGAATCAGATTTCACTTCTTTTTCCATCTACCACGAAAACTAGTTTTTTTTCAAAAAACAACATTTTAAAAAAGTGACACACCGTATAACACAACTTTTTTTTCCTTGAAAGATAAAATTCTAATTCTTTCGAATTTAGATTTGTAACTCTGATATCTAATGCTTCCACTTGGTTAGATAGTTTTTTATTGAATATTTTTTCTTTAATCAAGTTTCAAAGTCAAATCAATTACAATTCAGACATAACGTGACCATATAATGTATAACATTTACTGTATGTATTGAATTTTTTTTTTGTTGGATCAAGGACTCCAATATCTAGTGCACTCATATTTTTCAATTTTTTTTTGATAATCTTCTATTTTTCCACATGTCCAGAATAGAGAGTTTTGTTTTCAGTGAAAAACCTATATTTAATAAAACTTAAAAAAATAGATAATATAATCAAAACATATTAAAATTATATTGGTTGGAGAGCTCGTTTTGAGGGAAACTTGATACCAGTTTGGTTTCTGAGATCTCCTCCATTTTCATTCTCAAATCAAGCTTCGAAGTGCAAAATTTTGAGCAATTTTGGTGCCTGAGAGGATGTGGGTGAAAATGAGCGGGTTCGGTCGACCACTCTTCGGTTGAACATAAATGAAATGTTCAGTCAAATGGGGGTTCGACTGAACCCATTTAACATACAATAAAAAAATAGATTCAAATGGGGTTCGATCGAACGTGCTAATTATGTTCCGTCGAACCACCTCTATTAAAAATTAATATTTAATATTAATATAAATATAAATTATATTCTTTTTCAAAAATATTAAATAATATACTTATTATTGCAATATATTTTAATAATTACATTATTATTATAATATATAACTATTATTATAATATTAAAAGTATATAATTAAAAACTATATATATTATTATTATAATATTAAAAGTATATAGTTAAAAACTATATATTAATTTTTTCAAATCATGGCTTTTCAAATCTTGGATTTTCAGGCTCAACACGAGTGTCATGAAAACATTGTCCTCAAGCAGGATAACGAGAAGCTTTGCTTGGAGAACATGGAAATTAAAGAAGCCATGAGAAATCCCATATGTACCAACTACAGAGCACTTGTTCTTGTAGAAGTCAGTCTTCAAGAGCAGCAACTGCATATTGAGAATATTCGGTTGAAAGATGAGGTTTGTTTCCACAGCCTAACTAATTTGATGATCTACATATTCCAAATTTTTGTATTCTCAAAATATAAACTGTGGTTAAAAGGATTATGAGTCACTCCTTTTTTAGTTGTTCCTATTCTGATTCTAATGTACTTACAACCCTACGAACCTCCAAGATTTTATTTTCTCTAGAAATCTTTTTAGTGCAGTGATTTTCCCACAATGATGAAATTGCTTCATATCATATAATGTATAAGATTTAGAAACCCAAAAGGTTATTTTATTATGATGCTTTAAATCACTTGAGCAATGAAGTTGAAGATTCGTTAACTTTGTGCTTATGGGTATTCTTTAACTATTCTTATGTTTTTTTTAATGGGACTGCATGGATTTTTTCAACTGGAGAGAATGGCAAGTGTGGTTCGAAAAATTTACAGAAGGCCCATATCATTGAATTGAGAGAGAGATATGGATG
>VDFB02373365.1:276223705-276241598 GCA_007258455.2 Sequoia sempervirens
CATTTATAGATTTAGTCATTGACCTCTTTCTCTTATTATAAGGCTGGTTGGCATAATATTTTAGTTTCTCCATATCCATTTCAAGTAAATAATCTAAATTTCTATGAGAAATTTGTTTCCTCACCTTCTCAGCTAGTTTTATATGCTCATCCATAGTAGTAGGAGGAAGTGATCCCGACCCCTCTCCAATATGCATTGTTTGAACTTGTGCCTCCTCCCTATCTTCAAGGACCATGCGTTCTTGAGCGGATTCATTTGATCCAATGTCTAGATTTGGCTCTACTTGAGCATGAAAGCTTCCTACTTGTTGAGCCCTTCCTACATGTCACAAAATATTTTGTAAACAAAAGTGATAGATGATGTTATATAAGTGAATTTTATGTATCCAAGCAAACAAACTGATAAGACATTATGCTATAAGTGAGAGAAGTTTCTGCTAGTTTTATATGCTTATCCATACCAGTAGAAGGAAGTGATCTTGACCCCTCTCCAACAAGCATTGTTTGAACTTGGGTCTCCTACCTAACTTCAAGGTCCATGTTTTCTTCAACGGATTCGTTTGATCCAATATCTAGATTTGGTTCGACTCCAGCTTAAGGAATCTCTAGAGCATAAAACATAAAAATAATGAGAGCATTGAAGTGATGAAAAGAAAAGACCAAAGACACAAAACAAATGCATGCACATGTATGAAAAAAAATCCATAAATGCATAGCCAAGGATAGGATACACATAGGTCAAATTCCATGCCAAGCATCAAAGTTTGAGGATTATGCATACAAGTGACTTAGAACTTTTAGGCTAGTGATATAGCAAAGGAAACCCTTAGAGTCTAACAAGGTGATCCAAATAACCCCAACAAAATTGGGCTATAAGGTGTTTCAAGGTTTCAAATAAATTTCCAATATCATGCTAAGATGAAAAAAGTTAAAAATTTATGGGACATAAAACACAACCCAAATAATCAACTAAAACCAAAGACAAATATTGAAACAAAAAGAATTTTCTTAAGGAATTGGAGTCAAGGATCAAATAAACATTGCAACTTGCATGACCAAGATGACTTGAGGAAATTTAAAAGTATTTATAGTCATTCAAGTGCAATAAAACTTGAAAGTTTGAAAAATCACAAAATAAGTTCAAAATGAAGAAGAAAATAAAGACAATATAAAAACAAGACCTAATAAAAATGAAAAGGAAACAAAGAAACAAAAAATGTAAAGGGGCGTCTTTATATTGTCCAAGAAAAATGAGACATATGTGCAAGGACAACAAATCCCTCATGTTCTTTCAATTAGGATTTCTTGGTCTCGGATGTATATCTCCACAGTGAAATCTTACAAAAACTTCAAGATGGATAATTGTAAACTAATAGGTACTCCAATAAATGATGGTAAGAAACCTTCAAAACAAATGAGTGTTAAGACATAAAAAGAATAATCTATCATATATAACTATTATTCCTTGGCACCATATAGCTTGAGTTTGGATGTATACATGTGTTAGTCTCTAGAAAACCTGACATTGCATTGGATTTAAGTATAATTTGAGTTCTAATTTTCAAATAATTCTAGAGCTTAGAATTGGGCATTTATTAAAATATTTAAAAAATATTTTTAAGGAACTTTTGATCATTAGATTAAATTCAATGGGAAATTAGAAAAATCTTAAGATAATTAGATGTTGCGATGTAGATTGGATAGGGGATATTGATCACCAAATATCAACATTAGAATGCTACTTCATTGTACATGAAGGTGTAGTTTCATGAATAATTAAGAAAAAATAATGGTTTCTTTCAAAGTGCAAAGTTAGAATATATAGGAATTCTGTAAAGCCATAAAATAATTAATGTGGCTGAAAAATGCAAAACCAAAGTGGCATAGTGAGGGACACAAAATTTAAGGTTTCATTGAGAACTAAGATGTATTGAAGTACACTATCATTTTCTCATGAAAAAAAAGTAAAGAGAAACTGTGCAGATGCAATACTCAACAATGATAATGTGATGACAAAAACATTAAACAAAGGTATTGGTAAAAGATAAGTGTAAGGTTTGTAGGGAAGTATTTAATGTACAATATTTTAGTTTAAGAGCACATTTTAAGTTGGGGTATTGTAAGTTGAAAAATGGTCATACATTAAACATTTCTAATTTTAATAAGAAATCCAATGCAAAATGTATCCACATACAAATTTATGTTTAGGTGTACTAACTAAATTATTGGGTGGAGTAATGCACAAATTATGGTTTCCATCCCATCAAATGAATACTCATGTTTTTTCAAAGTAAAGTCCTAAAACACACACACTTGAGAGTGAGAGAGAAGAAACAAGCATGTACCTTGTTTCTTTCTATGATAATTTTCCAAGTTTTGTTCACGCCTCTTTTGTTCTTCTTCTTTTGACAATTTTCATTGAGACACATTTTTTCTTTTTCTTTGTTGTCCCATTTTCTTCTTCAACTTAAAGATGACTCAAAACAAGTCCTCTACCAACTTATTAAATTCTCCTCCAAATTTTTCCTTGATTGATAAAAATGAAAAGTTATCGAGCTCCAATATTCTCCTCCAAATTTTTCCTTGATTGATAAAAATGAAAAGTTATCGAGCTCCAATATTTTCCTCCTTGATAAATGTGCAAAAACTTCTCCAAAATCTGCACTCCAAGTGATATAAATGAGAATTAATCTTGCAATTTGATATCCAGAATAATGAAAAATAAGCTTCTATTTATATGCATATGGGATGGGAAAAAATTATTCTAGTGTACATGGAATAACTAGATCCTAGTTTAAATGAATCAAGTAGTAAACAAACAAGTTATTTCATTGTGGAGTTTGTTGTTATTTAATTCATAGGTATGCACAACATATCTAGTAATTTTAGAATTTTGTTATTAAAGTGTCAAAAATGTATATTAGAGGTATAATTTGAATTGAATTTTCTTAATTATATTTGAATTGAATTTCAAGTTACTTGTCAAAAATGTATAATAGAGGTATAATTTGAATTCAATTTTCTTAATTATATTTGAATTGAATTTCAAGTTACTTGTCAAAAATGTATAATCTAGAGGTATAATTTAAATTGAATTTTCTTAATTATATTTGAATTGAATTTCAAATTACTTGTCAAAAAGATTATACCGTGTTCTCAACTCAATGGTTCATGTTGCTTAAGTCATTTAAAAAAAAATATTTATTGTGATCAACATGAATGAACTTAATTATAAAGTGGCATTCATTTCCCTAAAATTCTACTAGAGATCAAATGTATATTGAATATAAGGAAATGTAAGTTGTAAGAGATCATAAAATAAGAAAACATGTATGTATAATGAATATTTAAAGCAAATGCATACATATATTATGTGGAAACATGTTTAAACCATAAGCAAACACATGTACATACATGTAAAGGGATTCAATGTATAAACATAACATATATTATAAGCAAAGAGGCAAATGTATGTATATATCATATAAGAAAATATATGTACATATCATATAAGAAAAATATAAATTAAAGATCATAAAATGTTGAATACTAAAGATTAAAAAAAAAAAAATGTATGTATATCATATAAGCAAATGTAAGTTAGAGATCATCAAATCTCAAATACTACAAATCATTATATAAGAAAATACATGTGGTAAAGATCATAAATCTAGTGTGCATGGCCTAATATAAATGTCTACTCCTAGTCGAATGGCCATCTGAATGAGAATGGTTTTGCTCTGATGGATGTGCTGAACCCTGCAATTAAAATTGTGTACAAGATGTGTTAAATACATATAATTTATATTAAATAAATTTTATAAAAGCTATTTTTAAATGAACTTGTATTTTTAAATATCAATCTAGATCTATGCATACATAAATATTGCATGCACATATACATGTGTGATTATATAAAAATGTAAAACTCAAATGTCCACTGGCAGCAGATTCATCCACAGAGTCAGGGTATGTGTGGGATCATGATGGGCCAAAAAGTGGCGATATGATGGGTATGTGTAGGGTATGTGGCTAGAGGCTTTTTTTTTACCCAAAATTGATGAAATGAAAAGGGTTTTTAAAGGATATTCTCATCTTTCCACCAATATAAATTATGCTTTACTTTGAATTTAATAAATAATTATTATTCATTTTCTATTTGAATTATGACTAAAGTTCTGATTGATAGGATGATTGAAAACATATATAGCTTTTAAATAGTATCACATTTTTTAATCCAAAATATGTCACATTTTATGCTTCACATACTATAGGATTAAAAATAATAATTGAATTTCATGAAGTTTTGAACAAGTTAAGGTGGTCGACATAATGAAGTTTTATATTTTTTAAAAGTTGTAATAAAAATTCATAATTAATTATTTACTTGCAAAAATTACAAAAAATATACATCACATCGAGACATGAGCCATCTAATTATATCTAAAATATTATAAAAGATATTATCATTTTATTGTGGTTAGAGGTGGTCAGACAAACACCTACTTTTATTTTTTCCCGAAATTTAAGTACTATTGCATTGAAATTTCAAATTTTCACCAAATATTATTTTCATTTTTAAATAAACCTAGTAGTTTAGAAACTACATTCAGTTTTCTATAGATTATATTCTTACATATTTTTGAAATAATATAGATAACTTATTCAAATTTTTACGTCAAGTTGCCTAACTCTATTTTTTCTAATTTTTTTGCCACTTAAGGGCCTATTTTTTCCATGATAATCTTGCACATGTACCCGTCATGTCAATCATGCACACGATCTGGACCAAGGCTAGGAGTGATATGAGGTATGTCCACCTGTAACAATATATATACATATATATTTCAACTTACATGAATATCTAGTTTAAAAAATAATAATAATAATAATAAAAAAAGAATTGAAGCATGCACATGCACACATACATGCACATCATCTGATATCAAGTGACCTAAGTCCTCTAAAACGGTCACCTCCACCATATCCACAAAATGGTCAAGTGACGAATCAACATCTGCATCCATCTGATCTATCCCATGTCGTGCTAGAAATGATGAATGTAGAGGACTATGAAGGTGAGATGGCATCAGTGATGATGAACTAGAACCAATCAACATATCAGTAAAACCCATAGTCTGTGCAGCTGTCGAATGAACTATAGGTGGATCCTGATGCACACTAGTGCTCAGCTGAGAGTGATGAGATCCTAGAACTAAACAACCTCTACATCTCAAATGATCTCTAACATGCTCTATACTGATCCCATCGTCTGATGCAATGTGGGCATATTCCTCCAACAGGTCCTCAGCCAAACAATTTAGAGTCATGCGTGCCATATCTCCTGTAAGTGCATCAAGCTGTGTAGGAGTAGGGATGCCGACCACTATAAAAGGATCCATGGTGGTCCACTGTGCTAAAAATAGCATGGATCAGGAATGTCTGGACATCAAATACTGACCTACACGATCATCAGATATCCTAGTGGTGGCAGCCATAATGTCACCTATATTGTCAATTGCTTACTTTTTGGAAGCAATGACAACCTAATCTGCTATGGGGGCTAGAGTTGGGGTGAGAGAAGGAGACCTCTCACCAACCAATACCCTAAACACTAGGGGTGGTCTATCTGCTCGATGATAGGTGGGCCTATCAGCAATCCTGCCACACCCTTGACCAGCATATGGTGGAATATCCAGGTAGTTGACTTTGAGGCCCAAATGGACCTCAACATACAACTGTTGAACAAAATACAATGGAATCTGATCATTGTTTGGGTATAGACCATGTGCTGTGAGAAATCATGGGTAGATCAATGAGGCCATAGCATGATCGACACATCTAGTGACCTGGTATCCCCTAACCTTACGCACATTTTGATAAAATGGAAAACAAGTGGCTTTTATCATTTTTTTGGTCACACTATCTTGTATTTGTTTAAGGGGAATGTCACCATTTACTTCTTCCCGCATGCAGGAAGAATAGCAACTACTCTATCTAGGGAATATGCACTAGTCCTCTCAAGTTCATCTTTTAGTTTTTCTAGACTATGCAATATTAACATGCATGGTTTACTATATATCCCTGGGTTTGCACCCTGTGCTAATGAATCTCTCATTTTTTTAATCTCATTAGTGGTATTTCCAAAAATAAATTCTGTAGGTGGAACATCTTCATTTTCCATGTTATATATGTATGTACACCTAAAGGAGCAATGAGACCTTAGTAAATAATATATCTAGATATAGAGAATATATTTATCTAAAACAGTTCTAATAATTCATCTACTCATCAATAATATTTTCATACCATTAACAATTTTAAAACAATTGGAGGACAACTATAATCTATAACATAGCATCCTTAAATGGTTCAAAATTTAAATGAAACAATGAAAGAAAGAATAAGAAAAGAAAGATTAGTGTAAAATTATTTAAAAATAATTGGGGATAAAAATATCTAATCTAATAGTTGTTAACATAAATGAACTTCAAAATACGATTATGTAAGTGAAAAAAAAATTATATTGCCTTCATTGAACCTAAATTTATCTAGTTAAGATATGTCTAAAATTAAGAATTCACACTAGAATATAAATATTTCATAAGAATCTCATAAAGAGGATGAATTTAATGGAAGATAATATAAAATCCTCCATATGAGGATGAATTTTATCATTATATTATGAGTGAATCATCTCAATTATATAGCAAAGAACATCAAAAAAATATAGATTGGAAAGCAAAATAATCAGACATTTATCATATTTTTATATGTATAAAGTTTAGATACCATCAAACTATTTAAACTTACAGATTGCATAAAGCTATAAATTGAATCGTTAAAACTAATTTATTAAGAATCAAATATAATAAAGTTTGACTTCATATTGCATACTTGTTATAAATATCTCACTAATCCAACCATACATTTTATATATGTTAAAAATATATATAATTGTTATGCCCATACTTTTTCACTAGAAAAACCCAATAATTTGTTTTTTTGTAATCCTTTAATTACGCTAATTAATGCTTTAAGTGTTTATGATGCAACAATAACCATCTCCAATAGAATTAACATCCTTTCTTTAATTAATTTGTTGGTTTAACTTGCTAATGCGATACTATTATTAATGCATCTCTCACTATTAACTATACTTTAAATATTAAATTTGCGAGTATCACAATTTAATGGTTATACTAATAATATTCTCATTATAATGGTTATGTCATCGTAACCCACAATGAGTTGTTCCTACTTCTATTTCTTGTTGACAGTAAGGTCAATATGGTATTATGATTATTAGGATAGTTCCTCATGACCCAATGATGGCATTTAAGGTACTAAATATATGTAACTTTTGATGGTAATAACAACATGAATAATTATATGGTTTGCATTTATTTATTTATTTTCCTCTCATATTTCAACATCTATAAAAGGTTTTGCCAAAAATGCTATCCAATTATCGATGAGCATTAATAAGGCTAAGTATGCTAACATTAGTATTAAGGTAATTATCGATGTGAATATATTGATAAGAGTATTAATAATACTCGATGATATTAAGGCTCCCTCTACAATTAATACAAACATTCTATCAATTTTATTACTCACAAATAATATTAAACTTTACTCATAATAGAAATGTTAATGTGATAGTGATATCATGTTTACATATACCCTCATTTATACTATTACAAATACCATCCATTAATACCCATATCAATACTATAATAAATTTTATTAATAATATTAATAATGTATATATATATATATATATTTACAATAGCACATAAACACTATTATTTGTCATCTCATTGTTGCTTGCAAAAAATTTATTACCATCTTAGCATCCCTAATAAGATTATCAATAAAATACTTTTCTTACTCGGGTGATTTTATTTGCGACTTATTTTAGTATGACGATCCCCCTTTATATTACCCTCAATAATAGTATCACTATTTTTTATTAATATATTTAATTTTTTATTTTTTTTATCTAACTCTTATATATTGTTATAGCATTTACTTAATTATTCATCTCTATTACAAAAATAATTATATGATTAAATATATTGCATACTTGTTATAAATATCTCACTAATCCAACCATACAGTTTATATATGTTAAAAAATATATAATTTAACAATTTATATAACTTCTAATTATGATAAAGACAAGAATCTTAATCTATACCATTATTTTGAGTTTGGTTTAATAGAAATTGAAAAAAATTATAATCATAAAAAAAACAATGAATAAACTAAGGATCATTTTAACAATGGTGAATTAGTGCCTAAAGATTGGCCTAAAAAATTACAATATTCAACATTCTCATCACAAAGTATATATGAAAACTAAGGATCATTTGGTTATATAAATTTTCATAGATTTAAAATTTGAATATTTATTACTATAACATGTTCATTACAATTAGATTTTTAAATAATATTGTAATAATTTATTATGTCTTTGAAATTTGTTTTGTGGATTTTAATGTTGTTTTTTAAATTTAAGTTAGAGTAAGTAGAATCTAATGAGATACCTTAAAAAGATTCAAGTTTTATAATTTAAATCTCCCTCTTATATAAATATAGTTTTTTCTAGTCTTACAATTTCTTGTGTCATTTGTTCAATTATTTTAGCTATGAATTTAGTCGCAATCTTGTAGGAGGTATTAAGAAGAGTAATTAGTATCCACTCTCAGATAAAAAAAAATATTTTTCCTTTAGGAATTAATTTATCAACCCTTGATTAATAGAATTTAAATGATGGATCCCTTTGATAAAGCTACTTTTTATACCTCATAGAGTCCTCCTTGATGAATGGACATATTGTTTTAAGGAATTGTGTAGCTAAACCATCTATTCCAAGACTTTTTGAGTATTCAAATCCTTCAAGGAAATATCAACCTCCTCAAGGGTGAATAAATTATCTAAATGTGCCTATTTTTTGAGACCAATTATTTTGGGTATGCAAGTGCCAATCAATTCCTCAACTATATCTTGAAGTGGATCTCCTTCAACTAGATCAATTAAAAATTATTTGTAATGTTGGAGGAAAATGGATTTAATATCATTAGAGTTGTCATGGAACTACCTCTCTTGATCAACAATAGATATTATCCACTCTTGAGAATATAAATATGTTCAAGATAACTACAAAATAATTTATATCCCTTATATCCTTTCATCCAATGTAATCCTATCTCTTAATTGAGATCCTCTACCACAATTAAGTTTAAATCTTCTAAGTTTTATTTCAACAGAAGCAACCTATCATTGTAGAAAAGTTATTAGTAAGTGCTAAAACCATTTGAAACAAGTTTATTTTTTTCTATTTGGATCCATATTTTTTTTCCATTCTAGATCTCTTTCTAGCCATATTCTTATTGTAAGATCATAGTAAGGTAGTGTGCAATAGATTTAATCACATCATTCCACAATTGTATCCACTTACCATTTTGTTGAGGTATAGAAACATCAACCAAAGGGATATTAGGGAAGCAAGGTGATCAATTTGATTGAGGTGGGAAGTGTTGAGCTTAAAGGATAGATTATTAGGTATGAAGAATAAGAAGTTTGAAAAGTTTAAAGAATTGGGAGGTGATATGTGAGATAGGTTTAATAGAATCTACTTAAATAAGGGTGTTTTGTGGAGAGGGGACAATGGAAAGAGAAATAACTAAGTAAAATCTATCAATACAACTAAGTTTCCCTTAGTTCACCATCTCTTTAGTTGGTCCAAGTGAACTAGTGATGAGTATAAGAATATTTTTTGTCTAAAATGGGATCTAAACCCCTCATGGTATTTCTAGTTAGGATGTAGGAATTCAATTATTTTTTAGAGAGTTTATGAGAACTAAACCAACTTGTATCTTGGTTTTTTCCACCATATCATATTCACCTCCTTGTAGCCATTTAGTCATAGGGAGGGCATAAAAATCCATTCCCACAATTTAACTTGAGATGAGGAGTCATTAGGCATACAATAAAGAAAAAATGAATAGGTATTCCTTGGATTAGTAGTAAGCACTAAGCACAATTGTTGTTGGGATCCACTCCTCAATAGATGATAAACTTAGCCAAGTATTGGGAAAGGTGGTCAACCTTGCATCCTAATATTTTGATTTATTATTTTGTCCTCATATTAGGAAATGAGGCATCTCACTTTGTGTTGGTAGTTATTTGTCATTTGTTGAATGCTTTGGGAGGTGTCTAAGATGTTCTAAGAGCATATAATATCATTATAGCTTTATAAGATGAAACCCTCTTATGACATATTCTTATGACATTTAAGAGCATGACTATAGAATATTTATAGTAAAGTATTGACCAACATTATGAAAAATCATAAGAAATATTTTAATGGGTTTGAATATATCAAAGTGGAATACAAAAATTGTGGTTGAATTATTTTCACTCATGGTTTCAATAAACCACTTTTAATGTATAGTTTCAAAACATCCCATTTATTAGTGCTTGAGTATATAATATCACATGATTCATATGATTGGCTTGTAGGTATTGTTAGTACTTGAGTATATAATATCCCATTTATTAGTGTAGGAATATTTTTACACCACTAATTTCTTTCATTTGGTATTAAGCCTTGGTCATCTTACATTCTAGTTGTTACGGGTATAGTTTTTTTGTACCAATCTTGGAGTGAGTGGGACCTTGCATAAAATAAAATCTTGTTGTAGGAAAAATAGCAACTGTGTCAAGGAAAAAGATGTGGACATTTGCAAGAACTTTTTTTTTTAAGCAAAAGTGGGAGACCACTTATAATTTTATTTATATATAATATTTTGTACATATAGCTGGTTCAGGTGGACATACTGGCGGGAAAGAACCAGCAAGAAAACCCCCAGTTGCATTCTGAGTAACAAATTTTACAAAATATCAAAAAGACCAATGAGGTCCCAGTACAAATGACCAATTGTCTAATTACAACATTACATAAGCACATTGGTTGAATACATCAATACATATGCACATTCTCTTATGCACCCAAAATACCCAAAAGAAGACATCATACTAGATATACCTGTGACCCGAATACATAACACCGGAGACTACAAAACCTTACTAAACATAAGACTGATAAGCAAGGAAGCCACTTTCAAAAATATTTTGATTTGCCACCAATAGTGGCAATGTATCTATCATTACTCAATGGTGACTACTTTTTTTACTTGCCACTATCATTACACATGATGGATGGCTTATAATATTTATGATGATCCTTCTCATACCTTGGTCTGATTGAACAAATATTCCTCCTTCATGATAGTGAGCTAGTATTGGCACCTAGGCTTTGCATTGATATTTGGCTTTTTGAGGTTGACCTTACAATATATCTGTGGTTTTGGCATCAAGCTTCTATTGAAGCCCCTTTATTTCTCAAAATGCCTATCAACTCATTACCATGGGTGACAGGTACTTTTTTATGTAACAATCATATGAGACTACCACTGGCTATTTACATCAATGTCAATATCTCTTCTTTGCACCCTAGGACAACACCTTGATATGATGACCTAATCATGTACTCCATTCATCATCTATGACTACTCTATGTAGCTTATGATAGCTCATGATAGCTCTTGATATTTCTTGATAGCTCTTATGTGAAAAAATGAAGCTATCCACTATCCTCTATATTACTTTGCTCTTTTAACATACCTTACTACTGAAAGCAAGGTTGATCACTGATGCATTTGACGATATCCTGTACTCATGGATTAAAACTTGCAATCATATTTCAACTCCTCTTTATGCAATCATCATGGAACCAAGTGTAGACTAGTTTTGTGTCATGTTCCTATTGGTAAGGATTATCATTATAAATATGAGAGAACTCCAATTAATAAGATATCTATTCTTTATTAGTATCACCATGATTAATGAAACTTGTCTTCAAGGATTACATTGGTGATATAAAATGAAACTATCCCTCTCTAAAGAAACCAAAGGTCACATGTTGGGCTCAACCCTTGTGGGAGCCCATTTCACTCCACATACTGTGATAAAACGAAACAAAACAACAACAAATATTTCACCTATACCTGCATAATGAACAAACATGTTAGATAAAAATAGAGCATATGATAGATGTTTTTGATAACCCGTTTTGTTTTCTTAGACATTTTTGGTATGAAAACTATTTTGATGCTTATGAGGATCATGCTATATGTTTATGGATGTTTGAATATGTATTGATTGGCGATCCTTCATTGCTCTAACCAACTCTTTCTCACACATGTAGGAATTTCCACTACACTAGAGAAAAGGGAGTTGAACAAGTAAGAGGGGCAGTAGCAAATGCAAAACAACTCAACTAGGATTCTTCATTCAAGCAATGACGGGTCCCCTCTCTTTATATATGCATTTTTTCTTTCACGTATCTATAAATGTATAGTATTTTCCTTTATTTGCATTCAAATAGTTAGTCCCACAGCTTGTGTGGGACACCATACATTTATGATTATCAATAAAGACATTTTTTGCAAAAATTGTTTCACTCTCTTCTTTGTTGTATGCATTTGCATATTATAATAATGAATCCTTTTGATAATTTATTTATGCACATGGATATAACATAGAAGAGTAGAATGCACCTTTTTTTTCACTTTGTAAAACATAAGTTATAACTCTACCTATTTGAGTTGGTACATCTAAAATAGGTAACAATCATGTCTATGAAATTTTATCATGTCTATTTTTTTCATTTTTTTCCTCACATTTTTGTTTGTAGCTAACATGTTTGTGGTGAGTGCAGTCAGCTCTACAGGATGGAAGACCCATGTCCTCTACACGTCCTAGTGTGACTCCTATATTGCATATACCAGATTGAAAAACTTTTTCCTCTTCATCTTTTACACTGAAGGTGTGTCCTTATTTGAGTATTATAAACTCACTTTGCCTGTGAATGGTTCAAAACCAACGACAGAGTTGGCAATGCAGTTAAATGCTTCCTAGTCATTGCTCCATTTCACCAATTTTTTCTTTCATGTTTAAGCCTTATGCAGGGTGTGCTTTCAATTCATGCCATCCTTGGCATCTGCAACATTTAGGTAATGTCTTCCACTTGTTTTTGTTAGCATCTATGCATGATTTCTTACCACCGCCAGGCCTTCAAAGCTTAGAAAATCATTTTCTTGCCTTTAACATTTCTTTCTCAGTCAGGCCACTTGTTGAACACTAAGTAAAACTATATACGCTAGAAAGAAATAAATGTATGCAATAATTTCCTTCTTTGTGCCATTTTTTTTCCTTCTGTCAGGTAGTCGTTGTCACTTTCCCTTCTTTTACTATCAAGCTAATGTTCCCTCTTTTTTGGTTGATATATTGCAGCAAAAATCGATACTCATTAACTCACATCATGTCACCTCTTCACTGTATGTCATTGACAGATTAATATAATGGGTGATGTTTTTAAGATTTAATAATTTGTAGTTAAATTTCTTTTAGATATAAGATTTAATATTTGATATTTTTTAATAAACTGTTTAACTTTATCAATTATTTAATTATATATTTAGTTTTTTATTCATAGAAATATAATATAAATACTATAATTAATAATAATAAAAATTAAATAATTATAAATATAATATGATATAAGATAAATAAAATTAAAATAATATATAATATAATATAATTATAATTATAAAATTATATAAAAAAAATTGATTCATTATAGATTTATAATAATTATAATGACATAATTATTATAATAATAAGTTAATAAAAAATTGTAATCATTAAAAAAAATACAAATACAGAATAATGTTATATAATTAAGGGAGATAGTAGTAATATATATCATTTTTTTAATAAAGCATATTTATTTTTATCAATCCCTGTTTATGGAAAAGAAAATGTTTTTGAAAGAGGAAAAAACAAGGTTTATAGGGACCCGAAACCACAAAGTTTACAAACAAAAGATAAGATCGCCAAAGTCACCATTAACAAAAAGGTTGTAAAGAAAACAACAAAATGACAAAGCCACAGCCAGCAAGGGCCACAGAAAAGACCCAAAAAGACTAGACAAAACGCCAGCAACTAAACTTAGGACTTTAAAGTTTCTGCAGTCTCAGCTTCCAAGTCGTTCATTTCCTTGACCCCCCTCTTTAAGATCTAGACCATTTGGGTAGAAGGAGGCATTTTCCTCTTGAGGTTGGCATGGGTCCTTTTCGATATACTTTGGTCCTCGTTCTTGCTTTTATCCTTGTCCTCTTCCAGATCAACAACCAATGAGCCCTGTTGAAATTTCTCCAACTTTTCAAACATTGCATTGATGATTATGGCATTGTGCCTAGCCATTTTATGGTTTTGTTCCACTACAATTTTCATGTTATTTTTTATTTTGACAATCTCAACTCCCAGAGTCTTGTACTTGTCCTCAATATCATCTTCTCCCATTCCAGTATTGTTCTTTTTCTATTTTCCTTCTTCATTGCTAAGAGTGGACAACTTCAATTCCAGTTCCACTAGCTTGTTATTAAGAACCTCATTTCTATGATTAAGATCATTAATTTCTTGATAGGCCCATTTCAAAACCCTGAATATGTCACCAACGCCACTTCTGGTAAAGGAAAGAATGTCTCCAGATTGAACCCAATCTAAAATGAGGTTAACATCATCCGGATTGGGGGAGCTAGGAAATCTAGTATCATCAACTCTGAAAGAGGCAGGAGGGGTAGACATAGAGTTTCTGCTATCTTCAGGGTTCTTAGTTTTGTCCTCGAGAGAGTCCGCAGAGTAGGAAACCAACTTGTTGGCAAGGGAGTCCTTGAGAGTGGGATTCTTTAAGGGACCCTGGCAGTCAGGGTGGATCTCAGGGTTAGCTTTAGCAAGCTAGGGTTTACTAAGCTGGGTTTTCTTGCCAAACAACATGGGGGTGCGTGGGCTTCAACAATTCTCTCCTGGAAAATAAAATGTTAAATTCATATTTTTTATTGATTTAGGGGGAATTTTGTATAAATAAATCTGCATATTTACCATTTTGCGAATTCCAAAGTTTCTAAAAGCATGGCGGTAGTGATAACCTCAACATTGATTTTTTGTACATATCATCTACGGCAAGCGATCATTCAATCAATCCATTTCATTGAAGTGTATTAACTACATTTTTTGCCTCCATAGTTATCCCATATACCCTGCGTACTCCACTTAGTACTTCTCTATTCTCCCTTTTCACAGTGTTTCTTCCACAGTTCACTGCCATTAACATTAACAAGGAGCTAAAGAGCAGTTTATGTGAAAGGAGCTTAAGAGTACTTGTTGCACTGTAGCTTATGTGAGAATTGTTGGTGATAGTTGTCGTCTCCTGTAGTGACAGGTTTTTGAAACTAACTCTGCAATCGAATACCTACTACAGTGCCTTTAAAATGCATTTTAGTTTTCTAAACAGATAATATTTACACTTTTTATACAAATTAGGTTTTGAGTTTTTTTCCTGGATAGTTTTGTAGGGAAGCAATACCTTGTTTGCTTGCCCGATGGCACATTTTTCATTGAAAATTGTCAAAACTTATGTTATTTTTGCCAGGAGTTGTGCTGAAACAGTTAACTCCTTGCCTCCTAACTGATGAATTCTCTCCCTGCCTCCAATTATCCTCTTTTTCGACCTCGAAATGTAGGTAATGAACAGGCTCTCCACCAGAGTTACTTCCTTCTCATTCCCCACCTCAGAGGTAGATGTCATTGGAAGCTATGGCATAGATAACAATATAACGTTAGGATAGAGGGCACTTCTTTAATTACCGAGAAACAAGGCTCTTTAAACGGTCCTGTCCACCCACAAGCTCATTTTCCCAATGAAGGAGCTCATTTTGGGACATCCACATATTCACCTAACACACCCTCATAACTCTACTGTCCTAAACCTTTCATTTTGGCACATGTAGGGACAATTCTATCAAGCGAACCACTCTACTTTTACTTTTTCCACAGAATGCTTTATCTACTTTTCATATTCAAATCAATTAATGATACATACTATTGTTTTTTTATAACACTACTGTTCTATACATTTAAATATTGTCAAGAATACTACTGTGTGTGGCACAATTACAAACATTGTGTGTGACAAAATTACAGCTATGGGCTCTTTACAATGCAATGCACATACTCATTTCAGAGCTTTTTGTATCATTCACACCAATAAATAAGTGACATTTCAGGTTTCTTAATTCATTATATGCACATATTTCTCAGCTACAATTTTTCTCAGCTACAATTTGGTTCTGTGAATCTTACACATGCATTCCTTTATTTTTGTTGATTACAAGTGTAAATCCTCAACTTTCATAAAGTTGTAATGTCTTATTTTCATGAAGTTGTAATGTAAAATGTCTTTTGTCCAAGGTTAAATTTAACTTCTATTAAAAAATCAACTTACTAATCTTCTAAAATCTTCCACATGTATGATGGTTTTTAAGCCTACAATAATTTCAAAGGAATGTAATTCTAATTCAAACCAATATCACCAGTTTTGGGTATGTAGTATATGAGGTCAATTGATGTTCCACTTAACAAATGATGTTTGTGCAATAAAGTTCTCAATAAAGAAATGATAGCTTCAAATCAACTATGCCTCTATTTATGAGGATCCAAACATGATTGAAACAAAACCTCTGAAACAATTTACGATGATCCAAACATGATTGAAACAAAACCTCTGAAACAAGACAATAATGAGACTCCTTTACCAACAGACTCATGTTATACTTGCAATAGGGAGAGAGGGAGACAAAAGAAGAGGCTATGCAACTGCAATGGTATGATCAAATGTAGATACTATTTATGAACATCACTATTCCTAGACTTTTTCTTTCCACAGTGGAGGCTCAACTCAAAACTTAGAATATATATCACTTCTGGAAAATTTCCTTGTCCTGACAACAAGAATGCCTGAATTCAGACCCCCAAATAAGGATACCAATGTCATAATGATAAAACTAAGCCTAAAGCACTCATGTCCTACGCAAGTCAATGTGTTATGAGATGATGAGGCTGTATGAGTTTCCTGCACTAGTAATTGTTTTTTGGATTCTTTGTTGTAGATAGCTCCAACCACTTTCATAGACAGAAGATGGGTCCCAACCAGAATTATAGAGAGTTGCATAGTACTTTAGACCAAAGAGTTCAGAGATGATAGCAAGCATAACATTCCATTGAGTTGCAAAAGAGAACCCTATAGTTATGGAGGCCACATATAGTGAACTTGGCAGAGCAAAAGCTATAAAAATATGCCCAACACCACCTTTGAGTAGTACTATTGTGAGCATGAGAGGCCTGAAAAACTTATGTTTCAGCAAGAGGAATTCTGACAGGAATCCTATAGCTACTCAGCACAGAAAACCCCAAATGCTGATGAGTGACACAAATGTGCTAATGTTGACAGGGGTATATCCTAGTGACCTCACAATCTAACCCATGTTGTCAATGGTTGTCAAAGTTGCTCCAATTCCACAAGTTGCTGTTGCGAACAAGATTATCATATCTATGCTTGCAAATTCCCGTAGGATGGTGAAGTCATTTCCCCTTGCTAGGCCCTTGAATATTTTTATAAGGTGAGATCTCAGAGATTTGAGGAAGATCAATTAGGATTATTTTTTCGTAGGCACTCTTTAAAAACCATGAAGGTGCCAACAAACTTCAAAGCTCATAATTAAATGGACTTTAAGCCCAAATTGAAAACATTAAATGTTAAATATCAGATGCACACAGCAAAGCATATTTTGTATGCTATCTTAAACACTCCCTGTTTCATAGGAAAAAGCAATTATAGATGATCATTTCACATGGTGTAACAAGGTAGATAGTTATCTTTTCTTGAAGTATCTACCATGTTTTATGTAAGCTAATCACCATAT
>VDFB02373365.1:276246092-276302350 GCA_007258455.2 Sequoia sempervirens
TGAACAATTCACTCTCAATTTTCTCTAGCTTGTCCTTGTATTTACCAGCCACATGAGGCCACCGAAGAAAATAATTGTAGACCTTATTTTCTGAGTCAATGCATTTCCCTAACACAATCATTTTCTTTTTTAGTTTGGCAAGAGATACCCTAAACTACTCTTCAGATGTAGAATTACTTCTTCATATTTCTTGTCCTAAGGCACAGAGGCCATAGCCTCCCTGATACATTCAATCAATTCTTCTGGAAGTACATTATGCAAACTTTCCAATTCAATGTTGTTGCACATAAAGTATCTTCCTTGAGTGTCCTCAATGAAGTCATGTTCATATGATGGTCCATTTAACCATATGTCAACAATCTTCTTCATTCCATCTTCTTCCTGAACAATCAACAATATCTTTGTTTTAAATAAAGCACCTTCTTTATCGCCTTCTTCTGCTATCATCACATCTGGTTTAACTGATTTTGGTTCATCTCTTGGAGTGTAATCATCAGAATCTTCATCTGGTATATCCATAATTACTTACTCTTTGCCTTTTTCTTCAGTTCTTGGAGATTTGTGTGCTAGAGGAATGTCATTTGCAAACTCTAGATCCCTTTCTGCTTCTTCTCCACCTTATCAAAAGAGGACCCACCTTAAATTTCTCTTACTTGAAGAGAGATGCCAACTATTCCAAACTTTCCCAACAACTCTCTAAAGAAATTTTCATGTCAAACTTGCTCATAATTTTCTAGATTATTGAAATGTTTAAAAATCTTCTTACAAATAGGTTCATTTTCCTTCCATTCCACATTATCATTCTGAGGCAAG
Source organism: Sequoia sempervirens (assembly GCA_007258455.2). Taxonomy (NCBI): domain Eukaryota; kingdom Viridiplantae; phylum Streptophyta; class Pinopsida; order Cupressales; family Cupressaceae; genus Sequoia; species Sequoia sempervirens. Next base: position 276,246,906 of record VDFB02373365.1, read on the forward strand.
CAATTCAAAAAATATATCATAATACATATAACTAGGGTAACAAACCTAAAGGGGTAATCTGCATCCTTCGTCAATTGCACATTTTCCATCAATTGATCATTCAACAATCCACATAAATCAAAGTCTTCATCTTCCATTATCATTTTGTGAGAAATGTAAATTGCGCTTGCTGACATTTATCCTTCCCTATTTATGAAGAAAATTTTATATGAAATTTCGTGTATAATGTACCTCATTATTGGATCTTTGAGTGTTGAAATTAACAAAGCTCTTTGATCTCCTTTTACTCCAATTAGGGTTTCGACCACTTGATTCTGAATCAACTTCTTTTTCAGAAAATCTGCAATATTGTATAATCCTATTATATTTTTTATCACCTCTTTTGCAATTTGATAAGGTTTATCCAGAGTAAGGATATCATCCTCCAATTTGTTCAAGATAAACTTGACCATTTCCGCATTGAAAAAATAAGGAAACTCATTCCAGATATTCAAATTCTTATGTTTCGCACCTTCAAGTCACTTTAATTCACCGGCCAACAACAAATTTCTTACATCCCTGATCTTCCTACTACTATATTCATCAAAAGTCACTATTAATTTGATTTGCATCATTTTAATTTCCGTACTGAACAAGGCTTTCTACCGAGCACAAAATTTTGAAATTCTACAAGCAATAGAAATACTTAAAGAATTCTTGCCAAATTTGCTTTACTCCTTTGAAATTTTTCTATAGAGGCTAACCTTTTGTTCTTCTTCAATGCAAGGTGACAAATGAGGGTTCCAAATACCCTTTTATGTCTTCACACCTAACCTTTTTAGCTACCTTAAATTCTTTTCCCTAGGAGTTCCATTAACCTTTTTTTCTTAGAAAACAAAAGTAATAATTGTTTGTGGACCTTCTACTTCTCATGTTCCCACATAAGTGATCACTGATGTGTTTTCAAACTTTTATCACAAGCTATACTAACAATTTTTTTCATTTTAGTGCCAGCTACTGACAGGGGGGAAAATAATTTTCCTTAAAAAACTCCCCCTAGGACAATGGCCTGAGATCAATATTTGAAGGAATTATCGGAGGCTGGTTCTAGTACGGGATTATTTCCTTCATCAGATCCACTCTTCTTTACCCATGTTTTCTTCATCTGATCTCTTATCTCTTCCACAGTCACTTTTCCTTTTCCTTTGTCATCTTTTTACAAAATTCTTCCTCTGTATACCGGACCTCTTTTGTCCATATTTTTGTTCCTACAGAATCTTGCAATTTAACCAAATTTGTTGCAACTATAACACACCAGATTTCTCTTTCTAGACCACTCAATCCATTGATTTCCTCTTAATCTACATTGATTAGAAACATGCCCAAATCTTCCACAAGTATAGAATTTAATATTTCTTAAACTGGCAGACATACTTTCGTATTGAATAGACTTGTGACCAACTTTTTACAATTAAAACATTGACTGGCAAATGATGGGCTGCTTGAATTTGTTTTACTTTTACACTGAGAAGCCATATGACCAAATTTATTACAAGCAAAGTAGCAACCATTAAAATTTTGAGTATTAGGTTGTCTTATTGGATACCTTTTTCCTTTGTTCAGATCTAGAGATTTCTTCCTTCTCATATCCAAGACCTCGCTTATCATTTGCATCCTTCTATCCTTTAATTAGTTCATTAAGCTTAGCAGAAATAATCCTAAACTTCTCCTTGTACTCATTTGTAGTAGGTGAGTTCATCACTAAGAATAACTATCTCTCTTTCAAGTTCTTGTTCATTGTTTCTGGATTCTTGTGATTCAATGTCTAGCTAAATGAATCCATTATTTACTTTGTTGCATTCTTTAGATTTTTATTTTAAAGACTAGGCCAAATTCTCCTCACTCTTCTTCATTTCTTCAATCTCCTTAGTTTTATTTCCATAGATTCCATGTCAAGCTTCAGAGTACCATTATTTCTATCAAGTATTTCACGTTCTTCAGTTATCTCTTTTAGGGTATGATTCAGGTGAACATCTTCCAAGATTTTATTTTCTTTCTACTTCAACTAATCACAAAGTTCCTTCCTCTTTTCTCTTGACTCATTGATTTTATCCTTCAATGATTGAATGAATTTCTCAACATCCACAAGATTTTCTTTTAATTCCATGAATTTTGCTTTAGACTGATCAAGATCATCAAGTACCACCATAAGTTGTTGTTGAAGACCACTAGAGTTCATTGTATTCCAAGATCCACCTCAAGCTATTAAACTTCTATAGAGGAACTGTGCTCTGATACCAATTGTTGGACTCAAGGAACACTGAGAGTGGGAGTGAATCAGTGTTCAACAATCATACTTTCACTTCAAATCTTAAACCATTTTTAGCACATAAAAAAAAAGATGCAAGCACATGAACAAGATGATAAAAACACCATAACACAAATATTTTTACGTGGAAACCCTGCTAGGGGAAAAACCATGGTGGAGATTAATCCACAATTTATACTCTGTTAAAAGTATGAATAAAAGGGAATGCACTTGCATTCAGGGACACTTCCTAGAGCTCACTACTTGAAATAAGGAAGGTTGACTGCCTTACAAAATGTTTGTGATTACAACAAAAATTGAACTAAGAAGATACCATCCACAAATTCCTGGATTTAGTTTCGGTGAAACACATAAAATAGATTATGAAATTTTTGTCTGATCCTGCAACTCACTCTACTCTGCTCTTCCTTAATTCACAATAATCTTCTTCTATTCAAGGAAAATTTGCTCAACTGATCTTCTAATGTTCGCTCATACATCTATTCTACTCTTTTTGCACATTCACACCTTCTCACCACCTTGTCCTCTATCTCAAAAATGAATTACCGATCTCATATATATATCCACTAGCAAATATTTTAATCACTTAAGTTAGCTTCAACAAAACATGAAATAATCTCCAACAATCAACTCAAATCATGAACAATCTTTAATGCGCACCCACACAAGTCAACTAAGACATATCTGGGACCCAAAACAATATTATCAAACTTAGAAATAATTAAACAACTACTCCTTATACATATGTGACACGCTACATTCCTTGAGTCGGCCACAATGAGCAAATAAACAAAAAATCATTCTACCAAATCTCCTAACTCATACACTGATTACTACAACACCACAGAACTTACCAATAAGTTAACATACATGATTAACAAAATTTCCTTCAGATCCAAAACACAAAATGATGATCTAGTGAAGCATACAGATCGACTAACTTACCAGATACCCTGTTCTTCATGCTTTTTGTCTGTAACATACTGTCTTCTACATTTCCTGTCGGTATAAGTAGATCTTTAGTTGCAGACCAAGATAATGACTTCAATTGCCATCAATGACAACATTAGAAGCCATAAACAATCTCCCTAAGCCATATTCCAACACTTGTAACTAGATTTTATGTTCTTCTAGGCACATTTTATCTATTTACACCCTTTGCATGGTTTATTTGGCCTCTTTATGCCCTCATATGACTTAATTAAGTGTATTTTTGCATATTATCCCTACAAACAACATTAAATACAACATTTTTCCTCACACGTGTTTTTAGGTCCTAGGTGGGACCCATTCACTATGGGTGGCAAATGAGTCCCCCTTGGCCCCAAATTAAAAATATTTCAAATTTCCTTGCAATATTTTATTCAAAATCACCTTATGTCACCGTCTGATGACGTATGAATGGATACTAAGGCACAAGAATTATATAAATAAGTGATTTTCACCTCATTTTACATCCTCCAACATTCACATATCATATTCAACTAGTCTCAAGCACTCAGTTATTTTACATGAACGATTCAAGCACTTTGAAGTGGTCATTGACATTACTTCAGACTAGCAATATCAAGAGTTAGGTGAGTTGATAACACTTACATGTTTTTGAAAAGGAAAAAACAGGTTTTACAGGGACTTGAAACCGTAGAGTATAAACAACAAAAGATAACAAAATAAGTCAAAACAAGCAAACGGCTGTCCCAAAAAGGAAACGACAGCACCAAGAGACAACAAGGTCCAAAAAAAGGATCGCCCAAAAAGCCAGAAACAAACACCACCGCACTACTCCAAGGTGTTCAACAACTCCTCAACCTCCTTTTCAACATCCTTCATATCCTGTAACCCCTGCTTGAGGATTTGAGCCGTATGTGACGAAGTCGGGGTCTTCCTCTTAGTGTTAGCCCGGGTACGAGTCGAAATCCCTTCACCAACAGATCTGTAGCATCCTCTATCTGCATCCAAATCCACGACCAGCGAACCCTTTTGATTTTTTTTGAGCTTTTCCACCATTGCATTGATGATAATGGTGTTATTCCTGGAAATTTTGTGATTGTTGGCCACAGTGGCCCTAATATTTTGGCCTATCTTGGACATATTGCACTCAATACTAGTCAATCTTTCCTCCTGCGAATGCTGTCTTTTCCTTGGTAAGGGGGTTTCCTGTTCTTCATTCTCTTTACAACTCCAGCTAATCTTCTGCTCCAAATCCATGACCCTGTTGCTTAGATCTATATTGCACATTTATTAATTTATCTTTCTCTTTCCTTACATTGTCTTTTCAATGGTTTAATTACCAAAGTGGAGGGTTTGACCAAGGCAAACCTCTATTCACTAACCCCTAATCATTGTTCCCCTTTGGCTTGTTTGTTTGCAGCCCTTTGTTTGCAAATTTGATAGGTTATTAGGTGTTGAAGAGTGATGTTCAAGTCAACTAGGTGCTTCAAGTCAACTTGAGTCAAAATCAAGCTTGTAGAGACTTATTTGTCTATTTTCTACAAATTTGACTTTGTGGCACCCGTAACGACCATTCTTAGATCTTGTGTTTGAATTGGTCTCCTAGTTTTTTTTTAAAAGAAATTTGGGGAGGACTAAGGCCAGCACTTGTGGTGAAATGGAGTCCCTGCTCAGGCTGAAACGTTTGTTAGATTTCGTCCAGAGCGGAGACGTAAATCGATTTCACGCTAGTTTTCACTGGTGGGCGATTCACCAAATTGAAGAGGTCCCCACCAAAATGATTAATTTCAACCCGACGCTCTGAAACTTACTCTAGATTCATCACATTTCATCGGATGCACTAAGATTCATCCCCTTTCTTTTCACGTTTTCTAAATTCTTTTCATTCCATAGTTTGTTTGCATATCCACGGTATGTTTTCAAACATAGCTTTAATTGCATTTGGATTAACTTCCGTTTACATCACATCACATCGCACACATCCTAATTTGAGTGATACATAAGCATTTTTGACCCTATCTCTCTCCTTTTAGGTGAAAAACCCTAGAAGTGCAAGAGTAGTCCACATAGGGTCCCAAAAATCTATGTTTCAGTAGCGTCATCCTCCTTATTTGCATTGATCAGATTGGAATTAGCTTGGCCTTTACTTTCTATTTATTTTTTGTTAATTTTATTTGAAGTCTTTCTATTAAATTAAATATGTGCCTTCTGATACTAGTCACCCTTGAGTTGAGTCTCTGAAGTCTAGCCTTTGTTCTTCTTGGTATTTAATTCTTTTGGTGTCTTATATTTTCTAAACATTGTACTCATCTGGTATTCGATTTTTATAAATATTTATATTGTTGATTCAATAGTATATCTGTCCACTAGATAAATATTTTATTGAATGGTGTGATGGTCACTCAACTTTGTTCGATGTATCTTTGTTGTATTGATCTTTTTCTTATCCTCCATTTGAGAACAATACTTTATTATTGATGTTCAGTGAATTCTCTTTAGTGGAATTCAAATTCATTCAGTTGTGAATGAGCATCCAGTTTGTGAAATTTTAATTAATTTTGCTTCATCCGATCTCTCTCTTCATTTTGTATGACTCTTGAGCTTGTTCATGTTTTCACCATAAAATATCTCTCCTCAGTGGCACCATAGAATAGTAATGTGCCTTAATTGCGCCTGATAATCATATTGTATATGTTGAGCCCTTTTATCTCATAAATATTTTCCGTAGAATACTTTTATTGTGGGAAGCTGTTTATGTCTACTATTGACAAGATGATGGTTGCATGCACATTTATAGTGAGTGGAGTTCAAACAATTCATTTAATGGAATATGTAGTTGATATTCGCTGCTTTGAAACCATCATTTGATGTTGTATTGTACACACCTCTCCTCCTTCTTGGTCATTGGTTTTTAGTGCAAGACTCCATTTCCTAATTGTTTCATTTAGCATTGCCAATAATCCCCTCATAAACTTAGCCGCCATGCCCGATTCTTTGAATTCCTCAACAAGAAGTCGCCCCTTCTTTGGTAATCAAAATAGTTCATTGTATATTTTCATTTGACTTGAACATGGTTTATGGCTTTCATTTTATGTAGGTTCGCTTCCTTGGTTAAGGGTGTAGGGTGTAACTTTTATAATGCCAAATGTGTCTATACTTGGTTGTGTGTTGACATCCCTGTAGGATTTGATTTTCCTTTAGGAGTAGTTTGATATCTTATTGTATGTAAATTCTATGCTCCCATTTTTCTCCATTGTTGAGTTGATGGTTCATATTCTTTGAATATTCTTTGAACTTACATTGATGTTTCTAAATTGTATGAGGAGCAACTTAAAGTTCTATTTAATGCGTTGACTATATGTTAGGTTTTTAATTATCTATTAAAATGAATATTTTAAATAACTGTATTCAAAATATTTATATATGGAGGTAATAACCTTAAGTTACCTTATGTATTTTAGAAAAATAGTTTCTTTTAGTTCTTTTATAAGGATATATATATGAGTGTACAAATAAATGTAAGTAAATAGGATTATATCATATTAAAATTTCAAACAGCTTTTCAATTATAAGATATACTAATATAGAGTTATACTTGTATTTGTATTAAGGTGTTAGAAAAAGAATAACCTTGTCTTATATTTTATATATTTGGAAAATTTGCTAAAATAGGTTATCCCTTTTGTTAATTAAGATAATTCAACATCCTTGTTATAAGTAGATATACTAGTCATTGAAATAATAGATACTAGTTCAAAACAAGGTTTATAGAATTAATTATATATATGAAATTGAAATACTTTTCAACGTTTGATTAATGTATAAATTTAGTTGCAATTTATCCATCAATTGGAGACTTTATAGAGACATAAATAGCGATGGGTTGAATAAATGAATTATATTTCTTTTGAATGGGGACTTCATTTTTAATTATTTTATAGTTGGATTGATAGTAAATGTTTATTTCATGTTCCATTGTTTATTTGTTTTCTTATAATAAATTATATGTTTTTGAGAAAAGGAAAAAAAAGGTTTTATAGGGACCTGAAACCACAAAGTTTAAACATACAAAGATAGAGCAAAAAAAGTCCAAGAGAACAGATAGCTATCCCAAAAAGAAACAACAACAACAAAGAGACAATAGGGTCCAAAAAAAGACCGCCAAAAAGCCAGAGAAGACAACAACAACACTACTCCATGAAGTTCAAAAACTCCTTGGCTTCCTTCTCAACTTCATTCATTTCCTGAATTCCCTACTTGAGGATTTGAACCATATGTGTAGAAGCAGGGACCTTCCTCTTCATGTTAGCCCAGGTGCGAGTTGAAATCCCTTCAGCAACATCTCTACTACAACCTCTGTCCACATCCAAGTCCATGAACAGCAAGCCCTTTTGATTTTTTTCCAACTTTTCCACCATAGCATTAATGATAATGGTGTTATGCCTGGCAATTTTATGATTATGCGCCACAGTGGCCCTGATATTTTGGCCAATATTGGACATATTGCTCTCCAGCCTAGATAATCTTTCCTTCTACAACTGTTGTCTTTTCTCCATTAAGGGGGTGTTCTATCCATCATTCTCCTTACAGCTCAACTCACCTTCTGCTCCAACTCCATGACTCTGTTGCTGAGATCTATATTATGGCCATTCAAATCACAGACTTCCTTATGGGCCCACTTAAGAACAGTGATAAGTCCATCAACACATTTTTCTGCCACACTCATTATGTCATCAGACCTAAATTTATTAGGGGTAGAATTAATTTCGTCCTGATTAGGGGGACTTTTAGGGGCATTCACAAATCTTCCAGACACAGGGGCACTAGGGACCGACTCTTTACTAGCCATAGGATTTTCGGAATGAATTTCCAAAGAATTCCCAGAGTACGAAACCAATTTTGTAACCGAGGCACCTTTAAACCCAAAGACCAGACCCGGGGTAGGGAAACTAGGTGAAGGCTAGGGATTAAGACAAAATGGGGGAGCAGAACCCGACATAGGGAAACCAAGCAAAGGCTGGGGGTTAAGACAAGAAGGAAGAGCAAAACCCTCAAGGACATTCTGGCAAGAAAGGGACTGAGGGTCAGTGGTTTTAGTACTAGCATGAGCAAAATCAAAAGGGGCCAAAGGATCATTCTCCCTGCTACCTTCTATATCCTCATCGTCCAACTCTCCAGCAACAAAATTTTTAGGCAGAGTAGGTAAATTTTGGAAATGCTCAAAGATGAGCCTAACAAGACCAGGGTGAATAACAGAAATCTGCCTAGGGTTTCTTTCAACATCATCAAGAAATTTTTTTAGAGAAGAGAATAAATAGAAAGGAAAAGAGATACGAACCTTGTGACGAAAGTGGTTCAAAATGGAAAAGTGATAACCATACGCCCTAGTGAAGCACCCATCAACTGTGATGTACTCCATGATGACTCTCAAAACTTTGCTCCAGATCAATTTAATGGACTCCACATCAAAGTAGCTATTAGAAACCTTAACCAGCTTAGCCTTCTCCTTATCTTTCTTAGGAAATCTAATAACCGCTTCATCAGAGAACCAGCGGTCCCAATAAAATTTCACACCCTCAGTCGAAAGACTAGTAATCTCACCAATGATTTTCTCATTCAGCTTAACATTCCTACCGAACAACACAATCTCACCATTTTTCCATTTTTTGGCGAAATAGTCCAGCATCATCTCATTAGTACCATGGAGCTTTTCCAAGAATAGAACTAAACCTCCCTTTTAAATTTTTTCTCAAGCTTTAACATTCTTCCTATGCTCTTGAAAGCTGCTTGGCTCAACATGTTTTCTCTCTCCCCCCATCTTCAAAGCTCTACTATACCAACCCCTACAAGTGCTCTAGGTCCCGTATGAGCTTATTTTCTCAGACACCTAGAAAATGTGCCGAAAATGCTTCTCGAAAAGGAAAATGATGTCGGTCCCATCAAATCTAATGAGATCGACGTACTTAATCTTTATCCGGTTCATCATGGTGAAGACAAACTTCTCTTCCATGTATAGAATCATAATAGATTAGAGCTTTAACCTTAGAATGGAGGTAATCATTCTTCCTCCACGTGTTTTCCCCACCCCTCTTGACCCCTTCATTGGAAAAGTAATTTTCCACCTTATTGGCTTCTCTGTAGGCGTGGGAAACTTTCACTTTGTCAAATTTACTTAATATAGCAATTGTATCTTTGATCCACTTTTTGATGGTCCACGAAGGGGGGGTTAACCCAAGATACAGTCTATTATGTTCTTAGAATCCCCCTCCAACCAAAGAAATTTCATATTCATATTGAAAGCCAGGTTAACCGCATGATAAGCCCCAACAGCTTCCGCAACATGATTAGTTTGGGTGCCAATGTACACAACAAAAGCCGCAATAAAAGCCCCTGCATTGTCCCTTAAAACACACCCACTACCAGCTTTCCCAGGGTTGCCTTTAGCAGCACCATCAAAATTGGCTTTCACCCATCCAAAAGGCGGGAAAGTTCAGCTGGCGTTCTCCCTTCCACAATGGGCTGGCGTGGGGAATTTTAAAACAACTAATTTCGAATTCCACTTTTCAGTTGTAGCAATATCAAAGGGAGACCAAGTAGCTTTATCAACCATTTTTCTAGGGAATAAAGATAAATTTTCATTTATAGCCCTAACAATTTTTTCATACAAGTCCCCCTCCGACGTCTCTTTTTCCCTAAACAATCTATTGTTCCTTTCCTTCCAAATACTCCATGAAACAAAAGGTAGAACAAAAGACCAAAGCCTATGCACAAAAGGATTTTTTGATGGAGCTTTCCATTGCAAGAAAAAATCTTCAACCGAAGCAGGGGAAACCCAAACCACATCAAGATGCACAAGAATTTTGCCCCAGATATGCGACACATAAGGACAATGAAGAAAAAGATGATTAACAATCTCAGCATCATTCCTGCACATGTAGCATCTGTTAGGTAATTGGATTCCTCTCTTGCCAAGATTGTCCAAAGTGAGAATCTTGTTTTGAAGCATGATCCAATAGAAAATATTGATTTTAGGAATCAAAGAATTAATCCAAGCTTTAGCCCAGAAGGGCGGGAACTCCTGCGGACTAACCAACATAGAAGTAGCGGAAGAAACTAAAAAAATGCCAGATGGATTGTCTATCCAAACTGCAATATCATCCACTTGGTGTTGAGCCAATCTAAGGGCCCTGAAGGTAGACTGAATTGGGCAAAGATCCAGACTTATAGTCCTTAAATCAACCCAGTCCCCGTTCCTCCAGTAATCTTTGACCAGGACCCCGAATTCCCTTTTACAATCATTCATCCATTTACTGAAATTCTCAATTCTGATTAGAGGATCCTTGAAAAGCCATCCGTCTTCCCAAAATCTAACATTATTTCTTTTTCCAACAATCCATCCAGTCCCCATCTCCAACAACTTTCTACCTCTACTCATATCATTCCAGCATACAGACCCACGAGGTAAAAGAGAAGTAATAACATCATTAAGTGACTCATAGTTGCTAAAGTATTTGGCTTTTAAGGTCTCTTGCCATTCCCCTCTCAAAGTAAGAGATCTCCAGATCTATTTAGCAAGAAGGGACAAATTCAACATTTTAATTTTTCTTAAGCCCAGACCACCTCTCGATTTAGGTCTGCAAACCAGGTCCCACCCAACAAGTGGGAGTCTCTTCTTATCCTCCACACCAGACTAGAGAAACCTTTTCTGAATTTTTTCAATAGCCTCAACATATGTAGCAGAAATTTTAAATAAACTGAGAGCATACACAGGTAAATTTTGAAAAGAGGCTTTAAGGAGCTGGATTTTTCCAGCTTGATTGAGAAGTTCTCCTTTCCATCTTGACAACTTCTTATTGAATTTTTCAACCAAAGAGATCCAAAATGAGTCTGGGGGTTTAAGGCATAGAGGCAAACCAAGATAGGTTGATGGTAAAGGCTCGATCCGGCAGCCAAGAATTCGAGCAAGTTTAATTTGTCTATGTTCATGAGTGTTAAAGAAGAAAATTGAACTCTTTGCCCTATTAACAACTTTCCCAGAGGTAGATTCATAAAGATTCGGGATCCTTTTGAAAGTCATAGCTTCAGTCATAGTGGATCTTCCCATAAGAATGGTATCATCAACAAATTGCTAGTGGGAACAAGTTAGAAGAGAAGAGGAAGGTCTTAGACCAACAAGGGATCTCTGATCAATAAGATTTTTAATATTTCTTCCCAAACACTCAGCCACAATTGTAAATAGAATTGGAGAGATAGGATCTCCCTGTCTGAGACCTCTAGAAGTCTAAAAAAACCTCGAAGGTGACCCATTCACAATGACAGAGGTAGTAACCATCAAAACAAGTTGGTTCATCAGCTAGATGACTCTGCTATTAAAACCAAACTTGACCATGATTTTAAATAAGAAATTCCAATCTACCCAATCATAGGCTTTAGATATGTCCAGTTTAAGAGTGAACCCTTTAGTCTTCGAAACAATTAGGGAATGTAAATTCTCATGAATAGTGATAGCTGAGTCCAGAATGTACCTACCTGGCACAAAACCATTCTGTTGCAGAGAGATCATTTGAGGAAGCAAAGAAAGCATTCTTGTAGTTAGAACCTTCGAAATGATTTTATAAATAGAATTACATAGGCTGATTGACCGAAAAGCTTCAAACTCTGAATTCCCAGGTTTTTTTTGGAATAAGGACTACAAAAGTAGAATTTAGTTCTTTCAAAAGACATCTTGAACCAAAGAATTCCTTGACAGCCTTCTGAACATCCAACTCAACAATTTCCCAAAAGTCTTGGAAGAAGAATAAAGGGAACCCATCAAGTCTGGGAGCTTTATTGCCATCAAAAGAGAAAACGACTTTCCTAATTTCAGCCTTGGTAGGAATAGTAGTGATCAAAGAATTTTCATTTTGACCTATCACCTGGGGAATAGCCTCAAGCAAGGAGTCTAAAGCATCAGGCACAATCTCTCCATTACATGATAATTTTAACAATTTATATAACTTAACAATTTTTAGATATGTTAAAAATATATAATTTAACAACAATTTACTTGTACTTCTAATTATGATAAAGACAGAATCTTAATCTATACCATTATTTGAGTTTGGTTTTAATAGAAATTGAAAAAAAAAAAAAATCATAAAAACAATGAATAAACTAAGGATCATTTTAACAATGGTGAATTAGTGCCTAAAGATTAGCTCAAAATTACAATATTCAACATTCTCATGCATAAAAGTATATATGAAAACTAAAGGATCATTTTAAGTTATATGTATTTTTCATAGATTTTAAAATTTGAATATTTATTACTATAACATACAGTTCATTACAATTAGATTTTTAAATAATATTGTAATAATTTATTATGTCTTTGAAATTTGTTTTGTAGATTTTAATGTTGTTTTTTAAATTTAAGTTAGAGTAAGTAGAATCTAATGAGATACCTTAAAAAGATTCAAGTTTTATAATTTAAATCTCCCTCTTATATAAATATAGTTTTTTCTAGTCTTACAATTTCTTGTGTCATTTGTTCAATTATTTTAGCTATGAATTTAGTCGCAATCTTGTAGGAGGTATTAAGAAGAGTAATTAGTATCCACTCTCAGATAAAAAAAAATATTTTTCCTTTAGGAATTAATTTATCAACCCTTGATTAATAGAATTTAAATGATGGATCCCTTTGATAAAGCTACTTTTTATACCTCATAGAGTCCTCCTTGATTAATGGACATATTGTTTTAAGGAATTGTGTAGCTAAACCATCTATTCGAAGACTTTTTGAGTATTCAAATCCTTCAAGGAAATATCAACCTCCTCAAGGGTGAATAAATTATCTAAATGTGCCTATTTTTTGAGACCAATTATTTTGGGTATGCAAGTGCCAATCAATTCCTCAACTATATCTTGAAGTGGATCTCCTTCAACTAGATCAATTAAAAATTATTTGTAATGTTGGAGGAAAATGGATTTAATATCATTAGAGTTGTCATGGAACTACCTCTCTTGATCAACAATAGATATTATCCACTCTTGAGAATATAAATATGTTCAAGATAACTACAAAATAATTTATATCCCTTATATCCTTTCATCCAATGTAATCCTATCTCTTAATTGAGATCCTCTACCACAATTAAGTTTAAATCTTCTAAGTTTTATTTCAACAGAAGCAACCTATCATTGTAGAAAAGTTATTAGTAAGTGCTAAAACCATTTGAAACAAGTTTATTTTTTTCTATTTGGATCCATATTTTTTTTCCATTCTAGATCTCTTTCTAGCCATATTCTTATTGTAAGATCATAGTAAGGTAGTGTGCAATAGATTTAATCGCATCATTCCACAATTGTATCCACTTACCATTTTGTTGAGGTATAGGAACATCAACCAAAGGGATATTAGGGAAGCAAGGTGATCAATTTGATTGAGGTGGGAAGTGTTGAGCTTAAAGGATAGATTATTAGGTATGAAGAATAAGAAGTTTGAAAAGTTTAAAGAATTGGGAGGTGATATGTGAGATAGGTTTAATAGAATCTACTTAAATAAGGGTGTTTTGTGGAGAGGGGACAATGGAAAGAGAAATAACTAAGTAAAATCTATCAATACAACTAAGTTTCCCTTAGTTCACCATCTCTTTAGTTGGTCCAAGTGAACTAGTGATGAGTATAAGAATATTTTTTGTCTAAAATGGGATCTAAACCCCTCATGGTATTTCTAGTTAGGATGTAGGAATTCAATTATTTTTTAGAGTTTATGAGAACTAAACCAACTTGTATCTTGGTTTTTTCCACCATATCATATTCACCTCCTTGTAGCCACCATTTAGTCATAGGGAGGGCATAAAAATCCATTCCCACAATTTAACTTGAGATGAGGAGTCATTAGGCATACAATAAAGAAAAAATGAATAGGTATTCCTTGGATTAGTAGTAAGCACTAAGCACAATTGTTGTTGGGATCCACTCCTCAATAGATGATAAACTTAGCCAAGTATTGGGAAAGGTGGCTCAACCTTGCATCCTAATATTTTGATTTATTATTTTGTCCTTATATTAGGAAATGAGGCATCTCACTTTGTGTTGGTAGTTATTTGTCATTTGTTGAATGCTTTGGGAGGTGTCTAAGATGTTCTAAGAGCATATAATATCATTATAGCTTTATAAGATGAAACCCTCTTATGACATATTCTTATGACATTTAAGAGCATGACTATAGAATATTTATAGTAAAGTATTGACCAACATTATGAAAAATCATAAGAAATATTTTAATGGGTTTGAATATATCAAAGTGGAATACAAAAATGTGGTTGAATTATTTTCACTCATGGTTTCAATAAACCACTTTTAATGTATAGTTTCAAAACATCCCATTTATTAGTGCTTGAGTATATAATATCACATGATTCATATGATTGGCTTGTAGGTATTGTTAGTACTTGAGTATATAATATCCCATTTATTAGTGTAGGAATATTTTTACACCACTAATTTCTTTCATTTGGTATTAAGCCTTGGTCATCTTACATTCTAGTTGTTACGGGTATAGTTTTTTTGTACCAATCTTGGAGTGAGTGGGACCTTGCATAAAATAAAATCTTGTTGTAGGAAAAATAGCAACTGTGTCAAGGAAAAAGATGTGGACATTTGCAAGAACTTTTTTTTTTAAGCAAAAGTGGGAGACCACTTATAATTTTATTTATATATAATATTTTGTACATATAGCTGGTTCAGGTGGACATACTGGCGGGAAAGAACCAGCAAGAAAACCCCCAGTTGCATTCTGAGTAACAAATTTTACAAAATATCAAAAAGACCAATGAGGTCCCAGTACAAATGACCAATTGTCTAATTACAACATTACATAAGCACATTGGTTGAATACATCAATACATATGCACATTCTCTTATGCACCCAAAATACCCAAAAGAAGACATCATACTAGATATACCTGTGACCCGAATACATAACACCGGAGACTACAAAACCTTACTAAACATAAGACTGATAAGCAAGGAAGCCACTTTCAAAAATATTTTGATTTGCCACCAATAGTGGCAATGTATCTATCATTACTCAATGGTGACTACTTTTTTTACTTGCCACTATCATTACACATGATGGATGGCTTATAATATTTATGATGATCCTTCTCATACCTTGGTCTGATTGAACAAATATTCCTCCTTCATGATAGTGAGCTAGTATTGGCACCTAGGCTTTGCATTGATATTTGGCTTTTTGAGGTTGACCTTACAATATATCTGTGGTTTTGGCATCAAGCTTCTATTGAAGCCCCTTTATTTCTCAAAATGCCTATCAACTCATTACCATGGGTGACAGGTACTTTTTTATGTAACAATCATATGAGACTACCACTGGCTATTTACATCAATGTCAATATCTCTTCTTTGCACCCTAGGACAACACCTTGATATGATGACCTAATCATGTACTCCATTCATCATCTATGACTACTCTATGTAGCTTATGATAGCTCATGATAGCTCTTGATATTTCTTGATAGCTCTTATGTGAAAAAATGAAGCTATCCACTATCCTCTATATTACTTTGCTCTTTTAACATACCTTACTACTGAAAGCAAGGTTGATCACTGATGCATTTGACGATATCCTGTACTCATGGATTAAAACTTGCAATCATATTTCAACTCCTCTTTATGCAATCATCATGGAACCAAGTGTAGACTAGTTTTGTGTCATGTTCCTATTGGTAAGGATTATCATTATAAATATGAGAGAACTCCAATTAATAAGATATCTATTCTTTATTAGTATCACCATGATTAATGAAACTTGTCTTCAAGGATTACATTGGTGATATAAAATGAAACTATCCCTCTCTAAAGAAACCAAAGGTCACATGTTGGGCTCAACCCTTGTGGGAGCCCATTTCACTCCACATACTGTGATAAAACGAAACAAAACAACAACAAATATTTCACCTATACCTGCATAATGAACAAACATGTTAGATAAAAATAGAGCATATGATAGATGTTTTTGATAACCCGTTTTGTTTTCTTAGACATTTTTGGTATGAAAACTATTTTGATGCTTATGAGGATCATGCTATATGTTTATGGATGTTTGAATATGTATTGATTGGCGATCCTTCATTGCTCTAACCAACTCTTTCTCACACATGTAGGAATTTCCACTACACTAGAGAAAAGGGAGTTGAACAAGTAAGAGGGGCAGTAGCAAATGCAAAACAACTCAACTAGGATTCTTCATTCAAGCAATGACGGGTCCCCTCTCTTTATATATGCATTTTTTCTTTCACGTATCTATAAATGTATAGTATTTTCCTTTATTTGCATTCAAATAGTTAGTCCCACAGCTTGTGTGGGACACCATACATTTATGATTATCAATAAAGACATTTTTTGCAAAAATTGTTTCACTCTCTTCTTTGTTGTATGCATTTGCATATTATAATAATGAATCCTTTTGATAATTTATTTATGCACATGGATATAACATAGAAGAGTAGAATGCACCTTTTTTTTCACTTTGTAAAACATAAGTTATAACTCTACCTATTTGAGTTGGTACATCTAAAATAGGTAACAATCATGTCTATGAAATTTTATCATGTCTATTTTTTTCATTTTTTTCCTCACATTTTTGTTTGTAGCTAACATGTTTGTGGTGAGTGCAGTCAGCTCTACAGGATGGAAGACCCATGTCCTCTACACGTCCTAGTGTGACTCCTATATTGCATATACCAGATTGAAAAACTTTTTCCTCTTCATCTTTTACACTGAAGGTGTGTCCTTATTTGAGTATTATAAACTCACTTTGCCTGTGAATGGTTCAAAACCAACGACAGAGTTGGCAATGCAGTTAAATGCTTCCTAGTCATTGCTCCATTTCACCAATTTTTTCTTTCATGTTTAAGCCTTATGCAGGGTGTGCTTTCAATTCATGCCATCCTTGGCATCTGCAACATTTAGGTAATGTCTTCCACTTGTTTTTGTTAGCATCTATGCATGATTTCTTACCACCGCCAGGCCTTCAAAGCTTAGAAAATCATTTTCTTGCCTTTAACATTTCTTTCTCAGTCAGGCCACTTGTTGAACACTAAGTAAAACTATATACGCTAGAAAGAAATAAATGTATGCAATAATTTCCTTCTTTGTGCCATTTTTTTTCCTTCTGTCAGGTAGTCGTTGTCACTTTCCCTTCTTTTACTATCAAGCTAATGTTCCCTCTTTTTTGGTTGATATATTGCAGCAAAAATCGATACTCATTAACTCACATCATGTCACCTCTTCACTGTATGTCATTGACAGATTAATATAATGGGTGATGTTTTTAAGATTTAATAATTTGTAGTTAAATTTCTTTTAGATATAAGATTTAATATTTGATATTTTTTAATAAACTGTTTAACTTTATCAATTATTTAATTATATATTTAGTTTTTTATTCATAGAAATATAATATAAATACTATAATTAATAATAATAAAAATTAAATAATTATAAATATAATATGATATAAGATAAATAAAATTAAAATAATATATAATATAATATAATTATAATTATAAAATTATATAAAAAAAATTGATTCATTATAGATTTATAATAATTATAATGACATAATTATTATAATAATAAGTTAATAAAAAATTGTAATCATTAAAAAAAATACAAATACAGAATAATGTTATATAATTAAGGGAGATAGTAGTAATATATATCATTTTTTTAATAAAGCATATTTATTTTTATCAATCCCTGTTTATGGAAAAGAAAATGTTTTTGAAAGAGGAAAAAACAAGGTTTATAGGGACCCGAAACCACAAAGTTTACAAACAAAAGATAAGATCGCCAAAGTCACCATTAACAAAAAGGTTGTAAAGAAAACAACAAAATGACAAAGCCACAGCCAGCAAGGGCCACAGAAAAGACCCAAAAAGACTAGACAAAACGCCAGCAACTAAACTTAGGACTTTAAAGTTTCTGCAGTCTCAGCTTCCAAGTCGTTCATTTCCTTGACCCCCCTCTTTAAGATCTAGACCATTTGGGTAGAAGGAGGCATTTTCCTCTTGAGGTTGGCATGGGTCCTTTTCGATATACTTTGGTCCTCGTTCTTGCTTTTATCCTTGTCCTCTTCCAGATCAACAACCAATGAGCCCTGTTGAAATTTCTCCAACTTTTCAAACATTGCATTGATGATTATGGCATTGTGCCTAGCCATTTTATGGTTTTGTTCCACTACAATTTTCATGTTATTTTTTATTTTGACAATCTCAACTCCCAGAGTCTTGTACTTGTCCTCAATATCATCTTCTCCCATTCCAGTATTGTTCTTTTTCTATTTTCCTTCTTCATTGCTAAGAGTGGACAACTTCAATTCCAGTTCCACTAGCTTGTTATTAAGAACCTCATTTCTATGATTAAGATCATTAATTTCTTGATAGGCCCATTTCAAAACCCTGAATATGTCACCAACGCCACTTCTGGTAAAGGAAAGAATGTCTCCAGATTGAACCCAATCTAAAATGAGGTTAACATCATCCGGATTGGGGGAGCTAGGAAATCTAGTATCATCAACTCTGAAAGAGGCAGGAGGGGTAGACATAGAGTTTCTGCTATCTTCAGGGTTCTTAGTTTTGTCCTCGAGAGAGTCCGCAGAGTAGGAAACCAACTTGTTGGCAAGGGAGTCCTTGAGAGTGGGATTCTTTAAGGGACCCTGGCAGTCAGGGTGGATCTCAGGGTTAGCTTTAGCAAGCTAGGGTTTACTAAGCTGGGTTTTCTTGCCAAACAACATGGGGGTGCGTGGGCTTCAACAATTCTCTCCTGGAAAATAAAATGTTAAATTCATATTTTTTATTGATTTAGGGGGAATTTTGTATAAATAAATCTGCATATTTACCATTTTGCGAATTCCAAAGTTTCTAAAAGCATGGCGGTAGTGATAACCTCAACATTGATTTTTTGTACATATCATCTACGGCAAGCGATCATTCAATCAATCCATTTCATTGAAGTGTATTAACTACATTTTTTGCCTCCATAGTTATCCCATATACCCTGCGTACTCCACTTAGTACTTCTCTATTCTCCCTTTTCACAGTGTTTCTTCCACAGTTCACTGCCATTAACATTAACAAGGAGCTAAAGAGCAGTTTATGTGAAAGGAGCTTAAGAGTACTTGTTGCACTGTAGCTTATGTGAGAATTGTTGGTGATAGTTGTCGTCTCCTGTAGTGACAGGTTTTTGAAACTAACTCTGCAATCGAATACCTACTACAGTGCCTTTAAAATGCATTTTAGTTTTCTAAACAGATAATATTTACACTTTTTATACAAATTAGGTTTTGAGTTTTTTTCCTGGATAGTTTTGTAGGGAAGCAATACCTTGTTTGCTTGCCCGATGGCACATTTTTCATTGAAAATTGTCAAAACTTATGTTATTTTTGCCAGGAGTTGTGCTGAAACAGTTAACTCCTTGCCTCCTAACTGATGAATTCTCTCCCTGCCTCCAATTATCCTCTTTTTCGACCTCGAAATGTAGGTAATGAACAGGCTCTCCACCAGAGTTACTTCCTTCTCATTCCCCACCTCAGAGGTAGATGTCATTGGAAGCTATGGCATAGATAACAATATAACGTTAGGATAGAGGGCACTTCTTTAATTACCGAGAAACAAGGCTCTTTAAACGGTCCTGTCCACCCACAAGCTCATTTTCCCAATGAAGGAGCTCATTTTGGGACATCCACATATTCACCTAACACACCCTCATAACTCTACTGTCCTAAACCTTTCATTTTGGCACATGTAGGGACAATTCTATCAAGCGAACCACTCTACTTTTACTTTTTCCACAGAATGCTTTATCTACTTTTCATATTCAAATCAATTAATGATACATACTATTGTTTTTTTATAACACTACTGTTCTATACATTTAAATATTGTCAAGAATACTACTGTGTGTGGCACAATTACAAACATTGTGTGTGACAAAATTACAGCTATGGGCTCTTTACAATGCAATGCACATACTCATTTCAGAGCTTTTTGTATCATTCACACCAATAAATAAGTGACATTTCAGGTTTCTTAATTCATTATATGCACATATTTCTCAGCTACAATTTTTCTCAGCTACAATTTGGTTCTGTGAATCTTACACATGCATTCCTTTATTTTTGTTGATTACAAGTGTAAATCCTCAACTTTCATAAAGTTGTAATGTCTTATTTTCATGAAGTTGTAATGTAAAATGTCTTTTGTCCAAGGTTAAATTTAACTTCTATTAAAAAATCAACTTACTAATCTTCTAAAATCTTCCACATGTATGATGGTTTTTAAGCCTACAATAATTTCAAAGGAATGTAATTCTAATTCAAACCAATATCACCAGTTTTGGGTATGTAGTATATGAGGTCAATTGATGTTCCACTTAACAAATGATGTTTGTGCAATAAAGTTCTCAATAAAGAAATGATAGCTTCAAATCAACTATGCCTCTATTTATGAGGATCCAAACATGATTGAAACAAAACCTCTGAAACAATTTACGATGATCCAAACATGATTGAAACAAAACCTCTGAAACAAGACAATAATGAGACTCCTTTACCAACAGACTCATGTTATACTTGCAATAGGGAGAGAGGGAGACAAAAGAAGAGGCTATGCAACTGCAATGGTATGATCAAATGTAGATACTATTTATGAACATCACTATTCCTAGACTTTTTCTTTCCACAGTGGAGGCTCAACTCAAAACTTAGAATATATATCACTTCTGGAAAATTTCCTTGTCCTGACAACAAGAATGCCTGAATTCAGACCCCCAAATAAGGATACCAATGTCATAATGATAAAACTAAGCCTAAAGCACTCATGTCCTACGCAAGTCAATGTGTTATGAGATGATGAGGCTGTATGAGTTTCCTGCACTAGTAATTGTTTTTTGGATTCTTTGTTGTAGATAGCTCCAACCACTTTCATAGACAGAAGATGGGTCCCAACCAGAATTATAGAGAGTTGCATAGTACTTTAGACCAAAGAGTTCAGAGATGATAGCAAGCATAACATTCCATTGAGTTGCAAAAGAGAACCCTATAGTTATGGAGGCCACATATAGTGAACTTGGCAGAGCAAAAGCTATAAAAATATGCCCAACACCACCTTTGAGTAGTACTATTGTGAGCATGAGAGGCCTGAAAAACTTATGTTTCAGCAAGAGGAATTCTGACAGGAATCCTATAGCTACTCAGCACAGAAAACCCCAAATGCTGATGAGTGACACAAATGTGCTAATGTTGACAGGGGTATATCCTAGTGACCTCACAATCTAACCCATGTTGTCAATGGTTGTCAAAGTTGCTCCAATTCCACAAGTTGCTGTTGCGAACAAGATTATCATATCTATGCTTGCAAATTCCCGTAGGATGGTGAAGTCATTTCCCCTTGCTAGGCCCTTGAATATTTTTATAAGGTGAGATCTCAGAGATTTGAGGAAGATCAATTAGGATTATTTTTTCGTAGGCACTCTTTAAAAACCATGAAGGTGCCAACAAACTTCAAAGCTCATAATTAAATGGACTTTAAGCCCAAATTGAAAACATTAAATGTTAAATATCAGATGCACACAGCAAAGCATATTTTGTATGCTATCTTAAACACTCCCTGTTTCATAGGAAAAAGCAATTATAGATGATCATTTCACATGGTGTAACAAGGTAGATAGTTATCTTTTCTTGAAGTATCTACCATGTTTTATGTAAGCTAATCACCATATTCTTTCCTGGTTAACGGTTGCACAAGGATAACTGGAAGTTTCAGCGTACTATCATGCATATTAAATAAATAAAAAACTGTTCTAATATTAAAATGGACATCTTGGAGTCTTTGAATGTCTTTGAGATTACACAAACATCTGAACAATCTTTGCATATATTTGAGAAGACCAAAAAATATTTAACAGACCTAATTCAGGAGCTCATTTTGTCGGTGGATGGTTGAAAAGCCTCGAGGGGCCTTGCAAGACAGTGGAATGATTCGCAACCATTGATCTTTTTGCCAGTTAAAGTTTATATTCATAAAATATCATGCTCGCCATCTCCACCACAATCAACGCCATGAATAATCCTCTGGCACTCATCCAAGTTGTATTTCTCTCTGATATGGCGGTAGCGATCACTTCAAAGTCTTACAATACGAACACGCCATTCATCAAAAAATTCATTGTAAATATGGCAGTTGCGCTAAAAATATTAACTGCATTTTGTGAAGGGAATGTTTCAGCTAAAGAGGATACAAAACCCTATAAATCATTGTGTGACTTTCTCCAAGTGCAAAAGACGACTGTTGAAGAAGGCCAGGGAGCTCTCACGTCTCCTGTGATTCTGAAGTTGCTCTCATTATTTTCTCGTCCACGGGAAAACTCTTTGAGTTTGCCAGCCGCAGTTAAGCAATCTTTTTTTCGCATTTACTTAGACAGGCACTCTACCACCTAGATACTAACCTGTTTAAGGGCTGGAGTGCAAATAAAACTATTATATATTCATATTAGCTTAAATCTGAGGTACTTACATGGGGAACTGGTTGTCCTGTACATTGGATGGTTTGCAGAATGCCATGGACATTAACTCCACTCACATTGGAGTTCATTTGAACTGTTCTGTTTTGTACAGAAATGTGTGTTTAAGAATGCTAGATCGACAGTTTAGGGGTCATTTATTCTTTTTCCAATTTGAGATTTACGATTAGATTTACCACGTTTTTTCTGAAGTTTTTCTTTCTCTTGTCTCTCTTTTTCTATTCTAAGTTTTTAGCCTGTCGAGCAGCCTGTCTTTCACGCTGCAGAAGCATTGAAAACTCTAGCATGATAACATTGAGACTAAAGTATGAGCTTTCCACCATTCTTCCTATAAAAGCAGGGTTATTGATTTTTCTTTTTCCTTTTTAGATAGATTACTAGGGTTTTGACAATGGGTTTGTCGTCTCCCAAACATGTATCTCCACCAATCCCAGGCTAGAACCAAAACCTAAGCCCAGGGATATTGTCAACAAAGGTAACGGGAAAGATTTATGCTTAGACAGTGGCATGAGTGGATGAATGCTTGTTAATAATCTATTTAATGAAAAAAGGAAAAAATCAACTTTTGAGTCGTGCCTCTAAAGTTAATGATTGTGCAAGGCAAAATTATGACACAGGTAAATGGCTTAAGAGCATTAGAGGAAAGGGAAATTAAAATTTTCTAGACAGTTTTGTTAAAGAAATTAATCTCTTTATTTTCAGAATGCTTCACTAACGAAATACAAAAATATGAGAATTCTAATTTACAAATATTTGATTTTTCTTCAAAATTTAACTCTACAAAAGTTCTGCAACATATATTTGTTCAATAGTTGCAACTAATGGTAAAAGTGAGAAATGGACTGAAAATTTGTTATAGATATGATGATTAGCACCTTCACCTATAATCTATAAGTCAAAACAAAAGCTATTGATGAAAGCTATTGTATGATGTTAAAGGTTTTGAGTCACCTACAACCATCAGTGCTTGGATTTTTTCTACATTTTATGATTCAAAGCTCACTTTGACTTAATTTTGAACAAATAATATTGATACACAACATGGTCATTTGGAAATGTTTCCACAAAGCTACTGGAAATAAACTACTTTATTAACAAACCATAGACCAAAAAATTCCCTAATTTCCTTTCCACAACTCTTTGACGTACCCATTGCACACCTAGGTACGATTGCTAGTTGGTATATTCTCTTCAACCTCGTTCTACAAGTTAGCTTGCACATATTTAGAATACATATGCTTGCTAAAGTGGAGGAAAAATGTAGTGTCATAAAATTGTACCTTGATATATTTCGCACTACACAACCCTCTCTTTAGCCTAATAAAGGCGATAATGCAAATTCCCCTTTTCCTACCCTTCAAATTTATCCTTAAACCCTTTGTTTTCAATCTCTAAGTGAATTATTATTGGGGATGCTTTTGTGATGTACAAATGTTTGTACACCACATGAATATCTTGAAAAGATTCCACGGTCTGTGGCCATTAAGATGTTACACTTCTACTTGCTCGTGAAGTGTATCGCCTCTATGGTTGCAAACATGCCCGAAATCAATCCTTTTGTATGCTATTCTTCTATTTTTCAAACATTCATTAACTATCCCATTCACTCTCTCATTCATTCTTACAATTATATCACTCAATCTTTCATTTTCTCATTCTCCTTCTTTCAAGCTCTTCCACACCATTTTTATCAATCTATGTTGCACATTCTTGGCTTTCTACATTGTCATCTCAACTCTCTTAAGTGTTGCACTCTCTTTTAGCTTTATAGGCTTGCTACAGGGAGGGTAAAGACTCTTTTACTTTCATTATCATATTTTTTAGTAGCATATTTACATTCTAATATGTCTACATTTTGTTTTTGGTTATTCTATATTGTTTATTATCTATTTCTTTCTCCATGTATCTTCTTGGTTATTTGTGGAGGTGGAAACACCAAAATGAGGGTTAACCAAGGAAAACCCTAAAACAACCCCAAAATTTTCATTGTCTTTGTGTGTGTAAGTTGTTCATGTGGATCATTGCAAAAGGCTACTTAGCATTGGACTTTTCGTGACTCTGTTTCTCTCTTTAATCTCTTTTCATTTTATTTTATCTAGTTTAGATTCATGCATGTTTTGTATTCTTCTTGTTGTAATTTCTATCATTTTAGCATTCAATTAGCATAGTTAAATAGTCAGATTTTAGTTCTTGAACATATAGTAGGATTTGTGTGTTTTTGTCTGCAAGTTCTACTTTCTAGTGAGGGCGCAGCCCGAGACTTAGAAAATAACCCACAAACAAGAGAATAATTTTATTATTCAGAAAATGAAGCTTCTTACATGCAGAGGATCTCAAATCCCCAAGTTCAACAATACATGCAAGTTACAAAAAGCTACAGAATCACCCTTTCACAATATGCAAGCTTGTCTCCAAAAAGTTACCCAAAAATTAGAAACCCACCCATAAATAGAGCTCCTTTTTAGTTTGGAGCCAAAAAAATATTCAAATTTGAGTTTAGGTGGTTTGGCGCCGAAAAATTACAACTTGAAGTTCAAATTTCAAAAGAACATTTGCAATTGTATCTTCTAGAAAGTGCGCCAACTTCCCGGGGCCATAACTTTTGATCCGAGACTCCAATTCACGAACCGTTTGAACCGTTGGAAAGGTCTCAAAAACTGCAATATCTTTCAACCTAGAAATAGAAAGTAAAAAACATAAATTGGGAATTTCATTATGACGAAAAGGGTATCCAAAAATGTAAAAATATATAAAAACTGAGAAACTTGAAATTTAACTATTTTTGGGTGATGCAAGATTGCCCTTACACCACTGGATGCTCTTGCATCAGACATCCAGGGTAATTTGAGAAGTGACCCCATCATGTCTCAGATGGTGGAGGAAAACCCAAATGGTCGACCTCTGCCTTAGGCAACCACGATGAATCTTCAATAGGCCTTCCTTTCCATTTCACCAAATATTCTTCATACTACCTATTCCTGGTACTCCTTCCCACACGACTATCTAGGATTTCTTCAATCTCCTCCTTTTCTGAAGTAGGTGCTGGAATCCCACACTATTCCATCATTGGTACTTCCTCTGTGCCACCTTCATGACACTCTGTCAAATTTGAAATGTTGAACACAGGGGAAATGTTGAATCCATCCGGTAACTCTACCTCATATGCATTCCCTGAATCATGCCTCTTCAAAATTTTACAGGGAGCAAACTTCTTCATCTTCAATTTGTTATATGTTCCCATTGGAAACCTTTCTTTCCTCAAGTGGACCATCACTTCATCACCAATCTGAAACTCCTTATACCTCCTCTTCTGATCTGCCTTAGCCTTATAATCGCATATTCATCTTGTTAATATGTTCTCTTACCTTCTCATGTATATCCTTGATGTGTTCTACAAAGTCTTCAGCTTCATCACTTATTTTCTTCTCTTGGTCCATCTTCTCAATTCCTCGAGTTGTTCTCGCTACTCTCCATACACACCGGAATCCAGACTACCAAGAAGCCTGCTGGATGTATCTGTTGTAAGAAAATTCCCGCCTCGGGTAAGATCACCAAGTCCCATCCCCTGGGTTTATCTCCTACCAAACATCTCAGTAGGTTACCCAAACTCCTATTAACAACCTCTGTCTTCCCATCTATTTGTGGATGGTGTGCAGAATTGAACTTCAACTTTGTCTTCAGCTTCTTCCACAAGGTCCTCCAAAAGTACCCTACAAATTTGGTGTCACGATCTGAAACAATACTCTTTGGCAGACCATGTAGCCTCACCACCTCTTTGAAGAACAAGTCAGCAATGTGGACTGCATCATGGGTCTTCTGACATGGAATGAAATGTTCCATCTTCGAAAACCTATCAACCACCACAAAGACTGAATCATTCCCTCGTTGTGTCCTTGGCAAAGCAAGAACAAAGTCCATACTTATATCCTCCCATGGCCTCTCTGGTATAGGTAAGGGCTAGTATAAGCCTATATTTTGGCTCACTCCTTCAGCCATCTAACATACCCTGCAGCTTTGTACAAACTTCTTCACATCCTGTGACAACTGAGGCCAATAATAATGCTCACTGATAATGGCAATGGTCTTATCCCGACCAAAATGTCCTGCCATTCCTCCACTATGCTTCTCCTTTATCGTGTTCTCCCTCATGGAACTCCTTGAGATATACAATTGACTTCCCTTAAATAACATGCCATCCTGGATTATGAAATCCAGCTACCTTGTCCTATCCACCATAACATGTTCCTTGCAAACTTTCCAAGCCTCTGTGAAATCAGGATCTTCTGTGTACAATGTCTTAAGTATATTGAACCCAACCACTTCAATCTGCATCTTTGTCATCAATGTATGCCTCCTACTTAAGGTATCTACAACCCTATTTGACTTCCCACTACTATGTTTCAAAACAAAGGTATAACTCTACAAAAACTCTACCCATTTCATATGCCTCCGATTTAATTTTCCATGACTATTTAGGTAATGCAAGGCCTGATGATCAGTATATAGAATGAATTCCTTCAAAGAACAAATAATGTTCCATTTTTAATGCTTCTTGAACTATTGCATAAAATTCCTCAAGCCATATGCATACTTTCTCTTGGCATCATTTAACTTTTCACCAAATAGGCAATGGGCTTACCTTCTTGCTCAACATTGCTCCAATGGCACAACCATCGCATCACAATCCACCAAACACCTTGTTGAAATCTGGGAGAGATAGAACAGGTTGCTCTGTCACCTTCTGCTTCAACAGTTCAAAACTTTTTACTACTCCAGTGCTCCACTTGAATTCTTTTCTATCCCCTCTCATTGTTTCAGTCAGGGGTCCACAAATACTACTGAAGTTTCTAATGAACTTTCTATAAAACTAGCCAAACCATGGAAAGATCTCACCTCAGTAGTAGTTCTTGGGGTAGGCCATTCCGTAATAGCCTCACCTTCTCTCTACCCATCTTGAGACCTTTTGTCGTAGACAACAAACCCCAAGTACACTAACTCCCTCTTCACAAAACTACACTTCTTCAAATTAATCAACAATTTCTCTTCTCTTAACTTCTCAAAGGCTTTCTGAATATGCATCAGATGCTCATCCAATGTCTTACTGAAAATCAAAATATTATCTAAATACACAATAACAAAACTTCCTAGAAATTCTTTTAGTACCTCATTCATGAGCCACATGAATGTGCTCGGTGCATTGGTTAGCCCAAAAGGCATGAATAACCACTCATACATGCCCTCTTTGGTCTTGAAGGTAGTCTTCCATTCATCTCCCTCTCGAATCCGGATTTGGTGATATCCACTCTTTAGATCAATCTTTGTGAAGTACTGAGCTCCACTCAAACAGTCCATCAGGTCATCCATCCTAGGTAGGGGAAATTTGTACTTGATTGTTATCGTGTTTATGGCTCAGGAATTTGTACACATCCTCCACTCCCCATCCTTCTTTGGTGCTAGTACTGCAAGTATTGCACATGGACTCAAACTATCCCATATCAAACCCTTTCTCAACAACTCTTGAACTTGTTTGTTCAACTCCTCATTTTCTGCTGGAGTCATTCTATGAGCTGCCTTATTTGGCAAACTGGCTCTAAGAATCAAGTCAATCTGATGACTGATCTTCCTTATTGGTGGTAAACCCTCAGGTACATTATCAGAAACAATATCTTGAATCTCATCCAACATCCCAGAAACTTCTTCTAGAACCTTCTCACTATCCTCCTTACTCACTCTAGGAATCAATGCATAACACACATACTCATGCTTCATACCTTCTAAAAAATTTCTTCCATCTACATAACAAATTCTAGCACTACTACATACCTTTTCTTCGGTCTCCTTCAGGGGTTTCAACTTGTGACGAACCCCATCGTTTGTCAAGGAATAAGTGTTTGCATGGCCATCATGTATAGCTCACCTATCAAACTGCCATAGCCTCCCCAACAACATGTGACATGCATCCATGGAGATGATATCACAGAGTACCTCATCATGGTAGCTCCTGATCTTGAACTTTACTAGGCACTGCTCATTGACCAAAACTTTATGGTCTTTTTGCAACCAGGCAATCTGATACGGATGTGGGTGCCTTTCCCTCGTCAGCTTCAACTTTGTGACCATCTCTTTTGACACTAGATTATCGATGCTCCCACCGTCAATAATGACATCACAACATTTTCCTTCACACTTGCACCTTGTGCAAAATATATTCTTCCTCTGTTCTAGTTCCTTTTCCTCAGTCACCAGGGCTCTTCTTATCACTAGGGCTTCTCCCGTTTCAGCATCATCTGAATGTTTAGATTGGACCTCCTCATTTGCATGTGCAACCCTTCCACGACCTTGTGGCCTTTTTTCTGCCCTTCCTTGGTGTTGTGGACATTCATAGGCTCGATGCCCTTCTTCACCACATTGGAAACACGTTCCTTTGAAACCACCTCTTCTAGATCCTTGTCCATATCTCCCTCGTCCTCTACCTCTTTGATCACCACTATTTTGATCATGAGAGCAGTAGAAGTTGTCATTCCTTTGGCTTTGGCTAGTACCCACATCTTCACTTTTCTTTTCATCATCATTTTGGCTTCCTGAAGGTCTTCCACTACCCCTTCCACTTTAACCTTCTCATCCTTTTTTCTTTCCATCAAATCTTTTGTTCAGCTTCTCTTCCACCTTTAGAGCAAACTGATACACATCCTCAATGGTGGTCATTCTGACTAGGCTTAACTCCTCCTGAATGCTCGATTGTAAATCATTAAGATATCGGGCTACCTTCTCCTTATTGGCCTCTGTGTGACCCGTTCTGATGATTATCTTGTGAAAATATTCAATATATTCTTTCACAGATCTACTTCCTTGCTTCAACCCTTGCAATTTATTCAACAGATCTAACTCGTAGTCCACTGGTATGAACTGCTTCTTCAATTTATCTAGCATGCGATCCCATCTGGTAATATTTCATTTTCCTCTTCGATTTCTTTCCAAGTAGACCTCTTTCCACCAAATACTGGCATGGCCCTTCAGCTTCATTTTTGCAAACTTAACCTGATCTGGGTCCTCTATTTCCTCATACTCGTAAATATTCTAGCTCGTTGATCCAGTCGATCAACTCTTCTGGATTCAAACTTCCAGAATAACTGGGGACTTCTGCTCTGGGTCTTTTCCCAATCTTCGAAATGACCCTTATTAGCCGCATTTGGTCTTGATCAATTGCTTCTTCTTCCTCTTCTACATTTGAACCTTCTTCCTCTCCTTCATCCTCACTTTCCTCCCTTGGGTTTAACCCTCTTCTCAATTGCTCTTGTAACGCATCAATCTGTCTCTGGAGGGCTACCAGTGCATCTCTTCCACCAGTATTTTTGCCGCCTCGACCACCTTTGACACCACCATGCCTACCAGGAATCACTCTTGGAGGCATCTTTCTTGACCTCGAGCCACAACCACAGTCCTGGTGCGAATTTCCTCACTATCGACGATTTGTCCACACACTCAAGAAAACATGCTCTGATACCGCTTGATGACTTGGGCGCAACCCAAGACTTAGAAAATAACCCACGAATAAGAGAATAATTTTATTATTCAGAAAATGGAGCTTCTTACATGTAGAAGATCTCAAATCCCCAAGTTCTACAATACATGCAAGTTACAGAAAGCTACAGAATCACCCTTTCGCAATATGCAAGCTTGTCCCTAAAAAGTTACCCAAAAAATTAGAAACCCGCCCACAAATAGAGCTCCTCTTTAGTTTGGAGCCAAAACAACTTTCAAATTTGAGTTTAGGCGGTTTGGCGCCAAAAAATTACAACTTGAAGTTCAAATTTTAAAAGAACATTTGCAATTGTATCTTCTAGAAAGTGCACCAACTTCCCGGGGCCATAACTTTTGATCCGAGACTCCAATTCGTGAACCATTTGAACTGTTGGAAAGGTCTCGAAGTCAATAACGCGCTCAAAATTTTCTATGCCAATTTCAGCAAGTTTCGGGGCCGATTCAGGAACTCTAAGTGCCTCAAATCTAACTTGGAAGATTTTCAGGTGCAAATCTAGGAAACTAAAACTGCAATATCTTTCAACCTAGGAATATAAAATAAAAACTGTAAATTGGGAATTTCATTATGACAAAAAGGGTATCCAAAAATGTAAAAACATCTAAAAACTGAGAAACTTGAAATTTAACTATTTTTGGGTGATGCAAGATTGCCCTTACACCACTAGATGCTCCTGCATCACTTTCAGACCGTATGAAACCACAACACGATGTGGGGATGTTCACATGTGACATTGTCATCCTCTAGGCAAGAGATAGCCAGCTTATCCTAGAGACCTCTACAATCTGCTCTTTTGGTCCTTGAAGTCTTTTTTTCCATAATCTATCATAAAGTATAAAATATTGTAGAAAACTCCCCTTTGTTGACCTATGTCATCTGAGCTTAGCCATTGAGGTAGTTGAGGACCATTTGCTCCATGTAGACTCTTCTTTGTCCTAGAGACTTAGAAGAAGCGACTGTACTCCTCTATAGGGGTTTACACAAATAGACAAATATCTATTAGGATATAACTAACCATTGATATGTATGTTATGTATTTTGTGGATTTTCTCCACCATTTAAACATTTGAATTTGTAAGCTTATTATTTCTAGCCAACAATACATTTATAAATTATTCAAGGACTTCTAGAGATCATAACTTTTGACTCAAGAGTTTATTTGGGCTTAATACTTTTGTGGATGAGTGTGTTTAATTAGAGCATGCCTCAACACTTTTTTGAGGCTATTTTAAACCATCTAAAGCCTCAAAATGACATTTTCATGTTTTTTCCAATAATTTCCAAGTTTGTGTTGTTTTTATTTTTTCAAGTTTTTTCATGTAATTAGAAGTTTTTAGTTCACAAATAGTCTTACTTTAGTTAGACTACAATAATTACAAAGTTTCACAAACCAAACAAGTAAGCATGTAATAGTGCTAAGAACAAATAGATTTTTAGGAGGGATTTTTACTAGCTATGGATTTTTTTTAAATAGTCTAAGAAGATAGGATTGAATGAGAAAGGAAGAAGAGTTAATTGAAATATTCTGAGTAATTTTCCTTGTGCTCAATAATAATATTCTTTAATGAAATCTATACTATAATGTGGTTGCATCAATAAAGCATCAAAATTTTTGTAACCTTAAAGTTGACACAAATTACTTGGAAGGTTAGAGATTGTTATATATATTTCATCTACAATCATTTGAAGGAGGAAATGAGGAAGGAAGACTCAAGCACTAAGAATTGGAGATTTGAGTGTGAGCACAAGAGGGTGATCCCACAATACTGGTTTACAATTTCTGGGAGATCTTGATTTTTGCTGAAATCGCATATTTTAGAAAATATAATGATTTAAGCCTTGAAAAGCTCCATTTAAAGGATTCCACTTGAAGAGGGTTTGATTTAACCACCTTAGATCAAACCCCCTTGGTAGAACCCCGCTAGTTTTAAACCATACCAATAACAAAGTCTCCTTTACACATATCAAAATGCTAATAAAAAACCACTTTTGATTTACCTTTTGGGGGATCAAATGAATTCATTTAAAATTCATTTTTTGTAAGCATGCAGTCCTTATTATAAGCTTCCGAAAAAGTATAATATTAAATAAATTTAATTTAATTATTATATTTATTTTTTATTTCTTGT
The DNA here is from genome assembly GCA_007258455.2 of Sequoia sempervirens. NCBI lineage: Eukaryota > Viridiplantae > Streptophyta > Pinopsida > Cupressales > Cupressaceae > Sequoia > Sequoia sempervirens. Next base: position 276,279,421 of record VDFB02373365.1, read on the forward strand.
GAATGTAGGTTTTTCACTGAAAAATCAAGCTCTCTATTTTACGCAAGTGGAAAAATAGAAGAATATCATTTTTTTTTTGAAAATATCAGTGCACTAGATATTGAACTCCCTAATCCAACAAAAATTGAATTTCGATACATACAAAAAAAGTTATGCTATGTCCTTATGTCAATTGTATTTTGACATTGAAACTTGATTAAAGAAAAAACATTCAATAAAACACTATGAAGCAAATAAAAGCACTCGATATTGTAGTTACAAATCTAAATTAAAAAAAACTAGAATTTTATCTTTCATGGAATTTTTTTTTTTTATATGGTGAGCATCACTCCTTAAAAATGGTGTTTACTGAAAAAAACTAGTTTTTGAAGGAGATGGAAAAAGAAGTGTAATCTGATTCCAAAATTTTTGAAAAAAAACTATTTAGAATCTATAGACAAAATGCCACAAATCTCTAATTTGCATCATCTTCAAATTCCTCACGGTTTAGCCGCTATAGGTGGCTGAAAGTGAAGATTTAGTTAGAAAAAAATCAATTCAGTGTCCAGTTTAGCCAAAAATTGTAAACTAGTATTGTGGGATCACCCAAGGATGGATGTTCAAAATAAAGTTTTAGGATTAAAATTTTATTGTCACAAAAAGTGTCAAACATTTATCATTAGTCGTAAAAAAATAAAAATTTGTTTCTTACATGTAGTAAGCCCATCATAACAAGATATAATAAATTGAATGTGAAGATATTAAAGTCTATTTTTTATTTTCCTATATTTTTGTATGATATTTTGTTTTTAGATATTTAACTGCGTGTTTGGTCAATCATTCATTGAATCCTCTGCCCTTGACTACATCATATTTTCATGATGAATATACCCATATAAACATAGTAATAGGTATTCAAGGTATATATTCATAAGTTGACATATCTGTCCTACTTCACACTCACACAACCATACACAAACAACTTTGCATAAAGGCCATGTGAATGTGGTGATATCTATGTGTACAAAGAGTAGCTATATTACACACATATTGTTGGATAATGACAAAAAACTAGAAAGAAATAAGAAGTTTATCTTTGGAAAAGATAAAGTTCAATTAAAGAAAAATATTATCTTTAGAAAAGATAAAGATTTAAAAACAAAAAAAGAAAGGATAAAACCAAAGTAGTTAAAAAAAAGCTATTTTTTTCTAAGTTTGGCACAAGTTGAAGACATTATATATATCGTGTTTCCTTGAAGGAAAAACTATTTTTTTTATTCAATTGTAATGAATTGTAATTGAAGAGCAACAATTGTGTGAAGGTTGTAATAATTTGTTTGAGCAATAAGAATATTGATACTTTTCCCCATGGATGTTTCCTTGACATATTGTCAAGGGTTTACCACATAAATATGTGTCTCATAGCTATTATTCTATTCCATTTTCTTTTGTATATCTTTGCAACTAGTTTGTGCTGCAATATTTTAAGTTTGTGGGTTTTCACTTCTATTTCCAAAACAAGTGGTATCAGAGCAATTATTTTGAAGTATTTGGTGTTTATTTTGTAGCATCATATGATAAAGGTTTCAAATGCAAGGTTTGACGTGGAGAAATTTAATGGAAGATTAATTTTGAGCTAGATGCAAGCTCAAGATGCATGATTTGTTAGTGCCACAAGGATTACACAAAGCATTAGTAGGAAAGTCAAAGAAATCTATAAATATGATTGATTAAGATTGGGAGGATCTTGATACAATAGATCTTAGCACAATTGAGTTGTGTTTAGTAATGATGTTCTTTTCAATATTGTTGAAGAGGAAACATCAGGCTTATGGAATAAAATGGAGAGTTTTTATATGACAAAGTCCTTGAAAAATTTGATCTACTTGAAGAGGCAATTGTATAGTTTTTGAATGAAAGAAGGTATACAAAAATTTTGATCATTTAAATATTTTCAATACTCTTATATGTCAATTAGCTAGTATGGGTGCAAAAGTCAAAGATGAAGGCAAGGAAGTTACGCTATTATGTTCATTGCTTAAATCCTGGAATCACTTAGTCACTTCTATTAGATTTAGAACAATTGAAACCCTTGAAATTGATTCTATTATGGGAGATTTCTTGTCTGAAGAGGCATGGAATAAATCTAACTAAACCGTAGATTTTTGGCACCATGCACCTTTCTAGCTCTTTTAGGGTTTTTCACCCAAAAGGAGAGAGTAGTGCCAAAAATGCTAATGGGTTCATTCAAATTATGCTATGTATGATGTTTTTTAAGCTAAATGTAATTATCTAAGTGCAATTAAGTAATCTAAATGCTTGATTAGGAATGCAAAACCTAAGATTTATGTTATGTTGGAAAACACAATGTGATATGCAAAATAATTGAATATGAATGAATAGATGCAGAGCAAAAAGAAATGAGTTGAATCAGAGTGCACGTGGAGGTCTGATGAAGAATATAGAATCTTTGGAATGTTGTCTGGAATCACATAAATTCACTAGTGGGAGTCATTCGCCCAAGGTGGCGACTCAGACCTACTTCTGCTGGAAACTGTCAGGAACCAGTTTCTGAGTGTCAGGATCTAGAATCTAAAAAAACTTAGAATTTCAGCCTTAAGATGGGACTCATTTTCCACTGGTGGAAAATTAATCCTCTCCCAAAATTTTGAGAAATCAGTAGACAACTTTGCAACACCAGATCTGAGGATGTCTGCTTGTCGGGTTGCCGAAGTCAATTCTGCAAGAAATGGATAGAATACTTTCTCCAAGCTTGAAATATGGTTGATTTGACTTGAAGCACCTAGTTGAATTGTTGACCACTCTTTAACACCTAAATTCTTGTAAAATATGCATACATTTAGTCTTGCAAACACACATGTAAGAGGGGAAAAATGGTTGAGGGTTAGCAAATAGGGGTTTTCCTTGGTCAAACCCCACTTTAGTAATCAAAACCTTAATGAAATAATGAAATGAAAGAGAATGATAAACAAATAAAATGAAAATGATATCAACTTACCAAACCCTTGTTGCATAAACTCTCAAGATATGTCAATGGATGCTCAAAAAATGGTTGATGAATGCTTGAGTAAATAAAGAGATTGCTTGGATGTGATGAATGATTGTAGGAGATGTAAAATGAGGTGAAAATCACATATTTATACAATTTTGTGCCTTAGTAACTCATTGATACCTCAGCATAGTCTGACATCAAGTGATTTTGAATAAAAGCCCAAAAGGAAATTTAAAATATTTTTAATTTGGAGCTAAGGGGGACTCATTTGCCACCCATGGCAAATGGGTCCCACCTAGGACTTGAAAAATGGGTTTCAGGAATTAAGTCACATTTAATATTATTTGTTAGGTTTACATTAAAAAATACACTTAATAAAAGCTTATAAGGGCATAAAAGGGTCAAATAAAGCATAAGAAAGGTGTAAATATTGAAATTATGCCTAGAAAAGCATGGAATCTTGTTACAAGACTTTACAAGACTTCAAAATAGGACTTATTTAGTGATGAAAAGGTGATTTTTAGATGAATTGTAATGAATAGAGTCTATAAGAGTATATAAATGTTTTAAACCACTTCACAACACCTTCACAATACATCATTATTTGAATTTTAGTACATAAATATGCATGTTCAAGCAACTTTACAATATAAAATCCATGAAAATCCATGAAAATGACAAGGGTCCATTTTTCTACGACACATTTAGCCCCCACTTTAGTGAGAGGATGAATTTGCTTCAAACTCACACTAAAGAAGCCATGAACATTGAAAGGAGGGTTCAAATGCACTTACATTAGCAAGATGGGATGACAACAATCAAGAAGGATGATCAAGCCCCTAGGATGAAAATCCCATAGAAAACTAAGCATAAGAATAAAGGAACATGCAAGTTTTGAAATGAGACAATTAGATGAATATTCGATCGTCTGTCCAACTAGTTGTGGATTAGATTTAGGTTGATTCTTTGAAAAAGAGAATGTATTCTCACTCTGGGGTGACAAAACATATGGTAGTCTATCGAGTGAGAAGGCCCATATGTTGAAATACATACACTAGTTGGTATGCACTCACAAACACAAAGGTGGCTATGGGGAAATTTGTGTCATATATCAAATTTATACCTCCTAATAACTTTAACAAGGCGCCATAAAGGAAAATGTCAGTTTGTGCTTCATGAGACAAGAAAAGCTTCATATGCTTAGAACTCATGAAAAAATACAAAGGGTACCACAGGCATGGAAGTTGTGTTATGCAAGGTGGAAAAAATGTAAAATGTAAAATGTAAAAGATGTTCAAAGGATTCTTCATATGTTCATGCAAGGTCAGTCACTTAGGGAACATTATGTCTAATGTCTCCCAAAGAGGACCAATCAAAGAATAAAATATTCAAAACTTAGTGGATGCAGTGTATCACATTAGGCCACCAAGAGGAATGTAATATGCTAAGATAGATCACACTTATGAAGGACATCATCCCCAATGTCATCCATAAAATGACAAATGCATCATATGAAATGATAAGGCTACACTAAGAACTGAAAATGCAAATGAAATATGGCAATGTATGCCCCCCACTTTAAATAAATTGCTACACATCATTTTGTGAGAAATTACTTTAAAGTAGTGAAGGAAGAAAAATATGCAAGAGGAAAATAAGACATCAGAGCCAACTTAGAAAACCCTATGCCAAGTCATATATTTTGAAGTTAGGCTACATCATGTCAATGAAAAAGAAAACAAAAGAAAAGGAGGTTTCCCCCCAAGAAAGAACACACCAAACACATAAGGGATCTATGGATTTGGGGTCAGTATGTTCATTGTTGCAATGTTTTGTAAGGAGCTAAAAACTGTCATCATTCCCCAAGGCACATAGAATTGGAAGAATAACACAAAGAGAGCAAAAACAAAAGAAAAATAAAGTTTATTTTCCAGGTCAACATGGAAGAGACATTGCAGTCTCAACACTTTGCGTCATCCCCAAAAGGAAAACACCAACAAAAGACATCGGCGCTTTTGCTGGATCCTCAAGAACCGTTAAGCGCTGATCATGCCTGTAATCATCTGAAACCCTAAAGAACAAAAAGGTCGATTCAGGGATATGCGCCAGGGTATCTCTTTGCCAGCCATCACTCAAAAAGAACAAACAAAAGGAAAAATAAAGGAACCATTTAGGGTCCCAGATGAAGGGCGCATCAGCTTGTCACCAAAAGGAAAACCTAAAAATAATAAAGAGAAAATGACCTTTTGGGTCAACATGGAAGAGACATAGCACATCTCAATGCTTTGCATCATCCCCAAAAGGAGAAAAAAAATAAAAGTGAAAAAGACAATGTATGGCATATAGAAGAAGAGAGGTGCAAATAGAAGAAGTGTACGATGAGAGAGAAACATAAAATCCACAATACTAGGGAACATGATACTCACATATAAGGGAAATGAAAAGGGGCTAGTAATGTAGATGTAAGTCAACCATTAACTAAGTTATTGGTTTCTCAATCTTAAATAGTTAAGCAGAAAAGGAATAACATAGTTAAGAGACAAATGCAAATGCATTACAAGGGTAAGGCTAACAACTTTGTACCTCCACATAAAGTGTGAAGGCAAGAATAAGACCAATTGGTTGATGGGAAAAAGGATCATGCAATAGTGAGAATAGTAAATTCTACAACTATGGCATGATCAAGGGATTTAGTTGTTATGGGATAATAGGAAAGAAATCGGTATCAGTGAAATGATACTTATCTAGTATGTCTTTCAATGTCCGACATTCTTTGGTTCGATGTCCAAGAATATGATGATATTTGCAAAATAGTATATTAGAATCTTTAGGACGAATGACCAACCTATTCATGGGTGGTAAAAGTATAAGACCTTTGTTTAAAATTAGTTGAAGTCTCCTTTCACATTCAGGTGGAGGATGTGTAGGAAACTTGAGTTTCTTTAATTTATAAGGTCATTTTTGTTTGCTAGATTCTCCTTGTTCATGAATGGAAGGAGGAAGAGGACACATGGGGATCCTATAATCTTTTTCATTAGAATCATGTACTGGTTGTTCATGTGAAAGGAGAATGTTCAAATTAGGAGGGGAATCAAAGATCACTGTACCATCATCTCTAAGTCTTCAATATTCAAAAGGAGGTTTATCAAGATGAGAAGGATCTTGATATCCTAATCCTGTGGTGTTTTCTTCTATTGGTTTGTGTTCAAGAAGTTGGTGAATGTCATGTTCATGTTTTGTGTCACAACCTTGTTTACTTAGGATAGTAAATCCTTTACCATATGTTTCTTCAAGGCTTATGGGAGTGTTTGTGACTTTGTGATCGTAACATGGTTGTGAGTGTGATTATTGAGAGGGACTAGGTTCATTGGATGGAGGGATCTTAGGTCCCTCTTGGGTTTCAGAATGAAGGTATCCAAAGTGATCAGGAGGTGCAATAGTAGGAAGATCTTGTGTCCTCATGGATGGATAAAAATTTACATTGGCTTCTAGGTTATTAAGGAATTCATTATAGAACTTGTTCATGTTATCACCATCTTCTCCAATGATGTCTACATCGCGAGGATGAAAATCATGAGGAGTTGGAGCATGTAGAAGTTCAAGGTCATTAGGGTCACAGCCAAAGGCACAATTGGACATGTCTACCAAGGATTTTAATGAATTCCAAAACTTATTAAAATAAAATTCCATGATGCAAGTAAACTAAGATGCAATAAATGACTAAAAATAGAGATCTTGGAAAGTAAAACAAAAAGCAATTACAAAAAATAGAAATGCAGGAAATACCTAGAAAATGCTTGAAAATACTATGCAGAATGTGCAGGTGGATTGATTTTCTGAGGGTGGTGAATGGGTTCCATTATGAGATTTTTTTGTGTTTTTCATAAATTTTAATGTGATTTTAATGTTTTTCAGATGCCAATGAAGGATGCAGATGTAGATTTTCAATTTTTTCAATGATATGAAATGCAAAAATGAAATCTAAATGAATCTTTCACTAATGCAATTTGAGAAATCCTAGAATAAAAAAACAATACCCTAATTGAATGTTGATGGAAATGTAATCTAGGATGCAAGATGCAAATTAAATAAAAAATGAAAATTCTTCAAAATACATGTTCACCAAAATGAACTGTAGATTTTTTGGCACCATGCACCATTCTATTTCTTCTAGGGTTTTTCACCTAAAAGGAGAGAGTAGGGCCAAAAATGCTAAGGGGTTCATTCAAATTATGTTATGTATGATGTTGTTTAAGCTAATTGTAAAGAACTAAGTGAAATTAAGTGATCTAAATGATTGATTATGAATGCAAAGCCTAAGATTTATGCTATGTTGGAAAACACAATGTCATATGCAAATAATGGAATAGGAATGAATAGATGTAGAACAAAAAGAAATGAGTTGAAAAAGAGTGCACCTAGAGGTCTAATGAAGAATCTAGAATCTTTGGAACATTGTATAGAATCACATAAATTCACCAGTGGGATTCATTCACCCAAGATGGCGAATCAAACTTGTTTTTGATGAAAATTGTCAGGAACCAGTTTTTGAGTGTCAGGATCTAGAATCTGACAAAACTTAGATTTTTAGCCTTAAGGTGGGACTCATTCACCACTGGTGGTGAATCAATCCTCTCCCAAAATTTTGAGAAATTAGGAGACAACTCTGCAACACCAGATCTAAGGATGTTTGTTTGTCGGGTTGCCAAAGTCAATTATGTAGGAAATAGACAAAATACCTTCTCCAAGCTTGAAATATGGTTGATTTGACTTGAAGCACCTAGTTGACTTCTTGACTACTCTTTAACACCTAAATGCTTGTAAAATATGCATACAAAGGTTTGTAAACACACATGCAAGAGGGGAAAAATGATTAAGGGTTAGCAAATAGGGGTTTTCCTTGGTCAAACCCCACTTTGGTAATCAAACCCTTAATGAAATAATGAAATGAAAGAGAATGATAAACAAATAATGTGCAAATGGTATCAACTTACCAAACCCTTGTTGCATTAAATCTAAAGATATGTCAATGGATGCTCCAAAAATGCTTGATGAATGCTTGATTTGATGCTGTTAAGTGTTTGAATGCTTGAGTAAATGAAGAGATTGCTTGGATGTGATGTATGATTATAGGAGATGTAAAATGAGGTGAAAATCACATATTTATACAATTTTGTGCCTAGTAACCTGTTAATACCTCATCGCAGGCTGACATCAAGTGATTTTGAATAAAAACTGAAAGGAAATTTAAAATATCTTGAATTTGGAGCCAAGGGGAACTCATTCGCCACCCATAGCGAATGGGTCCCACCTAGGACCTGAAAATGGGTGTCAGGAATTAAGTCACATTTAATATTATTTGTTGGGTTTACATTCAAAAATAGACTTAATAAAAGCTTATAAGGACATAAAGGGGTCAAATAAAGCATAAGAAAGGTGTAAATAGTGAAATTATGCCTAGAAAATCATTAAATCTTGTTACACTTGACTTTACAACACTTCAAAATAGGAATTTTTTAGTGATGAAAAGGTGATTTTTAGATGAATTGTATTGAATAGAGTCTAGAAGAGTGTAGAAATGTTTTACAACACTTCACAACACCTTCACAAGATGTCATTATTTGAATTTTAGTACATAAATATGCATGTTCAAGCCACATTACAATATAAAATCAAAGCAAAATAGACCAAACATTGTGAAAAAAGACCTAAAAGGCCATGAAAATGACAAGGGGCCATTTTTCTACGGCACACTAACATATAAACCTCCACATCAGAAGCAATGTTGATTAGGTGTCAATCCACAAAAAAATGGGAAGATTCAAGAGGTACGCCCAAATCTAAGTCAAAAGGAAAAAAGGGTAAGGGAAAATTTTGGTACTGCAATAAATTAGGGCATCTCAAGAAAGATTGTTGGAAGAGGAAAGAATACAATGATGACTCCAAAAAGGAAGTGAATATAGTTGAGACAAGTTCAGTTATGGTTGATAAAGTTTTATCTATTTGTAATTCCTTATAGTATCATGAGGAATGATTATTAGATTCTAGTGCTTCTAATCGCATGTGTCCACATAAGAATTGGCCTTCTTCTTACCAAGCTATTAATGGTGGTTATTTCTTTATGGGAAATAATGTTTCTTGTAAGATTGTTGGAATTGTGAGTATTACTTAGATTAAAATGTTTGATAGTATTGTGAGTACATTAATCGAGGTAAGACATGAAACATAAATTAAAAAATGAATTTAATTTCCTTGGGAGTTTTAGATTCTAGAGGTTATAAATTTATAAGTCAAGGTGGATCGATGAAAATTCCCAAGGGTGTTTTGGTGGTCATGAAGATTCCCAAGGGTATTTTGGTGGCCATGAAGGCTACAAATATTGGAAACCTTTACAAGCTAGAAGGGAGTAGTGTAATAAATGAAGTGGTAGCAGTATCTAAGGAAGAAAATGAATCTACTCATTTATGGAATCAACGACTAGGTCATATAAGCAAGAAAGGATTGAAGGTATTGTTGAACAATAAGTTACTTCCAAATATAAAATTTTTGAATTTGGATTTTTGCAAACATTATGTTTATGGGAAGTAATCTAGATAAAAGTTTAAAGAAAGTAGTCATACAAGGAAAGGTATTCTAGATTATATTCATTCAAATGTTTGGGGACCATTCCCTACAGTTTATTTTAGAGGATCATCATACTTTATGATATTTATAGATGACTACTCTAGAAAGGTGTGGGTTTATATTCTTAAAAGAAAAGTTGATATGTTTAGTGTATTTAAGTAATTTAGAGTTTTGGTTGAAAAGAGAATTGGAAGGTCAATCAAGTGTAACTTAAGAATAGATAATGGAGGTGAGTTCACATCTTTGGAATTTGAAAATTATTGTTAGGAAGTCAGGATCAAAAGCCATAAAACTATTGTTTACACTCCTTAACAAAATGGTGTTGAATGAATGAATATGACTCTTCTAGAGAGAGCAAGGAACATGCTTAGCAATACCAAGTTGTAGCAAGAGTTGTGGGCATAAGTAGTCTCTACAACTTGTTATCTGGTAAATTAGTCACCATCAATTGTAATAGATTGTAAGATTCTTGAAGAGGTATCGGATATGTTATTTTTGTTCTTATTTAAATCTAAAATTTATTGGTTGTGATGCATATGCTCTTATTTCAAAAGATTATAATTCTAAATTAGACCCAAAATCTAAGAAATATATCTTTGTTGGTTATTGTGATGGAATTAAGGAAAATAGATTATGGGATCCTACTACCCACATAATCATCATTAGCAGTGATGTATTTGATGCATCTCCTCTCATAAACTCAGACATAGTAGAAGTTGAAAATATATAGGAATTACATGTTAAAACAACATTTCTACATGGAGATTTGGATGAGGAGATATATATGGAACAAATAGAAGGGTTTTCTCAAGATTGCAACAGGAAATTTTTTTGCAAACTCAAAAAGTCATTGTATGGCTTGAATCAATCTCCTAGGAAATGGTACAAGAAGTTTGATTCCTTCATGGTGAGCCAAAATTTTACAAGGAATGAGTATGACCATTGCAATTAATTTAGATGTTTGAAAAATGGTTTATTCATTATGTTATCAATATATGTTGATGATATGCTTGTAGCAAGAAAAATCATAGTTGAGATCAATGGGTTAAAGGCTCAAATGGCTAGGACTTTTGATATGAAGGATCTAGGAGCAACAAAATAAATTTAGGGCATGGAAATACATAGAGATAAGAAACATGGTAAGCTTTGGTTATTGTAGCAGAATTATATATATACACACAAACATTATCCAAATATATTTTTCATAGTATTAAGTATTTCACATATGGGTATGTGCAGGTTAATGGTGGACCAAAAAGTGGCAATGAGGAAAAAAACACGTCTTTCATCAATCGACAAAACGCGAAAAGAACATGTTGACTTTTTGTAGGCTTGGGTGTCACCATACCAAACACCAAAGCTACTTTTACACATCGGATATCTGATTTGTAAAAAGTATATAGTAAACAATTTTGTCTCTTTTTTGAACTCATTTGGCTGAGAAGAACCCGCGGGTGCACTGTTCATCCATTTTTTGTGTAACGGATATCCGATATAGGCTAAATTCAATTTGGAAAGGTAAGTTTATTTATTTTCATTTGATTTGATTCAATTTTGATTTAGATTTGAATAATTTCATATGGTTTTTGTTGATTTAAAAAAAAAATAGGGTTATTGATTGAGTTTTTGTTAAAAAATTAAGTTTAGAATAGATTTTGATAAAAAAATGAATGTTTTTTGTGGATTTTTTTCACAATAGGGTTTTTGATTGAATTTTTATGAAAAAATTGAATTGAGAATGGATTTTGATAAAAAAAATGAATGTTTTTTATGGATTTTTTTTCAAAATAGGCTTTTTGATTGAATTTTTATGAAACAATTGAGTTCAAAATAGATTTTGATAAAAAAAAATGAATGTTTTTAATGGATTTTGATTTTAAAATAGTGTTTCATTTATATTGTCTAATTTTAGATTAATTATTTTTTAACTTTAATCAGGCATTATAGCTGCCGAGAATGAAAATGCACAAATTCCACCAGTTGAAAATGAAAATCCACCAGCTGAGAATCAAAATATAGAAATTCCAAATGCTCCACCACCTCCATAGCCATCAATTGAACAGTTAATTCATGAAAAATTGGAGCAATTGAGGGGAATTTGTGATGTTTATAGGAAAATCCCTTGATTATCCCATATGTCAACCACATTGATAGGAATAATTACAAACGTAGAAACCCTCTCCACCCAACATATTGCATTTCATTCATGGCAATAAACCATGAGGCAATATTATGCATGTGGAATGTCTTATGATGATGTGAAATATCTCCAAATAACAAAAGCCCAAATAGCCTCTTTATTTATTAACCCCGGCAATGGTTTGCCAGTTAATGTTAACAAGCCAAAAATTTCTATAAAATGGTGAGTGCACATAGGGGCATAGTAGATAAATTTTGGGATCGTTGGTGTATGGTTTTTGATAAACCGCCCAACAATAATCTTGATGTACCTTTTTACTTTATTAAAAAATTATATGCTGAGTTTTTGTTAGGGCATCATGTCAATTACTTTGACATTAAACCCTTCCAGGGCATTGGTAGAGGTATGCCTCAGGATAGGCCAGGGATAGCTAGAGTAGTTAGGCGCCCACATGTTCCCCATCCTCCCCTTCATCCACCACCTCCAGCACAACATCCAAATATTACGAAGGATGCAGCCACACAAACTATCCAGTCCATTCACTCTTTGAGTGGTCTTTTGGTTTCCCATGCTTCTTCAGTAGCTCAACCATAGTCTGGTGATCTTGGCGATGGATCCAGTGCTGCTGCATCCTCCTCCTTGGGTCCACATATTTGCAATATGTGCCAGAAAATATGTTTAGGTCCTATTGCATAGCCCCCTAAGCATTCATTAGACACTTTTGATTATGACATCCAGGATGTGGAGATTATAGCAGATCACACGTAGGGGAGTGGAGCACACCCTACAAAGTCCTCTCCTACTAGAGAGGCAGACATTGGAATAGTTACACAGGTAACATTTAAGGTGTAAATTCATAACTTGCATTTTTTCTAAAATGAATATTAATAAGAGATAGAATCAAGTACTAATATTTATTTACATGGTCTATTTAACAGTTAATGTCTGAGGAGGAGCTCACACAGGTGATGGATAGCACCCTTAGGGCCATTTCATTTGGCCTCAACACACACACAATATGTATTTTCTCACTCACTCATTTACATTTTTTTACTGTATATTTGCTTGTCATTTGAATTGTCAATAATGAAATTATATATTAACTTATGTTTTTATCTTACTCTCTGCTTTTAGCAAACACCTAGTGCGAGCGAGGTGCGATGCTCTCCAGACTATGGAGGCACAGTGCTAGATAAGGGAAAGGTAATTGAACTCAAATTTGATTGAATTAAAATTTATAAGATCTTTTAATGATTATGCATACATTGACATAGATTCGTAGTTTCATATGTACTTGTCATTTTTATGTATAGGCGGTTGTGAGCTATACATCACTATTGATAAGTACCAAAACACTCAAAGGAGTAGGTATTCAAATTCCTGAAGGAGGAGGTGTTGAAACACCTCAAGGAGGAGCTGTTGAGACACCTAAAGGAGATACAGAAAAAGATCAACCTAAAGAGGTATGTGTTTATTTTATTTTGGGCTTGCTAAATATGTTCTTATTACTGACAATTCTATGCTAACTTGGATCAATTTCATGTTTTTGTTCACATATATAGATTGACGGTACAAAAGTTGGTTTGGTTAGTTCTTTGAGAGGGGTATATTCTAAGACTCCGGACCCTTCAAAGAGACGTATATTTCAGGTAATCAAGATTTCAATTTTATAGTTCAATATTAATTCAATGTGTATTTATTTTTATGTTAATTATTCAATTTTAAATTATATAGTATATCTAATCTCAATTGTGGCTTGACTTTTTCTTATGCAGCTACCTTCAGAGCCAACGAGTGCTTCAAAGAGGCTACATTTTGATGATCCACCAGTAGTTTAGGATGAGATAGACATTTTGGCATGTAAATTTGAATATATACCGAGATGGCATATGCCAAATATTGTAAAACTTTGTTTGAGTTGGTGTTGATGCCATTTTTCTATATGGACATACACTTGGTTATTGGATAATTTGATATATATAGAAGTTGACAATCAAAATTTAGTTTCCTCCTCATGTGCATGATTAAACTCTTTGAAGCAATGGTTAAATATCAATGTACAATAGCATAAAAATAATGCTTAAATATTATGTAGTTTATATTCATATTGCTGATTACATTGCATTGCACATCTTTCAAACTCAAAGCATTATTTCACATTGCATAAGTAACAACTAGATACTCATATGATTAACCTTACAAATTTCATACATTTCAAATAATTCAATGATCCTTAACTAAATTATTCATACAAATTTCTTAGATTTGCAATAGTTCAATGAAAATCAACCAAAAAATTTAAACAAGATATTTAGATCTAAAACATTGACATATGATAAATAGATCTACACATATAAGTTGGCTGGAATAGAGCATTTAATTCAAAGAACTCACTTGATGATTACAATTTTTTTGCTTCAATTGTTTGCTCATAACCAAGATTACAATTATCAAAAAAAATTAGAAAAATATTGGGATGCTAAAATCCACTATTCTTGGAGTATAGATGCAACCTTTATGTGAAATTTTCCTCACAAATCCAAACAAGTTTCATCCGCCAAACTGGTGCAAGAGCACCTTAAGGTCTTTTGGAAGATCTTAGTGATTTTTGGCTTGTAGGTGGTTCTAGCCAACCACCAAGGGAATAAGGAATATGATATAAAGTCCCTAGGTTGTTTTTAATAGTGTGTTAGGGTAGGTTTGGCTTAGAGTCTTGAACTTTATGATTTCCTATACAAATCTTGGCAATTTGAGCATTTTGGCAATGTTGCCTTGGCAATTTGGCCTAAAAGTTGAAAAATAGCATTAATGTTGTTCTAAGTCCGACCCAAGGGTCCTAGCATGTGGGAGAAAGGTATATAAGGTCATCCAAACCCTAATACCTAGGTTGGAAGTTCATTTTCATGAATTCAGACTTGGAGAGCATTTTTGTGTGATTGGAACTCAGCAACTTTTGAGTGCATTTTTGTGTTTGAGCCTTCATCTAGTCAATAATGGATTGAAAGGAATAACCTAATGCTTTGAGTGTTTCATTTGTTTCATTTACTTACTGTACCTAGCATTAGATTAGTCATTTAGACCAACTGGTTAAGGTTTTACAAGTTTTTGGGTTTTTGGACTCACTGCCGGTTTGGGCCAGTTTTGTGAATAATGAGTCCCACTTGAGTTCCCATGGCTTTCTGATAGGGAGGGGTCGGAGGAATCAATCATAGATTCCTGCTCTAAGGTCTTTCTTGCAAGACCTCCTTGGTGTTTTGCTTCACCACCTTAACCTATAGGTCCCTTCTCATGTTTAGGTACCCCTGGTTTTCCTGGCCAACCCCACTACCATCACCATTCAAGCAACCAAGTCAATCTTGGTGCCATAGCTCTAACTCTTCCTTAGCCTTTAATCTACCCTAAAGACTAACAATACCTCCAAAGATTGAACTTTGATTTGCAGGGGTGTGGGGGTGTTTCAATTCATTGCAATCCATCCAATTTTGGTTCTTGAGTATCCTCCTAGCTCCATTTATTGGTCGCTTTCAAAAAACCCTTGTTTAGGTCTTAAAAAGGCTACTAGCCTAAAAGTCCCAATTAGGTCTCCTTCTCCAAGAAAATTGGTTGACTCTCTCAATTTCTCCAAAGAACCCCCAATCTTTCTTTGAGGTTCTTGCTTCAAATGGACACCTCTCAAGGATATTCGAGGTCTTGGGTCTTAACTGCCCATACAACGCCTCCACTTAAAAATGGGCAAAAACTAGGGTTTTTAAGCCTTTTCTAGCTTCTTTCAATCTGCTACGTGTTTCTCACACTAGATGGACTGATGGAGTCTACTCTTGAAAACCAAGTCTTGGCAAGGCTCACATCTACCTTCAAAAAAAGGAAATTCAACAAAATTCAATCACCCCTCCAAGTTATGTGCTCTGCACTCCTTGTCTTCCCTAGCCAGACTCTTCCTGGCTCGCCTAGGGCAAGACTTTTCCAACAGCTCTTGTGCTCACACAAACCCTAAAACCTACCATATGTACACACATGGAGTCTAGTCAATGTTCCCAAAGGGTCGTACAATTTGTATGATGGGAAAGTGAACTAACACCCCATTTCTACAAAACTATATGGTTCAGACTAGCAACAAGGTTAAAGCAAACTATTTACAAACAATGATTGAAATCAAATCAAAAAGACTAAAATGTGGCATACTAAGCTTGAGAAAACACTAAAATACATCCTCCACATAACACAGTAACAATTTCAATCCATTAAAGCTCTACTTTCAAGCAAAAATTAGTAATAACACAGAAAAACACTATTTTTCTTTCAATTCACAAAACTTTCCCACAATACCAATACTTCCAACCCTGCTCTCAAGTCAAGGCACACCTTATACAGGTTTCCTCAATCAGTTATGCTCCCTTTGTCGAACATGTAAGTTATCATGTGGTAAATTTACAAAGTGTACCATTTTGCATCTTTTGCCAATTTTCTTGAAAACTAAGTAAATTGAGTTTTTAAACCCATTCACCCTTCCTCAACTTCTATCCTAAAGATCAACCACATCCCTAAAATATCTTCTCTACTCAATGGTCAACATGACCTTCATGATAAACATCAAAAACAAAAGAAATGCATCCTAGACTTCCTAAATGCCTAATGTTTCATAGGTGCTCCTGCACCACTTTCCTCTCATGGCCACTTGGAATAAAGCTGGGGACTTTGTAAATAATGTACATATAGGTTTAGGAGTTTTTTTTTGCAGGGGAAGTGAAGAAACTATTAAGCACTAGGTGAGTGTAAGTGCATTCTGGCTAGTGGCTTGGAGAGGACATCAGTAAAGAAAGCTGCTAAATGGATTGGTTTGTGCCAATCAAGAGCATGGGAGTGTGGGAACATGTATTCCAGACATGTTTGTGCAAGGAGGAGAGTTGAGGAGGTCATTGAAGCCCTCAAAGTTGGAAAAATGAGCAAAAACCCTTGAAACCCTTGAAATTAGGGAGGTATGAGGACAGTCATATGAACGGCCACTTAGGAGACCTTACACCTGGTAAATATTGAATCCTAGGGTACCACTAGAAAGAATATCAAAAAATATTTTGGGGTTGTTAAGACTGTTTTTGAGAAAAGCCAAGAAAATGGGTTCTGGGAGGCCTAGTTGGGGCAAAAAGCTACAAGGCCTAAAATGGATTTTTTCAAGAAAGTGATGGGAGAATAGTGAAAGAATCCAATGAAATGGATCAGTGAGGTATCAAATCAAAAAAAAGATAGTAGAATAACCTTTCCTAGCCCCTAGAGTGGTTAGGACACTTTGGGTCAGTTTGGAGCCCAGGGAAGCTTAGTGGCGAATTGAGAGTAATGGAGAAGAATTTGAAATTGGTCGAGAGTCTTATGAGGTGAGAGGGGTTTAGGAGAGATCCTTGAATAGGTTAGAGAGGAATACCCTAGGAAGACCAGAGAATAGGTCTTGGGAAGACCAAGAGTGCTCTTGAAAGGTAAGTCTCCCTATCAAATTGGTAAAGGAAGAGGTAGAGACTCTAGAGGTGGACAACTCAGAGAAAGGAAAAATACTCATGTTAAGAAGGATTTTGATCAAAGCACCTACCAAGGTTTGCAAGGTCATCATAGACTCAGGATCAACTAATAATGTCATCTCAGAGGAGGTAGTATAAAAGTTGAAACTCATCAAGATACCCCATTCTCAGTTGGCCTACTCGAAAGACAGGGACAAAACTTAGGAGTTTCCATGGATTAGCTTAGTTCTAAAGGAAATTTGTGAGAAGGTTTAGTGAAATTTGCGCACCGGTTCTTGACACCATCAAAGGAGGACTGAAAACAAAGTTTGTGTGGAGCAAAGAAGCCAATGAAGGATTTGAAAGGTTGAAGAGGGAGATAGCTACCCAACCTATCTTAGTTTTACCAAGTTTTGACAAACCATTCATAGTAGAATGTGATGCAAGTAACATAGCAGTAGGAGCTTTCCTAAGCCAAGAAAGTTAAGATGATGCAAGTAACATAGCAGTTGAACAATTTTAGAAAAAAGAAAGTTGTGTCACGATCCACATTCAATCCAACAAGAAAAAATCAAAGCTCAGCCTCTTCGAATGAAAATGATTGTTTGCAAAAAAAATGAATAATCGAATGAGGTAGTTAAGGTGTTTGAAGTTATTTAGAGGTCACTTTTAGGGTGGAAGGCTTAAAACTCCATTTTAAATGCATAAAAAAGAATGAAATTACTTCAAACCAAGTTTGTGAAGAAGTTAACTATGTTGCCCACTAGTTTCCCTTAAGAGTCCAAAGTGCTAAAAGACAACAATATTTGAAGGTCTATTTCTTGGAGACCGCAATGCTTACAGACTCTCCATCCAAGGCTATGGGATTGTGTTGGGACTATCTACAAAAACCTCTCTCAGTTTTTACTATCTCAGAGGCATTTTCCTGTGGTGATGACTTTTCAGTGGAGGGAAAAGTTGCCAAATGCAAGCAGTGTAAAGTTGCAAAGTGGTGCAACTTTCACTCCACAGCTCGTACGACCGAACAGACTATTCCAACACATCCGGATGGGTACGTTTACGCTACAGATGGTCCTCTCTTGCACCCAAATATGTTGAATGACTCTGAGCTACATTAGACCGGCGATTTCCCTTAAGAGTCCAAAGTGATAAAAGGAAGCAATCTTTGAAGGTCTATTTATCAGAGACTGTGATGCTTACAGACTCTCTGTCTAAGGCTATGGGATTGTGTTGGGACCATCTATAAAAACCTCTCTCTATTTTTACTAGCTCGGAGGAATTTTCCTGTGGTGATGAATTTTTAGTGGAGGGAAAAGTTGCCAGATGCAAGCATGTAAAGTTGCAAAGTGGTACAACTTTCACTCTGTAGCTCATATGACCAAGCAATTTGTTCCAACACATCGGATGGTAGGTTGCAGCTAGGGATGGTCTATATCTCCTTTGCACCCAAATACACGGATCTCAAAATTCAAGTTGAACCAATTTCCCTTAAGAGTCAAGAGTTACTAAAGACCTTCATCCAGGGGTCATTTCTGGACAGTGATGTGAATATCTCGAGACTATGGGATTGTGTTGTGACCATCTACAAAAACCTCTCTCATTTTTTTGCTATCTCAGAGGCATTTTCCTGTGGTGATGACTTTTCAGTGGAGGGAAAAGTTGCTAGATGCAAGCAGTGCAAAGTTCCAAAGTGGTGCAACTTTCATTCCACAACTCGTACGACCAAATGGTTGTTCAACATGCGGATGGAATACGGTTATGCTAGGTATGGTCTCTCTTGCACCCAAATATCTTAGAATCACTCCGAGCTACATTGGGCCGTTGATTTCCCTTAAGAGTCCAAAGTGCTAAAAGGAAGCAATATTTGAAGGTCTATTTCTCAGAGACCATGATGCTTACAGACTCTCCGTCCAAGGCTATGGGATTGTGTTGGGACCATCTACAAAAACCTCTCTCAATTTTTGCGATCTTAGAGGGTTTTTCCTATGGTGAGGACTTTTCAGTGGAGGGAAAAGTTGCCAGATGCAAGTAGTGTAAAGTTGCAAAGTGGTGCAACTTTCACTCCGCAGCTCTTACAAAGCCAGTTCAAAACCCAGTTCTCCACGCCTTCCACTCTTGAAATAATGTCAAGATATGTAATAACGTTTCTACATAAATTTTGTATACAAAGCAATGGGAAGATAAAACCATGTAAGTGGTTTCCCCAAACTAATTGCCACCAAAACCATTCTTGATAGTTTAAAACCACAAACCACCCCAACGTTTAATTATGATAGCACTCAAGATAGCCCTCCACCATGAACATATCAACTAAGTAGGAACCCATAACATTATGGAAAGATGATCCACTTCTCCCAATGTAACTCCCAAGCATTACATGTGAGAGATGGTCAATTTCATTGATGGCAACGATTGTGTGACTCCCATTGATGACCTTCTTTATTCAATGCCATTACAACAATATGCAAAGCATTCCAAAGAATACTAATGAAAACAATATTTCCCTCAAGACCTCATGATCATTCAAGTACTCATTCTAACAATACAAAGAAGTTACACTTCCAAATTGCAAGTGAATATAATTTACTATATCTTAACATAAAAATGCAAACCGAGATGAAAAATGTATCAATGAGGGTACAGGATGTATAAAAATCCAATAAATTGACACACAATCAACCCTAACATAATTAAGGGTTGATAGGGGTATTAACTAGTGGGGTTGATAAGGGTGGCAAGATGTTTATCATCTACTCTTAGATATCTAGGGACTTGGTATTTAGAAATTTGTTACTCATTTTTATTGTGCATTGAATCAAAATGTCTCGCTATTAATTTCTCCAATGCTATAAGATAAATGATTGTTTTCATGATTATAATGAATATATTGTATGTTATTAATGCTAGTGTATATCATCAAATTATGCCAAACATGTGTTTAGTCAACTCAAAGTGGGTGAATGACACCACTTACCGAAAAGTTTGAATTTTGAATTTTAAAATGAAATGGAATAGGTTTGTGACTATGAGGTCACCCTTGTGAATTAAAGAATTGGGTTTGAGGAGAAAAAGTTGCAAGCCACTATAATTTATTATATATAAATGGGAAATATTACAAAACCTGGTTCAAACGAGCATACCGACAAGAAAGAACCAGGAAGAAAACCTTCGGTTGTAGCTCGATTAAGTACAAAAATAGACCCCTTTACAAAAACGTATGAGTTTCCAAAATACACGCCCATTTGCATTTTAAATATACTCTTTATACAATGCCAGACATTTGACCCATATTTCAAAAAACATCACTGGGTATAGATTATGCCCATACACAATTATGACCATTTTACATTGTTTCCAATTTGAAAATTTAAATTTTACAAAATTTTCCTATTAGAGGCATTCAGGGCACAATCTTCAACAATAGTAGTATGTTCATGTTCTGGACTGACAAGCACCTATACAAACCATCAAGGTAGCTTAGAATAACCAATCTATATTATTCTAAATGACAAAATATGATGAGATGGTAATGCAAACTATAAAAGATGCTTAGAATAACCAATCTATATTGTTGTAATCTATTGCATACCTCTCTGAAAGGATCAAAGTTGGCTATTGTTGCCGCAGGTCCATGATCAATCGTGCCAGGAATATCACAAAAAGTGGGAAAATGAGAAATCTATATTGTCACAATAGAAAAGATGTTAGACTAACATATCTATATTAATCTAAACAACCTGAATGATGATGAGTTGGTGATGCAAACTATAAAAGACGCATACCTCTTTGAAAGGATCAGAGCTAGCTATTGTTGTAGCAGGTCCATGATCAATCGTGCCAAGAATATCGCAAAAGTGGGAAAATGAGAAATCTATATTTTCACAATAGAAAATATGCTTAGAATAACATATCTATATTAATCTAAACAACTTGAATGATGATGAGCTAGTGATGCAAACTATTAAACATGCATACCTCTTCAAAAGGATCAGAGCTAGCTATTGTTGCAGCAGGTCCATGATCAATCTTGCCAATAATATCGCAAAATTGCATACAAAATATCACTATTAAAGACACCTGCATTGCAATAGTATATAAAATATCAGTATTAAATAAAGAACACTAATGAACTTAATCATAATGAACATAATCATTCTACCTTCCATTCTTGAAAATTCTCTTCAAGTGTTCCTAAAGGGTCATCTCTTTGCTTAAGAGTATCCAATATTGCTTCATGATCAACATTACTAAGTGTCCATAGTTGTTTTGTCTTTGGTCTGGCATGATACTTCAACAACTTAACATTTATTTCTATAACAAGGTGTGAATACATGAGAATGGTTTTGTGTTTCTCATAGTATTCAAATGTAGGTACGCCATTCTTTCTAATCATGTATGTTCGCAACCAAGTTCCTAGAACCACAACTGAACCTGTAGGATACATGAAACCATCATCATCTTCCATCGATTGTGTTAGCTTATGTTTTACCCACACACATTGAGCCAACCAATAGTTTGATCTCTCTTCATTCCCCTGCGGTGCAACAATTGCAAAAATATGTCCTAGCTGTAGTAGATTTGAAAGCAAATCGTAATCAATTGTGAACTTTCCATTGTGTCATTTATGGATATTGTTTGAGATAAAGGAGTTAGATCTTGTGGTACCCATGTATCCACCCACTCCACTTGACTCACATTAGTCCCTTGCCTTGAATACAACTCTAACAAAACCGACCAACTCTGGGTGTCCAAATGGTCCGTATTGCACGCGCCAGGCTTTGAAATAGATGCATCTTTGAAGAATATTTGATTGTATGACAATCTAATCACCCCATTGTACCCTCCTCATGAACCAAAGAATCTATGCACTGTTGAATCAAGTGTCCCTCCCTGTGACAATGCTGAACTACACCAATCAACTATAGAACGTGCATCGCTGAATTTTGCTCCTGAAATCTTCAATTGCTCCTTAACTAGAGATCTCTTTATGCATGCACCTGCTCCATCATGCTCCCCTTTCCCATGTCCAGCTTCAAAAAAATTTCAAATATGAGGTAGACCCCTCTCTACATGCATTCTACTCAACCAATAAAATATACGAGCATTCTTGAATTGACCTGTGCAATTATCTGACCAAATTAGATGTCGGCCCAATGCTATATCATGCTCCTGCAAGAACTCAAAAAAAATCTTGAAACAATGTTGGACATACTTAGATGAGTGAGATCTATCATCACTCATATAAAATTGATACTCTCTGATTATCTTTCGATCCTCCTCTGTACTCTTAGGTGCATGTCTAAATGTTATGTGGAATAAAATAGCAATCTAAATGGAATTGTAATACTGAGATTGTACATCATTTTGTGGTTGCAATGTGTAGTTTTCTTCAAATTCAACCACTGATATAATAGTTCCAATCGAAAAAGAGTCCTTACACATCCTAAATTGTTAATCCAACCACTGAGACCTATGAATATGCCTTGCATACTTGTAGAAAATATTGTCCTTAAAATCTGAAATAAAATCAGCAACACTGCATTCTATTGTAACCAACTCACATCTAGAACCTTCACCTTTTCTTTGCAAAGATATTTGACTATCTCATATCTCTTTTTCTCAACAAGCTTCTTTCCAAATTCATAGATAGCAGTGAGTGAGAGAGATAGGAGTGAGTGAGTTGAGAGA